>JACATO010002729.1:0-509651 GCA_018389105.1 Nautilus pompilius
GAGAAGTGTGTAAAATATAACAATTATAACAGACGTAGTTGTTTGGAAAAAAACAAACACTTTTGCTATAAAGATCACAGGAGATATTTGAAGCACTGGTAAACAAACCACAATCGTTAAACTCATTACCCTTTAGGAAGTGTGCCCGTATATTTACGGCGAATAAGCGTTGATTTCGACGTGGTAATCCCGTAAATGTACGTTTCCAAGGCTTCGCAGCCACCTAGCGGAAAGTTTGCTTCTTCTCTCTATGGGAGATAAAACGGCATTAAGCAGTTCCAGAACCGCTTGTCTCTTCTAGAGTGGTTAAGCGAGGTATGACTTTAATCAGCGTTACCTCCCCTTACCTCCTCCCCTCTGAAAAATCGTGCCCTGGAATCGTTCATAGAACGCACAAAAAAACCATTAGCAGATTTTGCGCTTATTCTTTCTTTAATCCCTGTTTCTAATTCAGAATACTTTAATCGGTCCAAAGACCTGGGTCCTCTTTACAGATATCCAAGTTACATAAACCAAAAACCAGGCTGCTTTTTTTTTTGCCGACGAATAAACAAAAATCTTTTTTAAAGAAAACTTCACAACGTCCACATTTTAAGAAAACAAAGAATAATTGTCCATTTGTCTTTTTTCTTTCCCCAAAGTTCGAATAACAAAACATAGACCTAACAGAACCACGATAGATTTTCCGTCATCTTCATTGTCGTTCTGTTTTTTTTTACAGGCGTGAAACGACAGAATCATCTTGAGAGGCGCCGCCTAGTGTTTCTTGTCCAGAGGCGTCGCCTGGTGTTTCCTGTCCAGAGGCGCCGCCTAGTGTTTCTTGTCCAGAGGCGCCGCCTGGTGTTTCCTGTCCAGAGGCGCCGCCTGGTGTTTCCTGTCCAGAGGCGCCGCCTAGTGTTTCTTGTCCAGAGGCGCCGCCTGGTGTTTCTTGTCCAGAGGCGCCGCCTGGTGTTTCCTGTCCAGAGGCCCGCTGGACGGACATCTCTGAAATGCCTCGGGCTGGCTTAGTCGTCTGCTACGGCGTCGTCATCTTCCCTGAGCTTCTGTCGTCTGCGCGAGATAGAGGAAGAAACAGCGCCCCCTCATCAAACCCGGAAGTAATGGAATGAAGTCGGCTTACGGATTAACCGAGCTAAGCCAGAACAGCGAGCAAAACAACAAAAAACCGTAAAAGTTACAAATCGCTTGTCACCAAGGCAACGGTAAATATGTCAAATACACGACGGCCTCAGGTAAAATTCCCACTCACCAAACGACTGATTCGACTTTTACCTTGAAGTTTTTGTGTTTTTTAAAGTCCTTAATACATCAACGAAACGTATTCTACTTTACTTTTGTTCATTTTTCCCCCTTAGCCAGTTTAAGACAAATGTATCGCTTTCTTTAAATTTTTTCAAAATTATTTGTATTATTATACAGAATATAAAACCGCAAAATTTGTAGTTGATAATAAATAATTATGGGCTTCGGCAGTCGTCGATGTTGGAGCGACCCTAACGCCCTGGCATTCGCGAGACATCTGACAATCACCCGCCTCCTGCGTCTTTCCAGGTACGGACGACCCTTCCATGGGAGCTGCTCGCCTTGAGACACACGGGCCGCGGCTGCGCCGTCCATCTGAACTGTCGGCTCGGCTCAAAGGGGACACGACAGGACAATTTCCTCCAAACGACGGTGCGCTACTCTTCCACTCGACGTACGCCGTCTTCCGAAAAGTGCGACGTACTTTCGGTCCTGTAACCTGAAGCCTGAGAGCTGATTATCGCGAAGATTTTGCTCGGAAACAATCTACAGCAGGAAGCTATAAATCGGAAGAACTTGCACCGCCCCAGACATACGCCAAGTAAATTACTCAGATTTCCTGACAGTTATTTTCGAGAGAATAAAATAGTTTGGCAAATGTTTTTTTTTTTTTTTTTTTTGCTAAAAGCGCGGATTAAGAAATTATTTTAATAAATAAATTGTTTTCAAACAGAATTATGTACGTATTCTAGTTCTTAATCTTTTTACTTAGTCCCAGAAGCACCGTGATACGATAAACCAACTAACCACGCACGATACCGGCTTGGTGAAGATTAATGTTCTGACAATAGAAGATATTCTAGTCTGTGTTTCTATAGATTCGGTGAAGGCTGATCACGTGGAAGCCTCTGTAAGGAGGAGCTCTGCGAACACGGGCGATAATCCATATGGGCCGTCTTCAAATACAAAGGTTTCTTCAGACTGATAAATGCTTTTAAGCTTTCCATTCCTTTTGTAGTATTTTAAGCCCCACTTTCAAGCCAATAACGGGGAAACAGACTTTGTTTTGAACATCGCTAACTGTTGATTTTTTTCTGTCTAAAGGTCTCCCGGAGGCCCCATCTACTTATTTATTTATATTTGAAAATAACCGCTTTACATCAATAGAATGACGCCATACTGTATTCATTAATAGATATGACGTCATTCATTATTACATACGTTTGTTCGATATTACTGTTTTAATGAGGATAATATTTACAAAATTACGAGACCTTTAAGCTTAATAACAATAATTAACTATATTTTGTATGTTTCCAGGACATTATGTTGACTATGTTCTCCTAATTGATATATATATATATGTTTTCAATATATAAATCAACTTAATGGAAATTTACTTCTTCGTTCCGAGATATACTAATTTTGAGCCCAGCTACACTAATTGAATCACCAGGAAATATATAGATCGGTGTATTTTTATAGATGTAAAGGTACATCATTGTTGTTCGATAGGGTTAACAAGCTCATTTTCATTCAAAACTGTAGTTTAAACGTAATAACTTTTAACTTTGTTAAAACGGACTTAATTCGTTCATTTTGCCTCCACTTTGACGCCTCTCGCCTACATCTACGGGCATTATGTAGTTGAATTTATCTGTGCTTTTTATGTATGAAAACTATAAAATCATCAGGAAGACAGAAGAGCACTCTAATTTTTACCAGTCAGATTTAAAACTTCTGTCTGATAAGGTAAAATTTATGTGCCCTTCCTGTATAAAGCATCGCCAGGAAGAGATTTATGGTCGTGTTATCGATCTGTGCGGTTATATACTCCAGAGAAATGGTCTGTAATGCTTTTATTACATTTGCAATTTTTGATAAATTTATCACTCGGCTTTATCAGCAGAGTTATTCTTTTTTTTAAAAAAAAGGCTGAAAAATATAATTTCTAAGCCTTTTTAATATACGCAATGATCACCGAACGTTAAGCAACCAGCATCGTTTTGAACCTTATGATGGCTGCGTGATACGTTGTTCCAGGTTAATGGGGGAAGACGTCGCACGTACACCGTACAATGACACCGTCAGTTTCTTCCGGAAATGAGCGAATACGGAAACTCAAGAGCAGATCACTTCTGTCGCTTAATCTCCGTGCATCTTTGCTCACCCATTACCATTTCCACTGTATACTGACCGCGCGTGTGGTGTAAGTCGGTTAAGAAATTTGTAGAAATCGTTAAATACCAAATGAAGTGGCTCAGACCCCCCCAGGATACTTCAAAACAGGGATGATGCTACTGTTTGTCAGTAAATATTCATCGCAGCTTCATTTCTAAAGTACCAACAAGGTATCGTCTCCCTGGCCAATTCAAGGAGAAATCGTGTTTATAGTTTCGTCGCAGACAGTTCACAACAGGCTGCGCGCTGGTCGTGTGCTATCTACAAACCACTGAAGCGTAACCTCTAAACACAGCACCGTGGACAGCTAGGCGGCTGAGGTTGTAGATCCTGTCTCGACATCAACGATAGACGAGTTAGGGAGACATACTGGGGAACGATTTGATAACTGCGCCGTTAAGCAGCACGAGCGACTTGATGGGATGGTATGGATTGATATTCAAGGTGGCCGAAGGACTGAACGTCTCTTACTGACAGGACTGGTACAGAAATGAGATCATTATTCCCAAAGTCGTCCTTTTGGTCTAACGACAAAATTCCAGCAACGCCGGTTAGCACCCCCCCCATATGATGTCACTCCTGCACTTCTTCTAGCAACATCAATCGCATGTTAATATCTGCACAATTTCCAGAGTCGAATCTGCTTGAACATGTTCGGAACACCCTAGGTAAACGTGTTTGCGGTTGGCAAGTCCGCCCGTAGTCTCTTCATCAAATGGACATGGTGTCGCAGCATTCCACAACGGCACGAATGCTGTCTGATTTAGTCTACATCAAAACCCAGACACATCTATTTGAAGTCTTTTCTTCCAATGCAAACTTGTCTGTGACCATTTTTAGACAGGTGTCGTTGCTATTGTAGCGCTAATTTCATATAATTCCATTCATCTTCCACTTGCATCGTGTTTTTCTAGACAGGTAAGTCAACATGCGGGCCCTTTCGCATGAAGCGAATATCGTCTACAGGCTGGCTCGACGCTCGTTATTTTTAAAAGCATCTGTAAGATACGAAGACGGATATTTTTGCAGGTGAATCGAAACGTTACTAACCTTGGGTCGGCCTGAAGCTTTGAATTAAAAAAACAACAAAACAAACTGTCTATACAAAAAGCTTGATTTTTAAGTCGACACTGAACGTATGATCCAATCGTTCAGTTACAGCAGTAAAGAACTCAAAGACAATCCCTACCAGACGTAATATTAAATAATAAAAAGGGATTCAGATGCCGTAGAAAGACGCCATTAACGCACTCGTCGCTCTTATCTAATGACGGAGAGCTGTCGTCTTGGCCGGCCCCGAAAAACTACAAGAAAAAGTCTTGGATGGATTTTTGGCATCTATTTTTCTATTCTAAGATATCGATCTAAACTACAGCTATCAGAAGGCAGGTGAGGTTGGTTATTTTATTTTCACTTCTGTGTTTGAAACGCCCCAAAATCCGTTGTCCCGATTCCTTAGTAAGGTGGCGTCGAAAAGCTTCGTAAGACATTAAAGACGGAGCGCGTCAGTTAATTGCTGATAATGGCCTGGACAGGAATCTGTACGAATGTCTGCTAATAGCCCTTACTGCTCTGCGCGATAATAAGAGCACTTCTCGCCACACAAGAGCGTGTGGCTATCGTGAATCAGAAACACTTCCATAACTTTATCGAGA
Source organism: Nautilus pompilius (assembly GCA_018389105.1). Lineage (NCBI taxonomy): Eukaryota > Metazoa > Mollusca > Cephalopoda > Nautilida > Nautilidae > Nautilus > Nautilus pompilius. Next base: position 5,079 of record JACATO010002729.1, read on the forward strand.
CCTCAGAAAGACGCCATTTTGGTCGCCAGGACAATAAGTTATGCTTCATTCTTAAACTTGCCACAAGAACTTTTATTACTTTATTATTTCCCTTAGGTATCCCTAACTTTAAATCAACCGTGAAGCGGGTAATTCCATAGATTCTGCTACTTGGTTATAAGTGCTTTCTTCTGCCTTCATCACATTTATATTTACATTTTAACATATAGACTGCTTCCAATGTTTGGAAAGCAGCTTCGTTCTATTGGAAATGTCAGACAATTATTTTCTCTTCCTTCAAGTAGCTTCGTCCCCAAGAGAAAATGCGACATTTAAATCCTTAATCCTTTATTGCTCACGCGAGTGGAGAAATATTTCCAAGTCGCGAAACTGTCAAGGACGTATCATAATCTATGAGGGGGAGTCCTGGGGCCTCTTCGGCTAACAAGAAGGGCAACCGATCAGAAAGGAAATCAGTCGTGTGCAATATCAGTATCCCTTTAATAAAAAAAACAGATGCCGCCCCTTTAATTGACATGTGCGCTAAAATAGTTAACTGCAGTAGTAGTAGTAGTAGTATAGTAGTAGTAGTAGTAGGAGTAGTAGTAGTAGTCGTAGGAGTAGTATAGGAGTAGTAGTGTAGTGTAGTAGTAGTAGTCGTAAGTAATAATAATAATAATAAGAATAACAATAATACTAATAATATAATAATAATAAATAATAATAATAATAATAAGAATTATAATAATAATAATATACTAATAATAATAATAATAAATAATAATAATAATAATATACTAATAAAAGGGGCACTATTTTCAAACTTATCTTTTAAAAGGCTAATCTTTCTGATGTGCTTATTGTATTTTCCCTACAAGGAAGTGATTTTCTAGCTCAGTCAAATATAGTAACGTCCTTCTTAGCTACTTCCCTCTGAAAGAGAAAAAAAGACATCACTATTATTTCTATTATATTCTGACAATTCACAAGTTATCTCTAAAAAATGACTTTGACTAACCAGCATTTAGTGCAGTTCTAAACATTCCCTCTTCATAGCAGTTATCTGTGTATTTATAAAAATATACACCAATGATAGAGTGTTCCCCTTATTTCCTTGTATCATCATTTAAAGAGCAAAATTTTGCCATCAAGAAGTGTTACCTGTTTATAACACGTTAGTTATACTATCATATTCTTCTGTTCTTTCATATTTCGTAGATATAATTTTTTTATTGATATTGTCTGATGATTGGTATGATCGCGGACTAACATATGTATTCAGGAGAGAAGGTGAAATATGATTAATGAACAATGAACTGTCCTGAGAATACACATCGATAGGAAAAGTATCTGTATTAGAAAAAAAACACCACTCGAGATTAATTCAATTCTGCTTCGGTAGAGCGTCGATTAACCGAACTATTTTTAGCCCGGTGCTTTTGGAAAATCGAATTGCTCGGATAACTGAATGGATTGACTAAAGACAAAAACATCACGTGGTCACTCCTTGTCTCGGTGCGATTTTACCGATGACAAAAATGCGTTTGAAAACCGGCCAGGTATAACCAATCGATGGATTATTGCCAGTCATGACCAATCAAAAAGAGATTGTGGGCTGGCATGACAAGCTAAAACTAAGCGATGAATTGTTGCTACACAAAAACTAATCGAGAAAATTGTTTCCAGGCATAACCAATGCACGAACTGCTGCACACAAAAACCCAACAAATCGATAGATTGCGCCATGCAAAAAGCAGTTGATAAATTGTTTCCAGGTATAATCAATTGATTTATAATTGTCAGGCATAATCAATAAAAATTGTTGCCAAGCAGGCATGACTAATCGATAAATTGTTGCCAAACACAGACAACTGATAATGTTTCCCAAAACCCGGAACGCACGGTAAAACCAAGCACAAGATTATTTAAAAACTTCAACAAAACCGGAACCGACGAAAAAGCGAAATGAAATCAAATAGCCTTTAAAAATTCGAATAAAAGCACGTGGAGAAGCAAAACAACTTTAACCTGAACGCGGCAATTAAATGCGATACAGAATCTCACAGAAAGGCGCCCCACGCGGATAAAAAACGCAACCAATCAATAAATCGTTACTAAGCAAAAGCTAATCGATAAATTGTTGCTTAGCAAAAATCAGTGAATTGTTGAAATTGTTCGGAAAAAAATTAATGAATAAATAGTTAACCAATCCACAATATTGTTGCTAGGCATCACTGATACACGAACTGTGCCATGCAAAAACGAATGGATGATTTCTTGCCAAAGAAAATCGAAATCAATGGATGAATTACTGTAAATGAAAACAAACTGATAAATTGTTGCCAAGCCTAACTGATCATTGTCTCTTTACCGTGAATAATTAATCGATAAATTGTCGCGAAACAAGTCGATAAATATTGCCAGGCATAACCAATCCAAAAATGTTGCAACGTATAAGCAACCAGGCATAACCAATGAAAAAAATTTGTTGCCAAACAAAAAATCCGTTGAATTGCTAAGCAAAAACCAAGACAAGTGAAACAGTAACGCATTCATATTTACGCATTTGCGAGGTTTCTTTGCTTTGCCAATCAATAGCAAAGACAGCCTCAGGTTCCTGCTGCATTAGCACAAACCATTACCGTAATGTGAACTTTGTTTACTCTGAATCCAGGTGCTACAGATTCGCGCCGAAAAGCAAGCGATTTGTTCAGCCAAGCTTTTCAGTTTCGTCAGTATTATGGTCGTTCTCGGGAGAATAGCCGTCACTGTGCGAGTGATTTTCGCAATTATGTCTTGGTAGCAGCTTGATTGGAAGAATGGGGCAGATGGTTCGTTTCAGCTTTTCGTTGTATGGTCCAAAGTAAAGCCGCCGGAAGTGTAATTTCAGATGGAGGCTCTCCCACCCCCACCCCGGAACCGGAAAAGATAACGGCGGTGTGTTATTGCTGCGTTTATTTGTGCAAAAAACTCTTAATGCTGTGGCGGTTTTGAAGTTTTCGTGGATTGTAGTGTATTTTTCGTATGGTGAGTTCTTCATGTCCAACGCAAAAGTGTGCATAAACGGCGGTCATGTTCCTGGTATCGTTTGTCACGTGAGATATTTTTCATCAAAATATTCCTTTCTTTTCCTGAAGATTTATTTTTCTGGCGAATGAATCCACGATTATGGCCGACAAATTTCCTTGGAGATATCGATAACAATAACAGGATACATTTTATATATGAGTGCTTATGTGATTCCCGCTTCATTTCGATGCCATCATGTTCCAAACGTTTCGCTTATATCCTTTTAACACACACATCGAACAGCGTCAATAGAGGTAAATGAAAGGGATTTTAAAGCTTTATTTTAATCTTTTTCAAGCATAAAATTAATTTTATTTCCAATTTCAAAGCAAAAATTTTTCAGATTTTTTTGCTGCTGTGTTTGTCACCCGACAGCGAGCGAAGAGGCGAGAGCGAGAGAGAGAGAGAGTGAGAGAGAGAGAGAGAGAGAGAAGAGAGAGAGAGACGATGCGGAGAGAGAGAGCGATGAGAGATGAGAGAGAGAGAGAGAGAGAGAGAGCGTGAGAGAGAGGAGACATTACGAGAGAGAGGAGACGATTGACAGAGAGGAGAGAGAGAGAGAGAGAGAGGAGAGAGAGAGAAGAGAGAGGAGAGAGAGGAGAGGAGAGAGAGATAGAGCGAGGAGAGAGGAGAGAGATGATGATACAGATGGGACAGAGGAGGAAAGGATGAGAGTCGTAGAGAAGAGAGAGAGCGAGATGATGACAGATGTCAGTACAGAGAGGAAAGAGAGAGGAGGAGAGAGATAGAGAGATGATGATGAGTCAGTACAGAGAGGAGAGAGAGATGATGATGTCAGTACAGAAAAGAGAGAGAGGATGAGATGATGTCAGTACGAGGAAAGAGAGAGAGAGATGAAGTGATGATGTCATGTCAGAGAGTAAGTGAGACGAGTGAGAGAGAAGAGGATGAGGAGAGTAGAGAGAGAAGATGAGAGAGAGAGTGAATGATGATTGATTCGTTAGGAGAGAGAGATGGAGAGAGAGAGGAGAGATGAGTGATGAGGAGATGATTAGTCACGAGGAGAAGTGATGATGATGATGAGTGAGAGGAAGAGAGAAGAGAGGAGAGAGAGAGATGAAGAGTAGAGAGAGAAGATTAGTGAGGATGAGGATTTGAGAGAGAGAGAGAGAGTGAATGATGATGAAGAGACGAGAAGGGAGAGATGTGAAGATGGGAGGGAGAGAGAGGAGAGAGAGGGAGAGGTAGAGAGATGATGATAGTCAGTACAGAGAGAAAGAGAGAGAGAGATGAGGAAGGTGAGAGAGAGAGAGAGAGAGGAGAGAAGAGGAAGAGAAGTAGGAGAGAGAGAGGAGAGGAGAGAGAGAGGAGAGAGAGAGAGAGCGAGAGGAGAGAGAGAGAGAGAGAGGAGAGAGAGGACGAGGAGAGAGAGGGGAGACGGAGAGAGAGAGAGGAGAGAGAGAGAGAGAGATGGAGAGAGAGAGATGATGATGATGATGATGATGTCAGTACAGAGAGAGAAAGAGAGAGAGAGGTTTAAAAAATGATTGAACGCCAGCTAATTGTAGAATTTCTTTAAAAATTAGGAAAAAACACTGTAATGTGTGGCATTGAGACGCCTTTGTGGTAGGCTGAACACGATTTTGTTCCTCATCACCGCTGCGTGAGAAAGACTCTACCAATCATCGTGGCTTTTAATTCAAAATCAGAGGTATTAACTTTTCCTGGACGTCACTAATTAGCGCAGTCAACCTGAGCCCCCCAAATACCCAAGATTGTAAGCATTTTAACAAATGAGAAAACCGGGAAAAGCTGCTTTCTGACGCACATTAATTTTTTTAGTTGAATAGGTTGAGGTAATATTTCATAAACAGTTGAGGACGGTATTACTTCCGTCCAGCTGACTCTCTAAAGAATAAATAAACATCAAACTTCAAGTAGAGACAAAGAGACATGAAGTCGTATCATTTCTTTAGACGTTTTAGATCTTATTTTCGCTTTTTCCTTTACTTTTATAAGATTCTTACATTTAATATAAAATTATAGCATAATAAGCAGCAATGCAGACAGTATGTTTTACATTAGTCTAATTTAGCTCGCAGACGAATCTAGAGAATCCAATATCACAGAACTATGGGGAAAACGGGATTTAATCACAAAATATTGCTGAAATAACAACGCCTTTTTTTTAGTATTTAGATAAAAGCTTCATGTTGGATGGAAGACAAATTGTCTTCAACGAACTATTGTCCTTCTGATTTCCATGTCTCAGGTCATTGTCAAAATATGATTGATGTAAAACAGAAAAGATGGCATTACCGAGTTGGGCTAAATTTTAATTCCATATTTTAAAGTGGTTTTATGCAGTTGGAATTTTTAAAGAAAGACGGTGGTTACTTGGCGTGATGGGAATGAGATGATGACGGTTTAGAAACCTAGTTTATGTTTTTGCGTTTTAGATCTTTTAAACTTGACTTCACAAAGATAGGAAGTTACATTAGTTTCACATACACGGCGACCCGAAAAATTACTTTATATATATATAGATATATAGATTGCTCACGCCGAAGGTTCGTAAGCTGTAAACAGGATTTAATTTGGGATCGTGTACAGAGTATAATGGGATATTGATTTGACAGTAGCTGCATCACTTGTGGTGGTCCACAAAAGAAAGTCAATTCTTCAGTAGTGATTTTTAAAGATATAAATACGTTTATCTCTGACCTTTAAATCCGGTGCGCAAAATACTTTCCCTTCTGTTCCTTTAGAGAAATTCGATCTTAGAAAAACATTCGGCTTAAACAAATACTTTTAGAAAGACGAGTCGTGGATCTGTGCACGAGGCTTTGAAACTGTTGTCCGTTTAGCAATTAGATGACGAAAAACGGGATGAAGATGAGAAAGTTGCTGGCGGTCGTCGGGTTGTGGCTGATTAGAAATAACAGTGCCTGCCTGAATCGCTTGGGTAGGCGTGGTTTAGGAATACACGACCAGGGATTCTCTCTCGTGATCCGGCTTTTGCATCATATTGCAGGCGGAATGTCGAATTATAGATATAAACGCTCACAAGCTCAAGGTTACTAGGAAAGCCGAACGCAGTCTGAAATGCCATTATTTGTTTCAGCCTGACTAGCTCCACATATACAGCTAGGTGGAGATGATTTAGAGTCTGAGACATAAGCAAAACGTCATAACATCTCGGTAACTAAAATATAATAAACCAACTTACAAAACAAGATCGCGGGTTGGCCAAAGATACTGCGCCACGCCAGCCGAAGTAATTCTATTTTCTATTCGCACATTGTTTGTTTTGTTTTCTTTTATGAAAATAATATTCTTTAGTTAAATCATTCTGATGTGCATCGCTTTGTTACTGCATGGATGCATGTCGAAGATGTTTCAGTACAGAAAAACGGCCGAGTTGGTCACTCAGGCTCGTTCCCACATCTAAAAATGAAGTTTTGCAGGGATGTTTTAAAAAGGTTCCGCAGGGCACTTTTGATTGGCTTGTATTATATGAGAGGCGTGAGAGAGAGAGAGAGAGAGGAGAGAGAGAGAGAGAGATGATGCGAGAGAGATGATGAGAGATGATGATGAGAGAGAGATGATGAGAGAGAGATGATGATGATGAGAGAGAGAGAGAGAGAGAGAGAGAGATTATTAACTTATAGATTTCAAATCTCAACTTTCCTATATACGCCATGAAAAAGATCACAGCGGAACATCTTGCATATCCCAGATTTTAAACTGTAGAGAAGCGAAGCACCTTAATTAATAAACAAATTGCCACATTTCTAATCACACTGAGCTAAACGAGGTATTCCTTAGGGTGCAGAAGCTGGAGGGGCACCCGCCCGGTTCCCCATCAACCAGCTGAGCTTCTCTAGATTCCATAAGTGGTTTTTCCTCTTTCAACAGAAAAAGGTTAACGCGACCCAACAAGTGATGATTCAGTACTTTTCCAGGGAAATGGGAGGCGACAGGCGTGAAGGTTTTCTCGCCCCTTCGCCGCTCGTGTGTAGGAAATGGAGCGATGCCGAGATCTGTTTCCTACGGCGGCCCCGAGCGCGCGCCGATGGAAGGTGACGGATAAAGGCCCACCGTAGAACGTGCGTGCAGACACCGACGGACCACGGAGTTCTTTAATGAACTGTCGAGCCCCCGCCCCCGGCCATCGATCTGGTCCAAGAACAAGGCTGGTTGTGCGGTCCCAGACAGTCGATCGGGCCGACACCGGAAAGTGACCGGTTCGCTACATTCTTAAGGGGGAAAGCAAAAAAAAAAACACAAGCAACAACAAAGCAATCACACCTTAATGCCGGCGGCCTGCAGTCCAGACAAAGGGTTAGCGCCCTTCGGAAGGGTCCACTAAACGGAGGCTGTCCGAAAACCGTGAAGCGGGCCAGCGCTGGGGGCCGTTTTAACCCTTCCACCACCGACGTCTTCCCGGGAATGCGCTCCGTAAGGCGGATTAAATTGAAACTCCGGCGACAATAAAAGCGCCGGGGGAAGACGGCAAATCGTCTTAAGAACAAAGCGCTAACCCGGTCCCCTGGCCACACACACACACAAAGACAAAATTAATATCTAACCCGAATATCTGAAATTGTTTAAAATCCAACCTGTCGACCTGTCGCGATTAATTACGCACCTTTCTGCCATTATTTCGATTTTTAAAACGTTTGTTTTACTTTTCCCAGCATATAAAAGAGTGGGACGATAATGAGACTGGGTTAGGTGTTCCGCACTTCTTGGAGTGATGACAAAAACCACAGAATAGATTGAACTATGCGGCGATTTCTCTTTACCTGTCCTTAAAATGTAGAGTACAGGAAAACGTCTAGACTCCCATTAATTGTTCCTACCTGCCGAGGTGTCACAGAGCACTAAAAGGTACAAGGCATCTTTGCGCGTACTGCAGACGGTACCTAAACAATGCAACGACGCAAACTTGATAAAAAATACAGGTATTTAATAATTACTATTAATCAACATTTTGCTGTCAATTCTTTGTATGGTGCTTCAACATTTCGTCCACTTGGATAGAGTTTTCAAAATCCGTTTTATTGTAATATCTTTAATGTGTAACATTTTCTGTGGTTTTTTAAATGTTCCATACAATATATACTTTGTAAACCCTGGATACTGCAGGTATAACAAGGGAAGAAAGTTTCGGGTTAGGATACAGCATCTTATTTTTTAAAAGCATTACTTCGGAGAGTCCAGTTTTATGGTGGCAAAAGGTACCTAGAGTCAAGGAAATGACCAGGTGTGCGTTCTTCAAGCCAGCCTCAGTACAGGTAAGTGCGGCCTGACAGTCCAAGATGCTGCCGAAATCGGTCATCTTCGCTACTTTTTTTTATAACCAAGATACTAATGTAGGGGCCTGTTACGTAATCTTTCTTTTATCGTTAAAGTCCTGCTTTAAGATGGATATTTCAATATTAATACACGATATCACAATTTTTTAAAGGGAAATTCGTAGATTTAAGGCAGCCTGATGAGAAGAGAGTCTTACACGCGCCTCTACAGTGTACCTACTGTGGGGATCAGAAAAATGCGGGTACCTTTAATTTAGAAATTTAAAAAAAATGTAATTAATGAAATGGCATTGAGAGTTTAGGGAAATTTAAAGGTAATGCGGCCCAATTTTTAAGACTTGGCTCTCAATCTTCAATTAGAAATAAATTATAAATATACTTCTTTTTTTGAATTTTTTTCCCAAATTTTCTTCCAATGTTTACAAAATAACTCGCACATCCTTTGATTAAAACGTGATGCTGTAAGTTTTACAGTGAAAAATAGCGGGAAATTTCGTACCAAAATCTTCAAATAAAGATCGGACAGAGTCCCAGTGGATGTTCTTGCTTGTCGTTAGACTCCGTTATACCTACCGGCTGTTGCAGCACTTTACCTGTTGTTAATGCGGCCACACCTTAGTCGAACGAACCATAAGGCGGTAATTACGCTGTCTTTCGTCAATGAATACAGAACAAGTCCACTGTAAATACCCGTCATGCCATTGCAAAGACACCTTTAAAATCTGCGTATTTTTTTTTTAGCTTTTCTCTTTGAAAATCTTTAATCTCAAAAGAAATGTCTGCCATAAACCTGTCGTTTTTATCATGGTATTTTTAAGGGGATAATCCGTTACGGTTTGTCTTATGTTTCAGGGTACGAGAGGAGAATTGGTACCTGGCAAGAATCTGCATTAATAGAAGGACGAGGAGATGCCAGGGAATGAGGTTAGAATCATGCCAGGCGAGCCGAAAGAGAGCGTCGGAAAATGGCTAGAGAGAAATCTTTTACAGACTTGTCAAGTTAACCTCTCTCTGATCTATTCCATCTTCAGACTCACCACTATCGTGCAGCTATTATGAGTCTGGAGGCTAAACCCTGTCGTTTGTTGTTGTTTCGGCTTTTAATGGGGTGGATGAAAACCCCAAATCGATGTTTCAGAATGTACACAGGTATCCTTGCCCTTTATCCCGCGTACATCTCGTTATTGATTAGAAAACTCGATATCCCCTCCGTGAATATTTATAACTAAATTATTCTGTCCATTGCATTAAAAGGAGACCGAGAATACTGTTTAGTTAACGGTTCAAAACCATAACTATCTTCTCCTCATCTGGGCAGCTGTTATAACAGAGATCGTGAACTAACTTTGAGATGCAAAGTAAACTCTATGATAGCTGGTTGGGGTGTTCTTCGTGAGCCCACTCTCTGTCCCGCCCCACCTCCCATTCCTCGTCGTCAGCGAACAGGTCAACAGGTCGAGATCTCTGGGTGTCCAGAATAGTTCCATCTACTGTCGAAGCCATACAGAGATCGTCAAAAAAGCATTCTCGCAGAACCGCAGCCTTGACGATAACGGCGGTTCCTTTCCACTAGGCATCTGCCGCAAACGAACGACGGATCGGAAAACCGATCGACTTTCAAACATATCGAACACTGAAATCACCTGTGGAGTGCCAAAGATTAACCCCGACGCCGCAATGTCCCGATATCCTGGTTTCTGTTTCTTCTGTCGGTGGCTCCGACTCCGAGCAGCCGTCGAATGTCGGAAATCGGAGTAACGGATTCTCTCTGCTACTGCATCTTTTTACCACAGCCTCGTGATCTTACCAAACAATAAGAATAGCCTTACCATTTCCTATGATGCTCCCTGAAGAAACTAGAAAGCCACTTTTACGTAGCAAGAAATGTCGCTAACAAGCAACTCACCGTAAGGCTGACAGATAGATTACTTATCGCGGTCTTTACCGAACCTATGTAACCGAGATCGCCTGATTTGATGCGTATGGAATGCTGGGTAGACCACAATAGACAACGTTTCTCTTTAAACTTTGAGAACTTCAACAAATAAGAGCTGCATTGCGTCCAAAATAGATTTCGCCTCGACAGTCTCTAGTGATAGAGTAGGCAGATTGATACTGCAGTTTTCGGAAAGACTTTGGAAACCTTAAGCCAACAATTTCTTTTACTTACTTCACCCAGTTCATTAAACTGAAGATTTTAGATAAATTAAATTCATTTTCTCTTTAAATTGTTCGCTGTTGTAAATAACCGGTAGAGAACAAGAATTTAAGAGCGATTTTTTGAAGTTATGCCTTTCTGACAAAAGGTACATTAACGGAACTTCTTGAATAGTAAATTTTGTGGTGAAAAATTATTCTGAAAGTGGATCTTTAAAATAACATCGCATTTTTTTTAAATACTGCGACTCTAGATATGTGGCAATTAGATTTCTTATATAATTTCTTGAAATGTGAAATGGAAATTTTGATTTATTGTATTAAAATACTCTTTAGCACTCAAATGGCAGCTAAAACTTGGCTTTGGGGTATTTTCTGCAGAGACTGGCGCGTTATTAAATTCCTCTAAGCTTTTTGAGAGATATCAGCAGCGGATACCTCTGAAAGGAATTATGCATTCCAACGTACTCTCTGATTTAAGTGATCGCCTCTAGCGAATTTCTTTTGGTCCTGTAGCCGGCACAAGTCGAGGGGCAGAAGCGATATGGGTATAAGCAATTGATTTACCCCTGCTCAGAGAAGGGACCTCTAGAAATGGAAAATAAATTAGTAGTGTAATAATACTTTGCATCATAAAAGAGGAAATCTCACCAACAAAACCTGAAGTAGGTATAACACACCCCCGCGCGCACATATTCTAGAACAATTTGATTGTTACTTTTCCAAAGGCGGTAAGAAAATCAATTACATGGGGCTACGTGGAGTTTTAGACACTGTGAAAAAGCCGAAGTTGTACTTCACGAACTGCTGCCGTGGTCAGGGTCAGGCCAGGATAGACTCATTCAGCTTAAAATGAACACTTTATCATACAAAGAATTTGTAATTACTGTCTTTAAAAGGCACCAATAGAGTGAAGGTTTCTGTGTATATATTTGTGCTATATTTCACCTTTAAATTAATATAAACGTCTTATTAAAATGATTATATTTGTTGCGCTAACATCCAGTTCTTTATTTTAAAAAACCAAATACATACTGTAATATTAAAAAGCAAAAAGCGTTCAGATGTAAGCTTTTAGAATTTGCAGAACGATTATAAATATTACATCTGCCCAGTTTTGATTTTAGATGCTCAAGAAAAGACCCACTGGATGTATTCATCATAATTTAGGCTTCTGAGTCCATGAGCAGCGACAAATTCTTTATTTGGTATAGTTACCTACCAATCAGCAACGTATCTGGCGCATCTATCACGAAAGAATTTTAGTAATTTACATTTGTAAAACATCGAATGGATAAACATTTTCCTATTCTAGATTATTTGAACGTATTGCTCGCTGAGTCTTGCATACCGTAAACAACTGTCATTTGCTACTTTCCAAATTTTTATAAAAACTTTGATAAAAAGAATATAAATATATTTACAAAATCAGTGATTTTACATCAGACCCTGTCTCTTTTACTGCCAGACTGCGAAACTTCCCTTCTATGTTAAAGTTCAGGTATCGGAAGCTGAGAGGACAAAAACCCGTAATATTGTTAACAAAATACATTATGGAAAATAACGTGGCAACAGGAAGGTGACGGCTTCAAGACCAACCAACCGCTGTTACCGTCTGAGACAGGAGAAACAAACACCTACCGAAAATCACCATCAGTGCGTGCAAAGGAAAGGTGTCCAGGGATAAATCCTGATGATGGCGACAGGGAGAGGTCGCCAAAACGTCTGTTATCTGGTTAGTAATACTAATAAGGTGGTAGGAAACGCTCGTGCTAACCGCCCAGTTTCTATTAGCGGGACGTCGCCAATAACTATCCATTCTCCTACATGTATCGTTAATTGCTAGGTAATAAAACAGTAGATTCTAATTTAAAACACGTTAACATTCTTATCCTAATAGCGGCACTGACGCCTAAATTAACGACGCTATTTTTGGCTTTTTTGTTCTTAACGAGGATGATGATGATGATGATGATGTCATTAAAGCAATTCTTAATGGCTCTATAAATCTGGTCAGCAGCAGAGTTGTATACTTTTGTCTGCGCCCTGTACAGCTCACCAGTAACGAGTTTTATTTGCCAAACGGTTCTAGTGCTAAACTAAAAACATTAGGTAATAGAAGAGAAATCGCCGCCTAATTGGCATCCTTCGTTCTCCCTAATAAACCTTTCGTTGTTTTTGTTATCTCCGATCGTTCGTTTCTTGGCAAACTCTGAAGCTTCCAAGGGCATTTATTTTAACCCGCCAAGGGCTGATAGACGTGTAGGCTTCCGAGATGACAATCTGATTGATGGGCTAAAAGAAAAGATAATTGATAACGCTTAGAGAAAGCGAAGCCCGACAAAAGAGCTGCAGTGGACAGTGGAAATTGTCAAAGTAATAATCTAATGACCTGTCATGCGAAGCATGGACCAGTTTGTCACGTGTAAACTGTATCTGTCTATCTAGAGGCATAGATGGCACTAGTGAAGTCTGTCGGTTAGTTTTCTTTAACGACCTTTGTTCCCCTTTGTCCATGCCCTCGGTGCCGAATAATGACGTTATCTCTGATTGGAAGGCGACGCAAATGGACCCTGCATCACCCTTTCTACTCTAAAAAGAAATTAAGTAAATACAAAATGTTTGCAACTCGGAAGTTTAATCGTGCCAGGTTTCCAATCGAATATTTCTCTTTTCTTATTTATGCCAATAATGTAATTTGGAAAGCAACTCAATGTTTTGTATTTTCAGGTTTGTAGGCGCTCATCTGTTGGTTAATAAACTGTACCCTAAACCAATGTCTAACATGTCAAAAGACAGCAGCGAACTGAAGTTTGAGGCAGAGCTGGATTTGAAGACATTAGCGATCCTTTCACGTGTATCAAAGGCATTCGGTGGATTTCGAATTGTAAATTTTCTTTGACATCTTTCTACTTATCCTTCCGGGAGAAGACTCTCACCAGGTGTCGTCTTTACTGGCTCGCATAGAGAATCAAAAGAACACGTTTCTTTTGCGGTATTCACTTGATATTAAATCTGAAAGAGGAAAATCGCTTGAAGATCATGTAAAAGTAGTCTTTGGGGAAATTGTTAAAGATGATGTTGTCAACTGGAGGCTGGTGCTCGTTTGCAGTTGTCAAGGTCTTTCGTTGAGTCCTGGATAAAAGGTACATTCCTTACCTGCACATGCTGACAAAGTGGGAGAAAAAACCCTTATACTTTAAATCCAATTTGTCGACTCTACTTAAATGATTTGCTCATATATCAGCCTTAATTCCATTCCGTTGTTGGTAAAACTATTACCATGTTCACACTCTACCAAACTAGTTTAATTTTTGTTTAAATTCAACCGCACACGATTAATATGCTCATTAAAGAATTTTGTAGTTTATGAACCAGTACGATAGAATATTTATTTAGTTAATTTTGGAAACAGAAGCATTTCTTGCCATTTACCCGCTTTAAATATTTCTATTATGATCTCTCTCTCTCCTCTCCCCCCCATCTCTCTGTACTGACGCCATATCTCTCCTGACGTCATCTCTCTCTCTGTACTGACGCCATATCTCTCCTGACGTCATCTCTCTCTGTGTATTGACGTCATATCTCTCCTGACGTCATCTCTCTCTGTGTATGACGTCATCTCTCTCTGTACTGACTCATCTCCTCTCTCTCTCTCTTCTCTCTCTCTCTCCTCTCTCTCTCTCTCTCTCCTCTCTTCTCTCTCTCTCTCTCTCTCTCTCTCTCTCTCTCAATCTACCTCATAACTGTTATTTCTATTACATAGTCGAGTAACTCTGTGATCTTTGGTATTAATCTAGTTGCCTTTACCCTGTTTAGAAGACTATTTAGAATTCATTTAAAGAAACTTGTTTTGTTCTTTTATAATATGTTTATTTATTTCCTGTTAGTTAACTAGGAGAACGTCTTGTATAAGACATATTCCTATAAGCTTCCATCAGATCATTTTTAACAAGGAACACAATTGACTTTACGCCAACTCTTTTAAAGTTGATAACACTGCATCATCTCCCATTATTTCCGAAAATATTTTCAAAAGAACATATAAGATGTTGAACTAAATCTTCAGGTTAAATAATGTGGGGGGGGAACATTTTTCTGACGACTGAAAATTATATTTACAATGAATTCGACAGTTTATTTTATTATGGCTCGAGTCCAGTAGTCAAGGAAACTGGTGGCTTTAAGTTCCTTCCCTAAGTATATCCAACGTATCTGAACTAATAGGCAAACGCGACAAATATGAATAAAACAATTAGAAGCCCAGTTTCAATATTATTAGTGCCAGGAGGTAATGTGGCTCAATGGTGAGTGTGTTGGCTTCAGGACCTAAAGGTCCTGGGTTCACTTCCCGCTGCCGGCACATTGTTGTGACCCTTGAGCAAGGTACTGTACTGGCATTGCTCCAGTTGCTGCTGGGGAGTGGCCTGTGTAGGCCCTCAGACAGAGGAACCAAGGGCGGGGGACGCTCTATAGCCATGACAGAGGCGAGTCTCCTATAACAAGGAAAAGTCAGAAGGATAAACCACTGCTGAAGACAGAGGCACTGGACCAAAGAGCGCATAACGACGGTGCAACGCATCCCACTCTTATGAATGAGTGATCGACGAAGAAGATATTATCAGTTGCGAATGGGTTTTGTTGTATTTTAAATAGAATTTTCTAAGATTAGAACCATCATTCCATTCTAGTTGTGGGTCGTCTCCGAACCTTGACTTAGGAACATTTTAATGCACCCATTTAGAATCGCTGCTACTGGTAGGAGACACACCACCCACTCTCAAGCTGTGGGTCCGTCGAACTGCTTGAGTTTCTTCACAGCTGCCCCACAAGTGGCAGTAACCTTGGAGACAGTCGGTGGACACTTTACGAATTGTTCTCGAGTCAGCGGCTGTGTGATAGCCGCCCGCTCGCTGCAGCTGAAGGTCTGGGTTCGATTTGTTTTGGAGACAGATTTCTTTTTTTGTGGGGGGCGACCACTTTTAATCCATGTTGTTTACTGTTTAGCATCAGTTCTTTGGCGTGGGTGTCTCCGACTAATCCAGTTTTAGCTACACAAGATATTTTTTATAATGACCTCTCGATTTTGGATGTGATAAGGGGTAAGTTTGTCGATGTCAGCGAGCTGTTGTACGACTCCAACGGCCGCATCACCAGCGGCAACCTTTACGTTCTGGATCCGGCGAAAAGCGCACCTGACTGTAAAGAGGTCAGCGTAGAAACGCCAACGATGATCAAGTTTCACTTTACAAGCACCGGTTACCGGACTCACCCGCCAGAGGTCCTTTCTCCTACCTTTACATTCTCTTCTCTCTCTTCTTCTCTCTCTCTCTCTCTTCTTCTCTCTCTCTCTCTCTCTCTCTCTCTCTCTTCATCTCTCTCTTCTCTCTCTCTCTCTCTCTCTCTGGAATTCGAGCCGTTCCGTCTTACGGGATCCATGAAAACCCAGCAAGCATTCTCAACTTCTTGACATATTCTTTTAGTTTCTCGATTAATAGCATTTCTGTTCGTTTCTCACGTTTTTGATAGAATCCTAAATCGATCTTTTTTTTCCTTTTTATTTTATTGTTAATCAAATATTCAAAATCCTTTTTTTGTTGTTTGCTTACGTCTGATGTAACTCTAACTACAACTTAACCTTTAGCGAAATTTATTAACTTTTACTTTGTCATCTCTCGTTCATTTAATCTCCTGATATAATAAGTTTTAAACTTCAAAGTCTCTTTGATCCGCCACGGGCAAATCGCTGTTATAATTTTCAGGAAGCAGAGTTATTATTGTTCACCAGCGATTCTGTTGTAAAAGCTGCACAATGATGATGATAAATTAATAGGGAATCAAAAGCAAAATGGAATCGGTGGTAAGCACATCAATCATAGTCACAAAGTCACCAGGGTACTGCTATTCTGATCACGGCGAAAACTCACCAATCGCATAAGTCACGAGAAATTCAAATTCACTTTTACGTGAAATGAAGAATTTTTAAAATATAAATACAGTCGACCTCCCCCCCCCATAATCGCGGTCCCGGTTATTCGCGGAATTTTCCTTAGAACCCGACTAATGATTGTTCGTGGAAACCCCCGCATATTCGCGGAATCGCAAATATCTTCCGCGATTTTTTAATGGCTTTTTTCGTAGCAATATATTTTTTCAGGCTTTTTAACGCTAAATTATTTAACAACAATAAATTTACTAATTTTGTAAATAAATACTAACGTAATTCAGCAAAATATCGATATAAAATAAACGCTATTGGCTGGAGGTTTGAAAGTAGCCAATCCGAGAGCGGTATTCGTCTCCTTGCTGCTGATTGGCTGCTGCCCACGAGGCGCTGTCTCGGGCAGATGCAGCCCCGCATCATCCCAGTTTACCGCGTGTAGCTATCTCGAGTGTTTCGCTGAGTGTTGTATTTTTTATTAAATTATTATTATATATTTACTTATATATTTTTTATTATATTTTGACGTTTATTGGCATTTTTATGGACCATGTCCGATATTCGCGGTTTTTCACTCTTCGCGGGTGCTCAAGGGACGTAACCCCCGCGAATACCGGGGGAGGGACAACTGTTATATATATAAATTATAAAATGAAAAAGGAATTTTAAGTACAATAAATAAGGTTTATTTTCAGTTAATCCCTGGTCGTTAATATCCAATTATAGGGACATCAAGTTAAAAAAATTAAAAGGATAGCTATTAAGAAAGTTCTCGCTTAGCTCTCAATATACGCATCTGTCTTTATTTTAATGCATCCCACCTTATAGTTTTCCCATTCGAATCTTTGTATGCATCTGTCTGCCTTTCTCGCGGATTATTTTATTTTCAGTGTTTCGACCCCGATTCGATGCATATATAAGTTGTAATTACGTCATCTCCGAGCGACGTGGTATCGATCCTCGGTTGCATGAGTCACATAAGGTTATTTACAGCCAAGTATTCTCCGGGACCGTCAGTAGGTCTGTCTTTTTCTTTTTGTCTGGTATTAATTGTCAGTCGAAATTATAAACCTCATTTTCTTGGCCATCGGACACCGAGAGAGGAGTACCTGTAGGCTCTGTGTGTTCTGACAGTGTAGATGTCGGGTAAAGCGACAGCACGCCGGTAGCCCGGGGTCGATATATAGAAGGTGCGCTACATGGCAGGAACTAAAGCTGACGCTACAACGAGATAATTAGCTTCTGTTTACTACTAAATATAACGTTACAGCTTTTTTCTTTCAGGAATAAAATCACGCGATTTCATTTTATTGTTTTATTTAAATTCGAAAATGCCTTTTAAATTAGTAATTAGGATCAAAACCGAAACTAGCTACAACCCGCCATCGGTGTTGTCAACTTTATTAATGTTAAAAAAGTATTTTATTAGATGAAGGAAACAAAGTGATTTATGCAGGGGATATTTGTTGGTTAGGGCACCAATAACGTTTACAAGTGGTCACGGTCAGCCACACCTGGCCTTTGCTTCGATATCATCTTATTTTTCATATCTTGTTCGTGTTCTGTTGTGCTCTCCTTCGTTTAAATAAGCTGAAGACTCGATTTTATGAAAAATATGAAATCATTTTTAATTGACGCGGCCATATCTATCCTCTTTGTCGGGGCAGCTGTTACACAGGGGGCGTTAAAAATTATCGGGACACCAAATATAAACCGCACTTGAAAACGTAATTTATATCAGGCGACTAATGCGAATTTTAAGCGTTTGTTTCCTTTCCTACAGTGACTGCCTCTTCCAAAAATGTATAGAGATGCATGAAAATTTGGCGGTGTTCATAAAATAACATGGAGGACTGAACGTTAATCCCTTCATCATTCATTTTTAATAATACCGCGGTTCTTCCGAGAAATGTAACAATGGCTGATTCGATTTGACAGGCTTAGGTAATGGATTTCATGGCGACTTTGCTGTTGATGTTTCGATGTACGGGTTTATCATTGTACGATAGAGGAAGCATTAGGCAGACGTTGTCGACTCATTCTAATCATTTCCGAAGACCGGCTTCTTGTCATTGTTGAGGCGATCGAAAAATGAAGTAGCCTTCTTGCCTTCGACCGATGGGGAGTTTCTGGCGGCTACTGCGAGGCTTCACAGCTTCCCGGCTGAAGATTCGGAGGAAGATGATACTTGACGCGACTTAGGGATTCGCCGTAAAGCGACTCTTCCAGGCGAACTTCCGGATTGGAGCGAGGGCTGGAATGTTTCGCTCGCGCAACCATTGCCAGTCACTTTCCACGTAATATTAGAGTCCGAGAAAGCATCGGACAAAGTTACAAGACTCTAAATTATCACCATTACAAAAATAATATCAATCTCGTGCATATCAGTTATATTGGAAGACTACAAAGAAAGCGTATTCATTTTAATGAGCATTAAAAAAAGAGGCAATGACATCATTTTCCTGGAAGCTAGGATATTCTCGTCATTTTAATTTAGAAAAAAAAAAGCAAACCGAGGAAAAGTAGCCTCGGAGATGGTATGAATTAGCAATCCTCAGGCCAAATGATAAAAACGACGCATCTACAGGCAAAAGATAAGAAGTTTCCTCAGAGGAAGAAGCCGACTGTGAACTCTCACGTTACTCCGCGTGGAAACCAGTTCATGATAAGAAAAGGGGGATAATCCACGTATTAGCTCTCGTTCTTTTCATGGTAATTCAATTTTTTGTTCTAACGAAAATGGGAACGAGTCAATTCAGGACTGAAATTTGTTTCCGAAAAGTCAACTGATACAAATTCTACGTGCAAAAATCCGTTATCTTTTTAGTAAATACCTGGCAAGACTTCTATCAAGGAAAACATTTCGAACAACATTTACAACGCAACGGAAACGTTTCTCCCAAATGGAAATTTTTTATTTTCAGTTTTGAAATTAAAATTTTAAGAAAAATGGTGTGAACTTAAACTTATATTATTATTATTATTATTATATTATATTTATTATTATTATTATTATTATATTATTATTATTATTATTATTATTATATTATTATTATTATTATTATTATTATTATTATTATTATTATTATTATTATTATTATTATTATTATTATTATTATTTTATTATTCCTTCCGCTTTCACTAAACAGAGATGTTTGCTTCTTGAAAAACAAAAGAGCTGATCCTTACGTAGTATTTTTGTCGGGACAATACATTAATTTAAAAAGTAGAAGACGGTGTTTTTATGATACTTCAGTTCTTTAAAGACCAAGGAAAATAGTTTTTCGCCTGTACTGTTTTATTATACATGTTTGGGAGAGATAATATCTATTTCAGCACCAAGTCTCTGACGCTTGTTATTGATCAACAGATTAGAATAATTTCAGTTCTCTCGTAAAGGTCTAGATAACCAAACTCTCCTCCCTCTGCCCCTTTCCCAAAATAATTTACTCTTGTAGGAAAACCGTTCAGATTCAGTATATATTTTCCCTTAACTACATCTATTTCATCACAGAATCCCTGCACGACCAGGATAAGCGGGTTCCCATCTTTATTAACTTCGACTTAATGAATCCACACCGAGTAGCCAAAAAAAACACACAAACAAACAAAACAGAATTAACCTAAAGCATTCACGAGCGGGACAGATCTCTTCTGTTTAACGTCAAAACACTAATGATCTTTTTAAGACTAACGATGAACAAATACAGAATTACTTAATATCATAAATCTCAATTGTACTGCTTTACTTTATTCTGGTTCCTTGCCACACACCATCCGTGCAAGACAAGAAAGAGCAAGCACTGAAGAGTGAACTGGGATCTCATCAAATATAGGGGTCCTAAAATCGCGGTTAATTAATTACCTTCGTAAATGTCAAAGGCGAGACGCTAAGATGAAAGTAAAATAAGGTTATTTTAAAACTTTTTCTTCCTAAATTATATTTAATTAAATAAACGAATAAAATTCACTGACATTGACAAATTAAAGGGGGTAGCGTAACTCCCGAGCAACTGTTTTTAAGCTGGTCGGACCTAGACGAAATGCGACATATTTCTAGTATAATTCCTCATTTTCCATTCCATCAGCTGCAAACTCCTGGACTGAAGCAATTACAAACACATGCCGGTTCGGTAACGTCCGAGGAAAAAACTCCAATTATGTTCGCAATCTTTCAGAGTGCTAATAAATCAGATCAGACCAACCAAAGATCCGCCATATTTCAGACTGAAATCCGTCACTAAAACAGAGGATACAATTATCGCTCTAACGATTCCTCGCTGCTACGTCTAATCCAGATAAAGTGGCAAATTGCCGGTTTGAAAGGGGGGGAACTCGAAAATTTATCAACCGCTGATTACCTGTTAATTAACCGTCTTTTCTTGACCACAGAATCTCCGAGAGGAAGTCGGCAGGAAAGGTTTTGGGAGTGGGCCAGCGCCAGCGTGTGGATCTATAAAGTCTGCATCATTTTTAAACTTCTGCTGATGACGTTACGTCACGCACCTGAATAACGTCCGTGGCTTACACAGCAATTAACTTTTAAGTTGTTTTTGTTTTTCAATTATAAAAATACAGTTTTCTGCAGGGTGAAATGGACAGAAGTTTGCAAAAAGTGGTCAGTGGATGAGATCTCAATGACGGCGCTTCCGGTATCTCCCGTCTTCCGGGCACCTTCAGCGGTGTACGAAGAACAGTTTTTTTCAAAAACTTTCAGTTTATGCGGCAGTAATTAGCCATCCAACCGTGGAAGTGACCATTGTGACCATTTAGAGTAGACTTAAATGTGACCAGACATGAGACAACAACAAGAACGTTTTATGGTTTTTCATTTAAAGTGATGCACTGTGCTACTGTGCGCACTAGCAAAAAGGAAGATTACAAGAAAAGAACGGTGTTTCAATAGCCCTGGCTTTCTAAGTACAAGAAATGAGGTAATTCAAACTATCAGGTCGTTACAAACGTTTTGTTGGTTTTTATATGATTGGGATTCATCTTTTGCATGCTTGTGAAGGTGTAGTTACATATCGTTTTGTAACGTGAGCTTTGGCATACATTATGCAAAACCCGCCCTTTTAAAAATCATCAAATGGATATTTGTTTCAGGTTCTGAGTGAAGCTTGGATAGAAAAGCTTTTCATGCCATTTTGTTTCACGAGCTCAAACCTGGCCACAAAGCGAGGGAGGCGACTCGTAACATTGAGCAGGCATGGGGCGGGGACACAGCAAATGAGCGATCAGTACAGCGATGGTTAGCAGAGTTTTGATCAGGAGATGTGAGCCTCGAAGATAAGGGACGTAGCGGACGTCCTTCCAGCTGTGATGACGACCGTCTGAAAGACTCAGTTGAAGCCGATCCAAGAAAAACAGTGCGAGAAATTGCTGGAGAGCTTGACGTAAGCACTGCAACTGTTTCCGGCATCTTGATGCAGTGGGCAAAGTGAAAAAGCTTGGCGAATGGGTGCCTCACGATTTGAATGAACAACAACAAAAATCGTCGATTGGAGATCTGCTCTTCCCTTGTCATAAGAAACTAAAACGACCGATTTCTTGACCGAATGATTGTGGGAGATGTAAAATGGATCCTTAACGACAATCGCAAACGATCAGCACAGTGAGTCGACAGAGACAAGGCGTCTAACCACATTCCAATACCCAGCCTCCAACAAAAGGTCATGGTCACTGTCTGGTGGACTGTAACTTGAACTGGTGTCATACACTATAACTTCTTGCAACCCGGCGAAACCATCACAGCTGAAAGGTACTATCGTGAATTAAACGCTGTTCATCAGAAACTCTCCCAACGATAGCCACCATTGATGAATCAAAGACCCAATCCTGCTCCACGACAATGGTCGTCCTCATGCTGCAAAAGTGACTCTTTAGAAACTGACCATGTTGGGACACGAAGTGATAAAGTATAATGTAAAGTAAAGGGTGAAAACTAAAATAAACTTACTTAAAGTAAACAAATAGTCATGTAAAGTAAATCAAGAAAGCAAATGAAGTAACTTTTAAAGCCAGGCAAAGTAAAGTAGATTATATAAAGTGATCTAAACGTTTGTAAAATGACGCAAAGTTTTGTAAAGTAAATAGGAATTAAATAACGGAGTGGATGGACACTGTAAGGATAAACAGAATTTTTTTACTTAATGAGAACGAAGTATTCTTGACAAAAGAACTGCTGATTATTATAACTGTTTTTTCTTCCAGTCAGAGAAATTGTTCATTTAATATTTGTCAGTCCAAGATGCTCTCTTTTTCTCTTCACTGCTTGCTGCAAGTAAACATTAAAGTTCGAAACAGAAAGTAAACGATACTGTTTTCTCAGCGGTGACGTTAACCATACTTTATAAGCAAACTTATTTCCTGGAACGAAGGTTTGGTTGTTCAATATTATCGAAGAACATTATACAGTAATTTTGCGGTGTTAATAATCTGGTTTTATTTTTATCTAAAATCTTTAGAGCCTTTAAACTTTTTGTTAATAACAACTTCCTCAGAAATGGTCATGTTTCAATTAAAAAACAATGCAAAACTATAATTCTTCAACAGGTGCCCACAAAACAGATATCAGATTTTATTAAAGTGGGTCCTCTGGCCGGATTTCCAGTTACTGTTTCTGTTTTTATGTTTGTTTTCGGTAAAATATTTCTGTTGAAAACTACACCTCAGCCATTCGTCCATCACTACAATAGGTTTTTTTCATAAATATTTCTAAAGTAAATAAAGGGTGCCTTAGCAACCGTTGTTTAGAACCTTTTCACATTTTCTGTGGCCATACAGATCATTTATTTTAATCAAATCACGAGAACATCGCGATTACTCTCTTTATTCCACACATCTCAGGTTTCTCTTTTCTGTCTAAATTAGCGGCAAAGTACCGATTTTTCTTAAATCCCGTAAATAGAACTTACAATGGGTCGGGATTAACCGCAAGAAAGAAAAACAGCCATGAGAACGGGCGAATTTGGAAATAAATACAGCCAACGTAAAACGAGAGTTATATAAAACGGGGTGGGCGCACAGGAACAGAACAAGACTTCAAATTTCCATATGTTTTGCTAAGTAAATCTGTTTTCATATTAACCAGAAACACACTTAAACTGCAGGTACCAAAACAAACTTCCTTTTTACTACTTTTTGCTGTAAATTGCTTTAAAATGTCAGTTTTGTTGATGGTCAGTTTTGTTGATGGTGGTATTGCTGTTTTAAGATAGTATACGCTTTTCTATTGTTAATGGCAAATGGTTCAAAACGGCCTCTGTTTAGACTTAGGGGTTAAAGCATTTTAAATTTTCTTGGCTGTCTAATGATTCCTATTAAAATTAAAAACTATTGCGTGAAGTACACTAAACGTTTCCTTCTCTCTCTCTCTCTCTCTCTCTCTCTCTCTCAACCACACACAGAAACACTTTTACTTTGTCCCTACCTGTCCACTTCTGTACTCTTTTTGACTCTTACTTTTTTATATATATTAAAGCAATAAAAAAGATTCAGCAAAGAAAAAGTAAAATATAATATTTTTTAATTAAAGTTTGACCATTGCATACTACCTAATGTAATCGAATTCCACTATTCCCATGATAGTTTTTGTTGTCAGGGAGATAACAAACTATCACAGAAAGAAAATCGTTAAATTAAGCATTTTTTTTTTAATTTTAAAATCATTCTAGAGCAATATTTTTATTTCCTATAACTGTCGGCCAACCCTCCCAACACAAAAAGATAAAACAGGCAAGCTGTAAGGATAGTGGCTGCGTGGAAGTTAAGAAAACTAAAAGCATTTATTATCTTGAATATCACCGAAGTATTATCACACACAGATATGATTTGGCAGTGTACTACTGCAACATTAATTATTTATTTAGGAAAAAAAATATGGAATACTGGAACTATTCATGGCTGTGAAGGTATTAGTGGAAACCGCCTTATATATATATATATTTCTTTTTTTTCTTCTGCCAACCTTATAGAAACCATCATGTCTTCTTTCCTTCTTATATTATAACCTAAACTAAAGAAAACTTAAGTTAACAGAAGTGGGCCAGGCAACATTAAAGAGTCTTAACGTTATTCGGAAGGTAGCCGAGAGAACTACTCAAAACTCGGAATTTCACAATGGACAAAAGTTACCTTTACTTCCTCTTTAATTAATAACTGCCACAAAGAGCCAAACGACCATTCTTACTTGGTGTTTACTTGGCATTAAATTTGGAACAGCAAATGGCATAGAGATGGTGTTTCCTTGGCATTAGATTTGAGACAGAAAGGGGCACAAAGATTGGCTTTTTGATGTAGTCAACAAAAGACCGAGTAAAGATGATATTCGACTTAAATATTTCAATATGTTTTCTGTTATACATCGTAAACTTTGTTAATATTACGTTGATGATTGGTAGCTTTTTTTGTAATTACAATATCATTTCTTTTCTAGATATCGTTGCCCTCTTATTTAAAAATCCATTGCCGAATTCTCTCTCTCTCTAACTGTTTCGAACATTTCTTCGGTTCTTTTCGCCAAGTTTTGTAGAACACCAGCGGTTCTGCAAATACGAAACTCTCAGAGTCTTTCTTAAGGAGCCACAGTTTACTTGGCATGAATACCACTCTGCCCCAGATCAGCAGAGAATGTGTCATCTCGAGTAATTCTTATTCTCAGCACAGCAAATAGAAGTCATTGATCCGGCACAAAACACATTCACAATACGCGGCTTTTCAATTTAGCTAATATTCCCGATAATTGCCGGCTTATGAAAGCTCTTTCTGATATTTGTTTTCAGAGCTTTAAATTAAATCGCCAGATCTTGATTCGCCGAGTCACGGAAGCGAGTGGTGGGAGGGAGGGAGGGACGGGGGAGGAGGAAAAGGGAGGAAAAAAAATTGGTTTAAAAGAACGCACCGATATCTGTTAATATTCCATAGAGAATCTCTATCCGGGGAATTCTTTCTGGTTCTAATATAATTACTGCGACGTCCTTCTAACATTCGCGATCATTTAGTAAATTCCGCAGCGAGATTGACCATCTGTTTGATTTCTGCTCTCTGCTTTATTTACCATAAAAGATGCTAAGATTTCATATTCACGTGAATAAAGAGGATGAAAAGGGAGTAAAAAATGACACAGATGTCGAGAAAGACTGACAAACGGATAATTAATACATACGTTTGTAGAAAAAACTCTGAAAGAAAACACCGACGGTTTAAAGAGATCAATTTCCAAAAAATTGGAAAGACGGAAAAACGGTAAGTTACAGAGGCGAAAACTTTCTTACAGTAATAAAGTAACTACAATGTAAATTATTTCTTTTAGCATTATAAGATCTGGTAAAAACACTGGCACGGAATTGTGTCAGGTGTTAGAATATAAATGTTTTTGACTTAATAGAACATTTCGGATTTTTATAATTTTTAAAAACATTTTTAAAATCCTGCCAATAGTTGAAGAAACGCTACAGCTACGCGGGGATCGTGCTAAAGCTAATGGTTCTTGACTAACCACGAGAAAAACTCTATCCGGGCAAAAATAGGGTCTTCCGTGGATAGTGTGGAGTTACGACAGAGTTCCTCACAAGAAAAGGTGGCTGGAAGCCCTGAAAGCATCCATTGCTCTACCGTACAAGGTGCGAGACGGGAAATGGGAAACTTCGAGGACTGACCAGGGTGAACTATTTCCAAGGAGTGTGCATTCCGATAATTTCCGATAGTTGTCATATTTTTGCGGATGAAACCTCTGATTTTAGTGAATAAAGGCATTCCTACAACTAAATATGGCTTATCTCTTTTCTGTACAACCCACGCATAAGACTATTAAATATGCTTTTATATTGAAAGTGAAATGATGTTGACAGCTGACTGTAACTGTAGCTCTCAGTCAAAACCCTAGAGTCGCTATTCGTGGTTTTAAAAAAAAAAATTAAAAGCTGTTGTCCGTATAGCGATTTTCATTAAAACAACCACCCAAACGACGTGATGTTATGGAAGTTTCCAAAAAGATGGTTCATGCCTGCACAGAGATTATATCGCTAGATGTTCTTTGTTAATACTTTATTAAACCTTCGCTTCTAGTCCCTTGCACAGATCAACGGTTGCTATGGAAAACTGACGAATCTTACTATTCGTTTTCTTAATTGATGCTCAAGATTTTCACAGCTCTCACTGATACTGTTGCTCTTTCTCACACATAAAAACATTTTTAAAAATGTAAACTAGAACAAAATTGCAGCTCTGAAGTAATAATAATACCGTATTTAAAACAGCGTGGAAGGTAATTTTCTACGTATTTACCAAGACAGCTAGTTTACTTTAATATCTGTTTCTACTCGTATACTGATCTATAAATGTAAATGTAGAATCACGTGTTGTTTTTAAAATTTAATGTAGCCCCACCTAAAAGTAATATACAGCGCGTTTTTAAATTAGTACAGCACTGGACTTTTTAGATTAGGTTACCTGAGTTTAGGACTAACCCAACTCAAGCAGATGGAAAAAGACTTTAGACAACACTGACTTTTTTAGTGTCGGTGCGTTTCTGACCGGTAACGCAAAAGAACACGCAGAACTTTCCTAGGCGACATCTTCCACAAGCACTGAGCTGAGTGCAATACAAGATGAAGTACAGCTTTAAGAAAGCAGCAAAGCAAAAAAAGGTTATTAACAAAACCATAATTTTACAAAACAAATAGAACTTTTTGAACTCAGGTTAGTGAGAGAATGCAGAGAGAGAAAAAAGAGGAAGTGCAGGTCTAACCAAAGGAGGCCATAACTAACCCTGATTCCCTGTGGAATACCACGTCTTTTATGTGAAACGTCATCACTCACTCACTCACACTTCAACAACATTGCCAATGACGTCACTCTTTGCGACACCGGTGCCTGTGATGTCATTAGCTTTATAACGAGGCTGTATAGTATTTCTTCGTCCAACTCGCACTGGCTCAATCGATTTTTATTTTATCGCTATCCAAAAATGCTCCTCTTCTTTCCCTGCATTACCTTTTCCGCGAGAAATGCTAAGAGCATTACACAGCGGGATATACAACCACTGAACGTAAGAGAGGGTAATTTATTTATCATGTAGAAGATTCCCTCACGACAATAAGTATAGCACACAACGTTTCATTGCTGGTGGTAAATTGCATTAAATGTTCAGGAATATCGCTTCATCTTACCTCCAGAAGCCAGCTCTTTATAGCTGAAGCAGATAGATTGTCAGTGCGCGACAAGACTTCGAGAGAGAAATCTGTCGATCGCACGTCGCCCTTCCCATTATACTTGAGCCAAGATCTTGGAGTAAGACATGCCGAGAATTTTGGCGTGTACTTTCCGCCCGCCCTGTGACGTCGGCTTATGGAGGAAGTTCAGCTTGTGAAACTGAGGAAACAGAACTCAACACCATAGCATGAAGCTCAGAAAAGACAGCCGGAAATACCGAGCCAGCAGCGGAAGTTAGCCCGAGGACGGGTTAAAGCGTCTCTTTTGGAATTTTCACACGCTAAGTTATTTAGAGTTTATCAACCTGAGAGCAGCGTCGCTTACCCACTTCGTTCGATGATAAGTCACATTTGCTGTCTGAACTAATCACAGGTTAATTATTTTCACGGGCCGTGCAACTGGTCCATGCCGACCTTTTGCAGATTTTCAAGGATCGCGCATGCGTCTTGAAAAGACTGATTACGTAGATGCACAGCAGTTAATGCAGGGCCCTAGATCTAAGTTCCCCATTTCCTGTCCAATGTAATGTTTAATCGTTGTTTGTTCCTGACTTGTTATTTATGGATAATTTTGTTGCAATAATGTTTTTCGGGCGAAATCACGCTGCGATTGAGCGCTGCTTACTGAGGATTGCTAACATTTCACTCTATAGTTGCATTTCCAGAAGAATCGACTTCCGCGGATGAGACCACCAGTTGGCCTGGTCGTGGAACGAATGTTTCGTAACAGTTCGTTTTGTTGTTTTTTTACATCTTAGCTCTTAGTTGTCTTGTTTGACAGAAGCTGACGCCATCCTTTGAACTTCAGGGTTGTTTTTGTGTTCGTGATGAAATGAAGCAGCAGTCAATAAACCTGAAAAGCAAAATTAAGACATAGCCGACTGTAGCATTGCATTTCGAGTTTTCAATGGACAGCTGAAAGGAGGATGGAATTCGAAAAAAGTGTATTCTGGCTCCTAAGTCTCTGAGATGAGAAAACCCGGCGCCATTGTGTGTCTGAGGAGGAAACAAATACAAGACACCCAAAGATGCGACAAGGGAAGCAATACTACGGTGTTTGTGTACACAGTCACTGACCAAAAGTCGTCTTTATTCCATCTTTATAATGATTATAACTTCAAGAAATCGAAAGATGATCTTTACGTTGTTTTTGCATGTATTTGGCACGAGTGATATTTAACGCCTTGTCAATGATATATAAGGAGAAGCGCGTAGTCTATAGCTTACTAAACTGCCAGGATGTACAATCGATTTCAAGTCCCGGTCGGTACCGGCTCTGCAGGATTTCACTCCATAGTAGATCTGGAATCATCATTTTATAAAATAATTTATTGTAAATAAATGGCAGCATGGAATCGACTGCGTTTCGCAAAGAAAAAAACGCCGTAAAACGAAAGCACATGTCTGAAAAGGAGGTGGATTTGGGATTCTGTTCAAAATAGTTTGATAGGACTAAAAAATGATGTATTTGTCTAAAATACGTGCAAGAAGGGAGAGAGTGAGTTGGCTACGTTTGTAACATAAGGCGTTATGATTCAATTATGATCTATACAGAGATATAGCAAAGTCAGCGGCTCGTCGTTTCCAGAAAGAAGGCTCCGTATCACGTTCCGAACTCTGGACGATTATTCTTCATTAGTTGGGTTCCTTCTCGGTATTATTTCGCTGCCAAGTCGTGATCCTGTTGGTCCTGGGGATTTTTCTATTGGTGTGCATGAAACGGACCCTGCTCTGCCGTGTATCTTTGATTTATACGGTTGGACTCGCAATAGATTCTCAGCTGATCCCGACATGGGTCTCTTTCTCTGTATCTGCCTCTCTCTATATATTTCCCGCATAAGCTGCGGACCGCGGGTTAGAGTTATGCCGCAGTTCTTAAAGTTGTTGTTTTTTTTCCCCTACCCATTGTTCGTTTTATGACAAGGCCATTATATCCTAAGTGATGTATTGCGTTATTTCCTGAACTGTCCGAATCAAATTCTTTATTCTCAACTATAAACACTGGAAAGGCCAAATATACCATCCCGCCTGGTTTATATCCGTAAAAAGCACATTAAAAACCGTGCGTTAATTAAATACATAAACACGAACAGACACTTGATGTGTTAAAGGACCGTAGTACCAGAATCTAAACCATCTTCTTATTTCCTCTTGCTCCTATCATATCCAAAAGATTTGGTTCACTTACTCTCTATAACGAGATTATACCTATTATGATTGTTTTTCAAGATCTGACATAATTTTTGTTTTAAAATTTTGTTTTATATATAAGAATTTGTGTTTAAATCGTAAATGCCCTGTTGTTTTTTCTTCCAATCTATTATTTGATAATTTTTTGGTAAGCTACCAGAAGCCCAGAGGCGTATAGTGTGGCCGCATAGTATTGCTCTGAGATCAAAGAATTTCAACATCATTAACTTGATTGTAAAATAACATTTACGTACATAATCCGCCTTCAGTTAAATTAACTTTTTTTACCCCTGAAGTTTTCACCAGATATTATTTAGATTCTTTCAAAGTGCATTATTGATAGTGTAGTTTGCCCATCTGGCAAATTTAGTAGTTATGGAAGAAAGGGAAAGGCAGGCACGCACGCACACACACACACACACACACACCACACACACACACACACACACACACACCACACACACACACACACACACACACACGCACACAGAATGTGGTTCGATGTTTAAAACTAATTCTGGTTTTCTATCACGTGCTTTTAAAGCTGTTTCTGTGCATAACTTTAGAACTACTAGAGATTTTAAATTAGAAACTAATGTTGGCTCGACACATCGTAGAATTTGACCAGAATCAATTAATAATTGCTTTTATTCAAATATCTTTTATTTTAATATTTCTAATTAGTGTTTGGATATTAAATGCACGCTATGGATTGCCTTAGACAATAATCAGTTAATTTTCTTATAAACAACTTAACGAGATAATTTTCTCATTCTTCTCTTAAAATACATTATTACAAGTTTTTTGTTTTGCTTTGATTTTTTTTTTTTTATTTCACACAATGAAAACGTTTTCGATGAAAATTCCGGTATTAATAGCTACTGAAACTAAACAAACTCACGGTCGGCAGGTGGCGCTAGCTATGCATATTAACAAAACGAACGTTTTAGTACGGTTAATAAAATATAAACAGGTGAGGATCGAATAAAATCGCACACAGAAGAATAGATTTTATTTGTAGATGCATAGATAAGAGCTTCTAATCTCCAAATGGACTTATTCAAGAGAATTTTCGAGGCCCAGAGGATAGGCCAGGCCGAAAGCGTTTAGTTTTGACGGTTTCCTGTG
The DNA here is from genome assembly GCA_018389105.1 of Nautilus pompilius. Taxonomy (NCBI): domain Eukaryota; kingdom Metazoa; phylum Mollusca; class Cephalopoda; order Nautilida; family Nautilidae; genus Nautilus; species Nautilus pompilius. The sequence goes on from JACATO010002729.1 coordinate 36,038, forward strand.
CAGACAAATTTCCCTGTTTTTCTCTATTGCCTCCATTAAAAGTCGCTAATGCCGATGTTGCACTTTGTGATGGTTGGCACGGAGAACGCAGAAGGGAAGCTCGCCAATTCGCCTCTCGCGGGTTCTCGTCTCCGACAGATCTCTCTACCAGGGCACACGCTGTGCCAGATTCTGGAATTTGCTGCACGTTGGAGGAAAAAATTTGACAGAGCGCCACAAAGGTAATCTTCTTCCTAATTATTTGTCAACACTCGATCGTGCACGGAAAAGCTTTGACCAATTCACTGATGTTGTTGAGCCAAGCGGAAGTGTATCCCGCCAACAGCCAACAACACTGCGGGTCTAAAATAACCCTTCCCGGACTAAATGGCAGCTGTGGTGAGTCGACCTATACAATAAAAATACGAAAAGAAAAAAAAGAAGACACGGGCAAATATGTTATTATTTGCGCTTTTATCTACGTATTTAGTCAAAATATTGCATTTTTTTTTAAAAAAAGGTTTGTGTGTGAAAACAACAGTTTGGTGTAAGGGCTCTGGCAGAGGCAGGCGGTCTTAACAAATGTAAGAATTTTAATTACGTCGGATTCTCACCCGCGTGAATTTGTAAACAATTTCAGGTCCCGAAGCGCAGTCTGCCGGCTGGTTCCACGTGAAACATTTCCTTCTTAAAAGGGTTAAATAGAAACCAACCTCGTTGCGGGAGTAGAAGCTCTTCAGTCGCTGAACCAGTTGTAACAGTGAAGATGCTTCGTACTGAGTAAAACCTCAAAGAGGGGCGGGGTTAGCTGCTTCCCAGACGTTCTGGCTGCTCTGGCACCTTCTGCGCGTATTGATATAACAAGCCATTTTGAGAAAGAATCGCATGGAAATGTTATCTGTACCATTCTTCAGAGGGAGAATGACTAAGGGGAAGTACCAGGAATGCTAAGCCTGAACAATTGGAGATTCCAAATGTAAAAGTATTAAGAATATAACAGAAAAGAAGCTCGAACGGACGGAATCTGTAAAGGGTCAGAACAACGTCCACACAAGAGGTTAGAGGAGAACAGCAGGCAGGAGACGTAAATCACCAAGAAAGCATCTCGCCGGACGCTGAGGACGGTCTTCGCACTGTGGAGGTACAAGTATCCGCGAGAGCGATTCCCTCGACCTACTCACGAGCTTTCGTTTATATGCTGGACAGAGGTCAATTGAAAGTGAAGGCGCTCGTGTTACGTCACGCCTCTCCTCCCCTGGACAGCCTGACTTCCGCGGCCGAGTGGGCGGTCGAGACAAGAGTTGGTTTGGCTTCCTGTCCCCGGCACATGGCATCTTCCACCAGCCGGTCGTGTGGGTGCCTTCCCACGTCTAAGAAACGTAGTTTTCGTAGATAGAGATTCATTCTTCTGTCGAAGCAAGAAATGGCAGGCACTTGTGGCGCAGAATAAGCAGCGCTCTCTAGCGAATAAAGTCGCTACTACGTTCTCTCACCGGGCTGTCTCTAGTATAGAGATAACGGAAGCTTCAACGGACTACACGTTTCTTATAGCTGTTTCATTTCACGGAAAGAGGGTTGTGCTATTACTAGCCAGTGATTGGACAGTGCTGGCGAATGTGTGACGGAAATTAGTGTTTCCTCGAAATACAGGTGGAAAACTTGGGATCCTACATTGTCGGGTAGTCAAAGAAGTTTCGTTAATCATAGCTTGCAATCCATTTGGAAGACGGGAATAACAGAAGGTAAGGAAAGGAAGAGGACAATGTATGAAAACTTGTGCGAAGAAACCAAAGTGAGAGAATGGAAAGTGTGCTTTTTTACAGTTAGGCGCCAGAGAGCTGACTACTGGGAAGACTGGTGGGAAAAAACATTTCTAAAAGCATATTTTTTTTATCTAGACGGTGCAAAGCAGCATCAAGATGGTAATGGCTTAGAAGTTTGTAGGTGGAGTGGTAAACTGGTGGACGGTGGGGAGACTGATCACTTCTTGCAAGGTTCACTATCGCGATAGTTTGGTAGGTTGAAAACAGCTGTAGGATAGTACACAGTTGATGAGTCCATCAAAGGCACCTCGAGCGTACTTTAAGTTCTTATAACTGTTTTATCTCACCATAAATTGTACTTCGAGTGGAATATTATTTACATGTAAAAAAAACTAATAATAATTTAGAATTATTTTTGTTGATGCAATGATTTTGGCCACCTTAACCACACTCTTCAGCAACCAAGAAACTAATAAGTCAAGGCTAGTGGCCAGTGGGCTACAACAGTATATTTAACCCTTTCGGTACTTAATTAAATTTAGGGCTGGAAAGTTTCAGTTATCCACCAAAAAAATGAAATTAGGCGTTTGATCGGAGAAGTTGCGGGCCTTTCAGAGACGTGAGGCTTTTCCCGTTCATCGCAATAGAGGGGGAAAAAATTTTTTTGAAGTCGTGGGGTAAATCTGCTTCCAGCATCAAATGGCTATAAATGTCAAAGAGGACATATTCGCTTTCAGCATCGTAAGGGTTAGTCTGAGAAAATTTTTACCACGCAAATAAGAAGTTATTGCGATGGAGAAAGATCTAAGTAAAAAGGAAATCCATAAACAGCTCTACCGCCATCCTGTAAAATCTTTTACTTTACTGAAATGTGGCGATCAGAAATGATATTAACTAGCGTAAGTCATAAAAAGGGGGGGTTCTACCAGGAACCATTTAATGGTGTAAAATCTTTTCGAAAAGGTTAAACAATCTTTAAAAAGACAAATATAACTAAGCATTAACCGTGCGGTGCGATGGTATAATGGTTAGTTTAGCGAGCCACTATGGAACACCGTCATGTTCGAATCCCGGTCAAATACCGGCTTTTTTTTTTAGATTGGAACATCTTTCTGTCAAGTCTTCTACATGAAATTAGGGAATTATAGTAAGGATTTTTCTCACAAAATCAGAAGTACCAGGTCCTTCCTGTCGTACAGTTGTTAACGCTTTTTTAATGGCTTTAAAAATTAAAAAAAAAAATCTGAGTTTTCTTCCTTGTGGACATCGGCGTACGACAAAACAACCAGAAAAGTAATTATTCCCTTATTTTCGTTATGTTGTAGGGTCGGTCTATACCATGAAATAACGGATACTTTCTTGTTTGTTCTTTTATTATTGAGAAATGAAATATTGAAAGCAATTTTTGTAACAAGAAGAAATGGATCAGTGCTCTGATCATCGGTTGTGTTGCTTGTTGCTTTTCAGTACTGTTTCGATTGCATGCGCGAAATACCTGTAGATTTTAAAGGCTAAACAATTGAAAAATATAAATATTAAAATTAATTTTCCTCATCATAAACGTGAACTTTAAAATGAGCTATTTACCAATGTCTGTGAATACTCTGTACATATAAACTAATTGTTTTCTCTACACTGTAAAATACTTCCGTGTTATTATTCAGTACAGCAAAACAATAGCCTTGCTGGTTAATGTTCTAAATGTTTCCACGAAGGATTTAACGAGGGGGGAGGCAAAAATATTTCCAAAATGGTCCAAGTTTTATTTACGAAATCTTCAACACAAATGCCTCTTTACTAACACAGCTTTTATCAAAGAAGTAGGAAAACGAGTTCCAGTAGAATCATGTAAATTAGTTATCGTATTAAGTCATATTTGTTTTAAAGAGAAACGTTACCAAATGGGCAGCGGAACTCGTTTGGAAGATTTTCTACGGCTGAAAGCTGTTGGTAAGGTAGGGGCTGGACTCTGGTAGTAAAATAGCTAAATGTGAACAGAAGTGTGGTTTCTTTGCTGTGGAGATAACTCTATGCAACAAATTTCAACCTTTTGTTTTCTGCATACGTATAATTAGGTGTTTCTGGTTAATTTTTACATGCTGATTTCAATGGTACCATCCGTTTTTCTCTAGCACGTCTAGATCTTTTGTTATTGCAAGTTAAATAGTTCAAAGGATAAATACCTCAAAGATTTTCATAATATGTCCCACTCAGCAAAAGTCAAGATTTTATACTACTATTCAATGAGAAACTTTTCGTACATTGTCTTGAATGGTTCGATCACTTCCGGCATCACTCGATTCTCTCTGAAGAAACCAACAAAAATCTCTCATCATAGCTGCTCCATGTATGAAATTTCTCCGTGTTCATCACTAACGCTTCCCATATTCTGGGGGAAAAAGTCCAAGTGTTAATATAAAAAATGCATTTTAAGTGACATGCGGCAACTCATCACATGGTAATCTTCGATAAGTTTGGTGACCAGCTCTATATAGTTTTCTCTCTTCTTATTGCCTAAGAAACCAGTGACAACTACTTTGAAGGATCGCCAAGCAATAAGTTCCAATTCAGTCAAGTGCTTCTCAAACTCTGGATCATTAAGAGTTTTTTCTGATTTGAGACCCAATGAAAATCCCTTCTTTCAGTTTGGCATCACTCAGTTTTGGAAATTTTGTTCTGAAGTACTAAACTCATCACCTTCCTTGTTCATAGCCTTCACAAAATTCTTCATTAGACCTAATTTGATGTGCAGTGGTGGTAGAAGAATTTTTTCAGGAGCTAGCAATGGTTGGTGCATTACACTGCTTTCACCAGGTACATATCTTTCTTTTGGTAATGCTGCTGAGTGGCTCTGCTCCCACAGACAAAGGAAGCAGCAATACTTTGTAAAACCACTTTGCATTCCAACAAGTAAGCCAATCACTTTTAAATACCCACATATGATCCATTTGTGCTCACTGTATTTGATGACATTGAGTATAGTTTCCATGGATTTGTATGACTCTTTCATTCCAGTTGCATGGGCCACTGGGACAGATGGATTAATATTGCCATTGTGCAGCAAAACTGCCTTGAGAGTGAGCAGAATCAATAAACAGCCGCCACTCATCCGGAATATGATAATAACCCAGTTCATTCATCAAACCATTGATATCTGTACAATAGCAAAGATTGTCCTTGTTTTCAAAAAAGCTGGCCAGTTTTTCACTGCGGTTCCTGTAAACTGAGATCAGTGCGCCAGGAGCCAACAAGTTCCATTGCCACAGCCTTGAACCAAGCAACTCTGAATTATCCTTGGTTAGTTTTAGATCACGAATCAAGTCATTGAGTTCAGATTGTGTTATCAAATGTGGTCATTCTCCTTATCAGGGTTGTAATCACTGTCAGATGACCACTTCCTGTTTTCCGGTTCTGAATTACTGCCAACTTCAAGATGATCTTCAGTTAGGAGGTGGTATTGGAACGGGTAGCTCATCACTGTGAGGAACAGGCTTTATAGCAGAGTGGATGTCAGGGTATTATTCTATTTTGTGCTTGTTCTTTGTTGAATACCCAGATGTCTTTGTCATACAAAAGTAGCAGTCTGTTGAGTGATCCTTAAGGTGCCTTTCATCCATTTTGTGAGACCAGAATAACAAGCATTGCAATTTATATGAGGCGCCCAACTTTTGTCCTGGTCTCCAAGCTTGACTTTGAAGTAAGAATGGTATGCAACTTTGACCAGATCTGTAATTCTTCTCTGCTGTGATGTTTTGGTACGTTTGCCGCAAACATAACAAAAACTATTTGGATTACACGCACAGCCTCGTCAGGATGCCATTGTAAGGGGCAAAGAATCTGTCATGTGGTAGGTACTGACTGGTTTATTGTCTTCAATTATGTTGTAAAAGAAATTGGCCTCAATTATGTTGTAAATACACATTCATTTCACAAGCCCCTTACATCCGAGTTTATGTCAACATATTTTGCATTGATTGGACCTGGAAAACTGGTCCTTTACATCCGAGTCCCTTTGTCCCAGGTCGACTAGTTCAGAACTGGGCCAGTTAATCCTAAAAATGTATAGAACTCAACTGAGAATCCATCCTTCCATTTGTTCACCAAATTTCGCTCCGTCGATTCACTCCTTGAATTTCTACAGCTGTTTGAACTTGGACGCCTATATACATATCATAATAAAAAAATCTAGATGTGATAGAACGCTTTAAGGTGCATTTTTGAACTCAGCACCCCCTGTGATTTGACCAAAATCACCTATTTTTGTTTATGTGGAAATTTTTCGTTGCACAGTGTAATTTAAAGTGCACACATATTGTTTGAAGATCAGCTCAAGGTCGACCATGGGCCACAATCCCAGCAGATGATGGTCGTGCAATATACCTGGCTTGGCGATGCAGAACTCCATCACCTACCCAACTTGCTTCTGATCTCTCTGCGGCCACATGGAAACTGGTATCAGCCTTAACTACACAGATGCGGCTGCACGAAAGAAGGCTCTACGCGAGACGACCCATGGGGTATATGCCGTTGACCCGTCGCTATAAACAAAAGCGGTTGAACTAAAGCCGTGAGCATGTCGATTTCACACCACGTGACTGAAGCTATGTTCTCTTTACTTACGAGTGAAAAGATTTACCTTCCCATCTGACCCACGGCTCATACTCATTTAGAGAGAACGTGAAGCACGCAACCAGCCCTCAAACATCGTACAGATCTGGATATTTTAGGGAGGTACCCTGACTGCAATGTGGCATAGAGACGAGATTCTAAATCCATATTTCAAATCATACCGGGAAAAGCAGTTGAACATAACTTCATTCTGATAAACAACAGCGCTAGACATGGCACGTGTAATCGATCAATGTTTTCAAGATTAAATTACCACTCTATGATATGGCCAGCAGGTCCTCCCGAGCTAAATCCTATTGAGAATGTTTGAGATGTTATAGGAAGATAAATTGTTTCCATCAATCGTCTTGCAAGATCAATCCTAGATCTGCAAACATCTCTCATAAGACAATCGCTCACCGATCTCCTTAATAAAAATAAAAGTAGCAGGCGCACCTGCTATTTCATGTACTGATGTCATCCAAAAAATACCTACTGACTACCTTTAATTCTTCTATTTTCTTTCTTTATATTACAATTCCTTCGTGCTTCCTGATTTTATTCTACTTGTTTCTTTTTACACATCTAAAATTTATTTGTAAATTACATATTTCTTTCGTAAAGGTGTTAAAAAAGATCCTGGTGATTGAACGTAGTTCCGCTGTTGTCCGCTAGGATGCGTTGCCAATTTTGCGCCATGAAGGGGCCGGCTATTCCGACGTCGGGAGAACGAGGAGAAACCGTGCCAGGGGTGTATTTACGTCCGACCACTAGCAGTTGTTCTGCAAATTTGAAACAGAATATTTATAACAATAAAATACCAAAAAAAAAAAGAGAGAAGAAATGGACACAATGTTATGCCGATGAAAATATGACGTATGTTTGCTGTCACGTGCGCTGCCATTGCTTTACGCAAGGTCTTTCTGGCACCATTCATTTCCGTGTTATGTGTATCTGTTGCCGAGAACAAGTGCGCAGTGTGGCTGGATGCCTACCATGAGTCGCACTTTGTCCCATTGCCAAAATACGAGTAGCCGGAGTTCCGCCTAAGTCCGGCCAACCTCGCATCACGCAAACCAGCAGAGCGACAAGTACGAAATCGTTATTTAAAAGCAATTCAAAGTGTGTCTTTGCGTCAGAAGTCCATCATCAAGGGGCTGAGATCGAAATCAGGTTCAAGATGCCGTACAATCAGAGAGTCGGGACTGTACTGGATAATCTCCTGTGTCAGGCAGGATAGGTAGCATTATTTTCACCTGGATGATTTTCTGTAGCTAGGATCTGACGCACAAACCGCCCCAGAGGACAATGGCTTTATACATGCGCCACAGTAAGACGTGGTGATGGTAGGCAGGGAGTGGAAACCTCGGTAAAATTACGTCATTTAAAAACGTTTAAAAGTGATAAACTTTAAGAAAAGTTCAAATTCCGTTATTGCTAGTAGTGTTTATTTTAGAACTAACATTAATTACCTACTGTTTCCTTTTCCCCTCTAAAGTCTCTGAACGCGTTTAGCGTGAAGAGGTTTTGACCAATGTGAAATTCTGAGTAAATCCCATCTAGAAGCAAAGTTTAATGCAGATAGAAATGCATTAACTCGCACTATGAAGACAATTTTTAAACCGGTTTGATTTATAACGTAGATATGTCGACTAAATTTCAGTAACATAGGAAAGTGAACTAATTTTCCTTGTAACCGATTTAATTCGTGTTGTGGTGCAGGTCTGACAGCGTAGGTATACTAATTGGGCCCTATGCGCAGACAGATAGAGTCGTACTGTTGTGGACGAGGATACTAACCCGTTTTACGATGTAATATATTTGGACAGGTGTTCTCATTTGTAAGTAAAACTTTAGTCTAAATAAGTGAGTTCTTGGTTTTCTTCTATTTTTTTTATGATTATTGCGGCTACATGCTACACCCAAATTCGCAGCTGAAGAAACAAGATAATAGTTTCCTTACAACAGTTTACTAACTTAATTAGAAATAACGATACCAAGATTAGAGTTCCGTAGGGAAGAATGCTTGGTACATTCCACCGACTTAAATCGGTTAGTGCCATAAAGGCGTTCGCACTGAATTCGAGGAAAAGGCGCACTGTAGACATCGTGTCTATGATAAACGGTGATTTATCGATGGTTATTTGCGGGCTCTACGCCTGGCACTACAGATATTGTGCCGTGGCGATTTCTGTCATTGACATAAACAGCTTTAACTCGATCTTGCGAAATCTTTCCCCGACTCCAGTATTCTCGCCCTTTCCGTTGGTAGAAGAGAGAATAAAAATACTTCGGGCGGTCTTTTGATAGTCCACCATTTGTTTTCCTCTCTTCTTGCGGACTTCAAAGAGCGTCAAATCGCGGTGTAACGGAGCGAAATTCCCTATCCCCGACGGTAAGACTTCAAGTTTGCGCTTAACCAATTTCTGGTTCCAGTGGGCCGAGAATTCAGCCAACTAAAAACGGAAACTTTTTTTTGTTGTAAAAACCCAAGATGCCAAAAACTAGAAGTTTTCCATCGACGCTTTACGGTATGCTGCATCCCACGTTTTGAGACTAACTGTTTCTCGACAGACCTAAATGACGTGAAACAGAATGGTCGCCATACTCACCTTAAGGTCCCCCGTTTACATTGGGAGTATACCAGAAAAACATTTTTATTAATTTTTTTTCGGAATTTCGAAATATTCTGTGCAAAATATATATATACGAATTAATCACTGTTTTTTCCTTAGCCATGATGCAAAGAGGTGGTTTCCTTTTTTAGGGTCTTAAATCCTTAGTTTGCGCCGGAAAGGTAGATACAAAAAATTCGATCTGAGAGCGACAGTCGCAAACGAGAACTGGCCCCATGCCGTCGGTAGTAATTGAGTAAAGCTGTGACTGGTAAATAAGTACTTTTATTACCTATCAAATATCACCTATACTTGTTTGTTCCATCTGTGTTGGCAGATTTTGTGGGAAAAAGTGTTATGGTATGGTATGGAATGTCTGACAACTACCATACCAATCTTGTGCACACGTACAAAGAAAATACCGTCAGGTACAAAGATAAGGTCTTGCATCCTCATGTTTCTCTCTTCCTGGATGTTTATGGTAGGATATTCCAAGACATCCCTTGGCCTCACAACGCTAGGGTCTTCGGAGATTTTCTTCATACCGCAGTCAGCAATATGCCACCAAGGTCAGCTCGTTTTCCAGACTTAAAATCCACCGAACGTCTCTGGAATGACTTTAACTGATGCGCACTACGTCGCCACCAAGTGTTTCACACACACACGAGGAACTTCTGGTCTTTCAAGAAAAGTGGATAGATATTCCATAACAGGTTCAACGACAGTTTATGACGTCTATCGCCTGCAGGTGTCAGAGTTTGACCAATTGTTGCTGTGGACGCCAAAACACCCCATAGGTTTGTCGAATGTCATGTCGTTTGCGTGATAAGTTCCATGGTGTTTTCTTTTTGTTACTGCCAACTAAAGACACATACATAGGAATTGGTATTAGTAAATAAATTTATTGTGATCTCAAACATCGTTGTTACATAGATTCTAAGATTATGTAGAGATATGACATAAATAAATAAACTCCTCCTGAAGCTCAAGCAGGATATTCTAGTCACATGCAAAGCACATAACTGCAAGCTATAAGAACAGGTACATTCCAGAAACAGGACGTTTATGGTAACTGATGAAATCTGTAAGGATTCGCGTGGTTGGACATTGGTACATTTAAATAAACCAGCGAAAAATCTTCAAGACATTAAATATTCTACTAGACCGTTAACATGATGATTTTCTAGTTCGGAATTTGTACCGAACCGTCTGCAGGCCGGAAAGAAATACGATGGTCCTTCTCATGGAGTGAAGTGCAAGTTAAGCTACCAGCCAGCCACAGATGATGATATGCAAAGGAACTTTAAATTCTGCCAGGTGCATCAACATTCTTCAAGATAAACGTCTGCTTTTCTCTGCCAACTGCCGGTCTTCCCGAAGAGAGCATTCGGTATTTTAGCCGACTATGCTCCAACTACCTCATTTATGCAACGCAAAAGCCAAAAGAAAGTCAGAGCATCAAAACTCTGCCGGTTCAGTCAACGGATACGAACCATTTGAGCAGGTCTGGGTTATCCTCATCGGCCTGATCTTTGCAAAAGTGTTTCCGGATGCCCACATCTCGTGGCACCGCATTACAGATTCCAGAAGGCTGGTATTGCTTGCTTCATCCATACAAATGGATACATAAAAAATATTAACCAAATCACATTTTGACACTGCTATCGTTTCAAAACATGTTTTTTTTTCAAACTTGAGTGTCCATTTACTTATCAAAGATTCTGTCTATAATATAAGATATGTACGTGAGTATGCATTTAAAGCTATAAAACATCTCATATATTCTTTGAAAAGTAAAATCGTGTCAAACTCAATATTAAAAACTTGCCTATCTAATTATCCGCGTATTATCTAGGCACCATTTGGACTGAGATCTACTACTTTTACTGGACTAAATTGAAGGTATTATCCTTACTATGGAAGTGAGCAATAGGAGATTTTTTTTCAGGAACCATTATTGGCCAGCGCTCTTACAGAATAGTCTGATTGGGAACAGTATACCACCGGATGATTGGGTTAATGCGATGGGGCTGTTATGATGAAGCTAGTAATACCACGCCCTACCGTTAAGCTTGAAACCTCAGACGACCTATTAGATCGGTCCGGTGCACTAACGAACACTTTTCCGTTGGCAATCTATATATCTGATTCTTTTTTTTTCTCCTTCCTTTTTTCTCTTTTTCGATGCTTCTCATACTTAGGATAAAATGTTAAGATGAAACCTACTATAGAAAATGTTCGGCTCGAAGTATTTACTGAATCAAGATCGGAATTGAAACGGGGGCTCGGCTTCGACCTCGACACACGTTTCCTCTACTTGATATGTAACTCTGAGGTCGGGGTGAAGTTGGCGTAGTAATCACAGCCACGGATACGTATAAATCAAATCATCAGCTCTTGAAACGGGGTGCTTCAGTTAAGCTAACTGGCTAACAAGACGTAATTGACTTGTCTTGTGCGTGCATTGAAAAGCGCTCAGTGTCTACGATGATAGGAGAAATCGAGGAAGGATTTGAGGGAATTCTTTACGGCAATCGCCTCGATTTCCATCACTCTTCCTTTCTCGGTGGGATCGATACTTGCTATTTCTGGCTCAATGCCGAGGCTTTCAAGCGACCATGTTGCTTGAAAAGAGGTGGATAAAAAGAAATCAAATTATTGCCAATCTTATGAACTTCTCCTGCTCGTAAGGTTTCCGCAACGATCCGCTAGGCAGGCATGCTCTGTCGATAAATTCTTCGAGAATGCCTCATTTTGGCGACTCAGCCAAAAAATAAACAGAAGCCTTGGTTAAGTCCACAAGTTCGTGCCACTGGTTTAATCTAAAAGAGAAAAAAAAACTACCAGTTATTTCTTCGTTAGTCTTTAATTTTTTTCTTAAAAAAATGAACTCACAACAGTTTATTGGCTGCCACGGCTTTGAAGATAAAGTTACATCGATTTAAAAAGAATTCAGAAACTTAACAAAGCGAACAAACAATAATGGGGCTTTGGAAATATTATTGTTTTATCTATTAGAGACCAATTAAGATAAATAGTAAAATAAAAACAAAAACAAACGGGTCAGTTATGGAATTTTTAATATTTAAAACAAATAGACAAAAAAAGGTAAATGCGTTTTTATATTAAAAACAAATATGATGTGAAGCATAACGTTTGATAAATATTTTAAAAATCGATCTGGAATATTAAGATCAAAATTTACTATTGCATTGTTCTGATGCATTCTTGCGATATTTAATCAAATTTTAAAAAAAAAACACTTTTTCAAATAAATGATCCTATTCGAATTTAGTTATATTTGAATTCGATACAATTCTAATGACAGACGTCATGTGTTGTGTTTTTTAAAGTTCTTATGCAGTGCACAGTAATATTGCCCATATGGATTCTCACTTTCTTCTTTATCGTGCTTAATGTATGATTGTCATAGACAGTTTTTGCCATTAATTCTACTGACGTGTTGTTGTTTTTTAAGAATTGGGCATCATTAAAGTGACAGGATCGTTCCGGTTCATATCACGAATGAAACGTTGTTTCGATTTCAGACAAAAGAGAGGCAAAAACGTGTGTATTTGACGACAACCGACAACGCGCACTGACGCCGTACTCTGCAACAGTGGAACCTAACGCTGTTGGCTTCCTTTCCAGGTATGACTTTAAATACCTGATTGTCTAGTGCACGATCTAAAGCCGATTTCGAGTAAGCGAGATTTCATGAGTGGACGTTCCTACCAACTTTATCAAAAATATAGGGAGTTCGCATCATCTCGTAGTACATGATATTTTAAAAATGTCTCAGATCAGTAGAAGGTAAGCAGGTATTAGATAACAGGTGAAATTTTACGTCACTACAATGTTAAAACCTTGCGAAATCCTCTGGCAAATCTTACGGTTAGTAATTTTTCTTAATAATAAAGTATTTGCAACATATACCAGCTGTGACTTTAAGTTGTTGGAAATAATGAGGTATTTCCTCTAAATTTCAAGAAGAGTTCCGTGCGTTGGCTGTAACACGGATTTCAATGCAAAAACAAAACTTTCAAATGAAATGCGTTTATTTTATTTCTTTTAAAAATCCATCAGCAAATTTTAATACGCTAAAAAAAACAGTATAAAAGATCACTTCCACCGTAAAGGATTTTGTATGATTCAATTACTTGCTGGCCCAAGGCTTCAGTCAGTCATATGACAATTCTATTGCTTCAGGTGCTGCAAGCGACTTTTCTTCTTTGGATGGGGTGTACCAGCAAAAGTCACAGCACTGTCACGTGACCTAGCATATGTGTATCGGTGGCTAATTAGGTATGGAACCTGTCAAGGACGCTTTGAAGGGCAGTTAGTGATGTGCAGCGAGACAATTGACCGTAAATGGACAAACAGATGAGTTTTCTGCTGAATAAGGCGTAACACAGTGTAAGTGTTATCAACTGATGTCAGCAAAAATACAGAGAGATACTGGTTAATCATAAAGAAGATAGCAGGTGGCGCCACACCAGTATTGACGGTGTCTGTCTGATTCGGCGCAGCTGCGCCATCTCGATACGTTCCACCGGTCCGTGGGACCCGCAAGATACGACTACCCTGCTGACCTACCCGCTGGAGGTCCAGGACTTCCCACTGTAAGATTGGAATTGGCTAATGTTCATTTAGGCTCATCTTTGACCGTTGTTATTCTCTTCACCGATTAGAAAGTACTTTCAACCTTCAGTTGAAAGTTGTTTGCGCATTTGGCGGAAACCAAGCCAACATGATGTAGAGTGTGAGAGATCCTTTGGCGAGTGACAGGGCTCCGGTCGGGTGTGCTCTGTCACGTGATCACAAAACCAACCCGACTGTCTCTCGTACAGGTCACCACTACCTGGATGACGTCATTAGATTTGTTGTTAGACCATTGTCACAAAGTCACAATAGTTTAATTCGTATTCATGAACGAAAATATAAGGATCTATCGGGCAAGAATAATCATGAACCACCTTCAAGAGAAAAATATGAAAAGTCCCCCATGTTTCGCTCGTTCCGCCGGCATAGATCCCTTAAACTTCGGGTCTCACTGGACAGCGTGCTCCTGGAATCATTTTAAAACCGCGTCAAACCTTGACAGAGATATCGAAGGCTGACCCAGACGTCTAAACAACGATATGAGACGCATGCGCAATGCTATAATTCAAACCGGAAGCGGACATACAAGCTACTGAAAGTCGTATATCACCATAGTATGTAGGTAGTGACTATTACGACACTAAATGCTTCGAACAATGTCCAGATACCGGGCGAAATAGGCTCTTTTTCCAAAAATTAATTTTAATTGGGTAGAAATGTTTAATCTTGAATAAATTCGCAACAGTATCCCTGTGATGGTTTAATCAGCGATAAACTGGTTCTGTGGCAAATTATCGAAGCTTTACCTTTTTCTTTTATAGGTTAAACAATAAAGAAGAAAATATGTAAATAAAACTATAAATAGCTATTTTATATTAATTTAATTAGAATCAACATATGTGTAAAGAACTCATAAGTTACTCGAGGGTCTACAGGCGGCAGACCCTCCTAAATGTCCGCTCTAGTAAGAATGAGTCGGCCACCATTTCAAAAAGCACATCCTTTAAACTGTTCAACACTATTTCAAAGAATGTCCACCCTCCCCCACACAAGACAGACAACTTCTGTTTTGGTAACGCCGTTTCCTGGACTGCTGAAATGCTCTTCAAAACCATTAACAACAGATAAAGTCGTTACGACTAAGCCGTCGTCTTTTGGTAAGACCCTATGAGTGATGCTCTGAAAAGTGGAGGGGCCACCACGAATGTCAGCTCGCTAATCTCTTCTCTCTGAGCGAAATACAATTAGAAAATAAATTTTTAATAAATTAAGTAAAATTTCCATGGCTACAAATACATCTCTCCCGCTCACTGGCGACTTCTGTTGCTGCGTTAATACACAAAATCCCCATATAGCTTCTGAATTAAACCAAAGCTAAATCAGTAAATAACATCGCTAACTTCGGAATTTGGGGTTTAATTGACGGTCTGCGCGCTGTTCCGGAGAAGATGAAGTTCCAGAGCTGGGAGTTTGATCCTATACTGGTTCCAGAAATTCCCCATCAGATTTTTTCTGGGTATTTATCCATAAGTCGATAAGCATTTATTCGTCCTTTTGTTGTTGTTGTTGAACTTATCCTGGACCAATTATCCGCGTCGGTCGACGACAAAGCTTTTCTAGCACGTGCGCGGGCGGGTTGCTGGAGCTGAGACTTCCCGTTCTGAACTTGCGCTATCTGCTAAGTGGAGATTTACGACATCTTGTCCGTAGCTGGCCGAGCTCGCGAGCAGAGCGCGGATTATAGCGCAGGTGATGCGCCCCCGGAAAAAACCTAGAAGGAATCAACGGCCCTTTCCGTGGGAGAAGATCGAGCAGGGCGTTCTCTGACGCGTCTTCCTCGAGTTGGCCGAGCGAAAACGGTGAGGGGGGGGACGTGATGAGAGAGATCCCACCTAGCCCAGCAGGCCGAGGTGTCGGGCGACCCGCAGAAGTACCCGGGATTACGTCACGGGTGTGTGCTGTAAAGACAGACATTTCCGAGCCAGTCTGCCTCCATCATCAGCTCATTTTTACCTCATCGATATCTTTCGCATCTTTTTAACAATGTTTTTAAAGCAAATCTCCTCCTAATTTAGCACGTGGATGCAATAAAAAAAGGCTTTAATATGTGTACTAAATAGATGAATACATAAAGTTGTCCCCCCTTTTTTTTTCTTCAGTGAACGGCTCGCAACGCATGCGCTGTAGTCCGGATTAAACACGTGCGTTGATTTTCAACTTACAAAGAACTTTCCATTGCCAGGAGAAGAATCAGGGTAGGTAACTGGGTAAACTAGCTGGCTTTATTTTTTGAGTGCGTTACGAGTACTGATGGTTATAGCAAGTGAAAAAGTAAGTAAATGTTTTTTTTTTTTCCTTTCGTTTCTCTGATAAGACCGTCACAAAATAATGTATACATTTTCTATGGCTTAGAAATTAAAATGTTTATAATTTTTGGTACATTCTGCACGAGCATCAATAATCTTCTAATCTCCCTTATAATACATGGTCCTGGGTCTTCCACGTTCTTGTCGCCAGCTCATTCTCTCTCAAAATGGAGATAAAGCATCAAAGCGAGATTTTAGGAATGACAAGGATGAATCTAAGAATGGGGTGTATTCAGTGGTGTCATCCACAGAAGGACCACAGATTCATAATAAAATAATAAACTAATTCTTCCAAATAAAAACGTTAGCGATACAATTTTGTTCAGCCATCGGCAGAAGCCCGCACAATGGTGTCTGAAGCAATCTATTGAAAAGGAGGAAAAAAACCGGATAACTACATTTCTTCTTCTTTTAATGCAAGGTAAAAATAAAATGGTTTATGTTGATTATCGATGCTCGAAGTCTAATCTTAGACAGAAAATAAAAACAAACTTTACCTCAATAAAAGAATTCCATCAATATCGGGGCATTGTATTAACTTCTATTTACTTCTAAACAACTTTTTCTTAAAATTGAATTCTGAATCATCGAATCAGACTGGGGTTTGGAAGAAAACGAAGCCTTTGAATGGTATTGTAAGGAAATATCAATGCTAATAATATTTTTAAAAGAGAAGCAAAAAATAACAAACAAACGTCAATTTAGTTTGAGAATTGTGGTAAAGAAAGAAGGAATGGCGTTAATTAAAGTATTATCGATCCACGTGTTTGTTTAGCATCGATTCCACATCTGTTGAGCCGGACTCTTCCCATTTTTTCTGCTTATAACATTTCTACTTTTAAATATCGAATCTCTATTTTGTGTTTAACTAAACAAATTTTGTTATACTTCAGTCATATGTTCCTAACTACTGAACAGCTTAAAACAAACTTTTAGTTTTAATGCTTAACAGCATGTAAACAGTGGCAACACGGTAACAGTTGATTGATTAGGTAATAATTTATAACTCGACCACCTGCGTACGTTGAACTTTACAGTTTATTAAAACAGATTCTATAGACAATGAAAGAATATAAGAATAGAACGAGAAAGCAATATCCCTTTTTTCCCCACTATAACTGGGTTATGTCCCCTCGTCTTTCCGTATACACGTGTATACAGTTCAAGCTATATAGTATGTCAGGCAGATCGTTTCACCTATTTACTACTATATAACTGAAATTGCCTCCGAAAAGCTAGACTAATACGATACTTAAAACGTTTGCAATTATGTACTTTTGCAAAAAGAAAACACTTGTTTCATACAGGTGTACGAGGTCTGTCCAAAAAGAAACCGAACATTTAAAACAGCGCGCCAACCAGCCGACGTAGCGTGCTCGCGACTGCAGTACTGTTTATCGGTGACCTCGACCTTCAGTATAACAATAGCCGCATCACGCCACGTCAGTTAGCCATCGATCTACACGAACTAGAGTGAACGTATGTTTAGTGCGCTTGGCGATTTGTCGCGAGTTGAACAATGGAGGATCTTGAAGAGCAACGTGTTTGTGTGTAATTCTGTTTAAAATTGGGAAAAACGTTTACGGAGACTTTTTTAATGTCGCAACAGGCCAATGGGGAGGATATGTCACGAGTGGTACCAGCGTTTCGAGTCGGAGACGGATCCCGGATCTGGTCGACCTTCCACGACAACGGACGACGACCGCACTGAGGAAGTGGGGGCTGTGATCCGTGTCAATCGTCGCCTGACTGACCGTGAAGTTTCCGGAGAAGTAGGCGTCTGTAAAAGTTCGTGCCACGTGATTTTAAAAGAAAAATTGAACATGCATCGTGTAGCCGCAGAATTTGTGCCGCGTCTGCTGACAGATGAACAAAAAAAGAACCGAGTCACAATCAGTCAGGAGCTCTCTGATCGATCGGATGCTGATGAAAGCTTTCTGAAGAGTGTCATAACAGGTGATGAAACGTGGGTGTACGGATACGATGACGAAACAAAAAGGCGGTCGTCGCAGAGGGTTGGATCATCGTCAGAGTCACTCAAATGTGAAGGTGATGTTGATCGTCTTTTTGATTGGAAGGGCGTCGTTCATCATGTGTTTGTTCCACGTGGTCAGACGATCAATAGAGAGTTTTACTTGGATGTCCTGAGGCGGTTGAGAGAGGCAGTGTGAAGGAGGAGGCCTGAGGCGTGGAAAAACAAAACCCGGATGCTGCACCACGACAACGCACCTGCTCACGCGCCACTCCTTGTCCGTGACCTTTTGGCAAAGCACGAGACGACTCTCGTCCCCCCAGCTTCCCTACTCTCCGGATTTGGACCCTGCAGACTTTTTTTTTGGTTCCCAAAGTTGAAATCCACCCTGAAAGGTCACCGATTTCAGACGATAGAAGAGATCGAAGAAAATTCGCTACAAGAACTGCACACTATCCCTGAAAATGCATTCCAAAACTGGAAAAAATGTTAGGAGCAGTGTATCAACAGTGAAGGGAACCATTTTGAAGGAGACAAGTCTGATTAAATTGTAAGTAAAGCAACAAATTTGTTTTTTTAAAAGTTCGGTTTCCTTTTGGACAGACCTCGTATAGAGTACTACAATTTGCTAGAATTTTAAAGAATACATTGGATTGCTGCCTCAAAGAAAGACGGATGTTTTATCTGAGTCCTGTGACTTCCGATTACTCCTCACCTGTAAAATTCAGCAATACCAAGAAATATTGTAACTTTCAATGAACAGTTCAGTTAATAAAATCGTCAAGTATCAAGAAAGTCTTGTCTAACCTGAAAATCTAAGTTGCTATATCAACTTAAAATAAATAAATATATAGATGTGGAATCTGTTTTTCCTTAAAATTAAATTACTGAAAATGGGTAACGAAGATTCACTAAGATATGTCTGCTTTAGCCATACACAGTATAAAGAGAGATTTAGATTATCAGATTTAGGACGTTTAAAGAAAGAGGATTTGAAAATAATTAAAGATATTCAGCGTTTGATCGGTAACAAATCCTTCTCTGCTAATTGAAGTTAAAAATAATTATTGGTGGCAATCATAAAGAGACGACTTTTAGCGCGGCTTCTTGTTGGAAAATAAATTAACGGAATTGTAAATAAATGGAATAAATTCCTTTGATGTTTGGTTTAATGCGTAGACTGCCGACCTCGAATAGTCAGCAGTCGACCTGCTAATGCGATGGCGTTAATTTAAAAACCATATTCAAATGAACTTCTTTTCCATTTAGTATCGTGTTTTTTTTAGCATTTTTGTATCGACTGAACTAAGCTGATTGAAAAATATAATGTTGTTCGTGATTCAAAGCATTTGGAACTTTTCTTTGGAGGAATATCTCAGATGTTTAAGGGGTTATTAGCCTTAGCAACGAGGGTCCAGGGAATTATAGTATCTGATCTTTTTAAAAATAAGGAGTCATTTTTGTATGCAAAAATTGGAATCTCATAGTTGGCTCAGCGAGACCTGCGCATAGTCAGGGCTACCACTGTACGATAGCAAATATCTCAGATGGCACACCGAGCAATGCTCAGTGGTACATACATTTTTAGGCCAAGAGCAAACAACTATTTCCCAACACAACTTCGCTGTACACTACCTGTCAAAAGCATTTGTCTGAAAGGTGACATTACTTTCTGTGCTGTAGTGCAAGGTTAAGTTTATTACAAAAAGAATATTTCGTAAAATTGTTCATTCTTTTATTTATTTGTTTTTTTTAATTTGAAAATTAAAAAGTAAATAACAAAAGGCAAATATGCTGTTTTAAAACTATACTTAAGTTTTTTTTTTCTTTATAAAGACTATTCCGTGCACGAGTTGTCAAATTGTTCGTTTATTATCGGATTTCGTTCGCTGTCAGTAGTTGCGTTTTTACTCATAAGGCTACGTTTGTATCAGGGGAGACAATTTTTTTTTCTGGTGGCAAGCCTCGCTTTGGCATGCAGAAGAGGGCTGGAGATTTTAACGTCTATCACATGGAACATAAAATTGTCTATAATGGGTTGGATAGAATCAACCCAACATAAAATTTTATGCCAGTCTATCCAGCGGTCAAAACTGACTTATCTACCTTTGATCGAACAAGGAATAAACTAAGAAACATGTCAGAATTAAGAATATCTTCTTAATGCTGTGTTTCGAGTATGGCAATAATTTGCAGGCCACTGGGGGGCGGACGTCTCCTGAAACCATTCTTAAAGGACACTGCACCTCTGTAGTTCTAGGATTAACTTTGCTGGCCATCTTATAATATAAGAATCATCTTTTTATTTTTATCCAACAAGAATTCTCTGTTTTCCAAATATTAGTTGTAAAGATAATTACATCAGCAAATTGTATTGCATTTATACTTTAAATAGAGTAAACGCGTTCTTGTTCTCGTTTCCACACGTCACGGAACCTCGTTCATCTCTGTGAAGAGTCTAAATTATGATGTCGGCCACAGACCGAACTATTTCTGGTTTCAGTTAGTAAAGAGTTTTGGATTGATTTTGTATCCCGTCATCTCAACAAACCGGCCTGCACCGGGTTCTATCCAGCTTAGTTGAGAAATATTATATAATTAGCTTTCCAGAGTTTTGGATACCTGGAAAGGATTTTTACAGTAGTGTAGACTGATGAAAAAGAAGTTTCGCGTCACCAAAATCTTCGTTGTGTCGTAGATAGACTCGTGTGCTTGTATACTAGACTGAGATTAGAGAATTTATCGGTGAATTCACTATAGCCAGCCGCATCTGCAATTTATCCTGTGTATGGTAGCTATATTTAGTGTATACGCTTAACTGGATCAACCTGGTCATTATAATGAGTTTTTTTACAGCGTTTTTCTTTCTTCTTCTTAATGCACTTTGTTTGTTTTATTACGCAGAGGGGGAGGTTGGGGCTAGAGTTACCGGCCTGGAGAGCGACGGTTTTCTGACTCAGCCAATTTGCTCAAGAGAGGAAAACATGTCTTTCTTTCCTGCACCATGTTAGAGTAGGACTCGCCTGACTAGTTACGGACATCTCTGGGTTTCTGACCCTCCTCCCTCGCAGAATTGACAGGGAGATCAGTGGAGCGAGATAAACAGGTCTTAAAAGGGATTCCTCGACTGCTGCAAGTTAAAGAGAAAGTCTAATCGCGGCCGGGCACCTGCTCAGAGTTCGCTGAAATCGGGCGCTTTTTTGACGAGCGGAAATTATAACAGGTGCGTTTACCGGGTTTTAACGACAGGTGTTCGAGGCGTAATTAGCGCTGACGTTCTTCCTCCTAACTGTACTTCCTTTTCTTCTTTTTGTTTTTTAAGGCTTTTGGTAGACCTTTCGTTAAACAACAAGGAGAAAGAAAACGTTATCTCACCCACAAGATCCCGCAAAAACGTTTTAAAACCCAAAGCAATTTATTCAAGAGTTTACATAATTTGTGTTAAGGAAACCTGACAAATCTCAGTTCACTTAGATATCTCAATGTTCTAGTAGCTATATGAGATGAATCACACCACACACACACACACACACACACACGCCACAAATACACACAAACATATACACAAATACGCACACACATCCATAAACACATATACAAAATACACAAATACACACACACACATCCATACACATACACAAATACACACACACACATCCATACACACAAACACATACATACCCATACACATATACATATACACAAATACACACACACCCATTCACACATTACAAAAAAATACACAAATACACACCACATCATACACACCAATACACACACACATCCATACACACCAACACACCACAATACACAAACACATATACACAAATACACACAACCCATTCACACATATACAAAAATACACAAATACACACACATCCATACACACAAACACATACCCCATACACAGATACATATACACAAATACGCACACACACCCATTCACACATATACAAAAATACACAAAACACAAATACACCACACACCACCCATTCACACATATACAAAAATACACAAATACACAAATACACACACACACATCCATACACACAAATACACACACACCCCCATTCACACATATACAAAAATACACAAATACACAATACCACACCAATCCATACACATATACATATACACAAATACACAAACACACACACGTATATACAAATACATACACACACACATATACGGAAATACACAAATACACTTTAAATAGTTGCACAGTCATCTCTCTAAACAATCCGAATTAATGAACACGCTTGTTCTTTACTTCTAAGCTAGATACTGTCTCGTAAGTCCGATCAGTATTTTACTGGCACCCAGTATTTTATGACGGTGTCACAGAACTAACTGTTCCTCGCTCGAGAGATCCGGGTTAAATCCTGAAGTAGTAAAAAATAGCTCCTCCATTTCTACAAACGAAACTGTTTACACTTCGGATAAACTGTTTCAGTAAAAACTATATTTCACATATACTTTTATTTGGCTGTCATGCACACCTGCAGCATGATTTATTATATGTGTAATGAGTTTCTTTTCCTTATAAATTTTTTTAATACGTTTTGGAAAGTAAAGTATTGCAGCGCAAAATTTATCATAAAGTATCGAAGTGGACGTCAACGATAATTAGGTTCATTCTTCTTTACTGTCATAGGCTTTATAACTCTTAATAACGATCAAGTCTCGTTATTAACTGATTGGTATACTGTCAACAAAAGACTCATTAAGCAGCATTTTGGGTTGTTGTTTTCTAATAAAACGAACCGTTTATTTAACGAAGCTGCAACAAATAGTCTTTCCAAGCATCCTTACTTTAAAAGATGTTATACAAAGAGAGATTAAGACTCGCCGTGTATTCTGGACCGGGCCAAAGGTAAAAACGGGTCGGGTTGCTTTTTGGTCTCCTGGGATGGCGGAAGAACTGAATGTAATGCAGTATACCCTGTTGCCACTAAAATAAATTAATATATCTACCGAAATTCACCTTTTAGGTGTGATTATGAAGGCCATCGGCGGTGACACCCAAATAAGAACGTTTCATAACTTACCAAATCCGCGCTCAACACCACGTCTTCTCTTGTTGAGATCACCCACCCATGCAATAGCCAAAGAACAATCGAACGTCCCATCCATCGATTTAAAGTGTGTGTGTGTGTGTGGCACGTAAGAAACCGCTTCTGCCGGTAGAATACAAAACTTCGAAATGTCTCGTTTGAGGAATTCCGAGTGCTGTACTCGTCTCCGGTGAGTTAAGGTTCGGTAATTCACATCTCATAATCGCAGACGGGTTTGGAGATGTAACAGAAACCGCCACTCTCGTTGTCTTCGGCTCAGGGACGGGCGCGGAGGCGCACGTGTCTTGGCAGTAGCCTAGCAGAGAAAGGGCTACCGAAGATACTGTCCAGGGCGCAGTTTAGAAAGGGTTACTCAAAGACTGATTTTTAAAAAGGGCTATAAGGATTTTAAAAATAACAATAAAAGGATTTTCGAGCCTCTCACCTGAGAGGGCGAGAAGGGGACTCACCCCGGCTGCCAGCGTGAAAATCTCACCTGAAAGACGGATAAGCAGATTTAAAAACACAGCAATGAGAGATGTGTAACTATGCGCATATCAGTGACACCTATACAGACCCCACCGCGGGATGGCTAAGCATCTCTGCTTCACTTCTCAATTATCAATGATACCGCATCTGCTCCAAAGTAAATTTCCTTAGATTTTATATATATATATATGCAGTATTGGAAATAAATATCTAAACACGGGATACGAGCTGATAATAGTTAATCGCAAGTAAATTATATATGCACACACACACAAAGCATTAAAACAGAAAATGTACAAACACAACGTGAATACGTAGTACAGAAAATGAGTATTTGCTGCATGAGTCCTTTGCTGCACTCCGACCCCGACCCCTCGCTTGCACGCTCCGATACGGGTTATCGACCCATGGCCGTGGGATATTGTTCCAGATATCCTGTAGCACGTCCCACAATTCACCAAAAGTGTTTGCCTTCCGTCTGACTCGCTCAGTAGCCACGTATGGTCTCGATGGTTTTCATATCAGGGCATCTGTGTGAGATTTCCACCAGCGCTTCACCTTCCAGACGGGGGGTTCTTCCCGCCACACTGGCAGCACGACTGGAGTCTCTGTTATGTTGGAACGTGAATTTTCGTCGTTCGATGAGATGTCTTCGTGCGGGAATGGCGTGGCTAATAAAAACCTGCCCCTACCTGTCGGCAGTTAGTATACCTTCGATTCTATGCAAATCTCCAACACCGTCGGCTGGTATGCAGTTCCACGCTCGCATTGATTTACTTCCATGCTCCACCGCGGCTGTTGGACTGAAACTCGTTTCCAGGTCTGGCCGTCGCACTTCCGTTTCCGCTCTCCTCCTCAGCAGATGTTTCCGGGCAGCTTCACGTCGGCTGAGTCCACTTCTAAAAAGTAGGTAAGCAGGTAGGTAATTCGCAGAATGGCTCGTTGTCTCACGCGAGGAAATCACCCGCACAGCCACCAACAGAGTCTTGCACTCGACTCTTTCAGAAACATGAAGTCGGTCTGCAGTCTGCCGCATGAAGGAGTCTTCACCAGCTAAGACGTTAGTTTCCATACGCTAGTCACGTGACATTTCCTTCCCGGAAGTCATAGTATATGCCACCTTTTTACCACGCTACAATGACGTTACTGCCTACATTTGTATGGCCCTGCAAGCATGGCACTTTCTTACTGCCTAAACCACAACCAGACCCCTGCAGAACCCTAACTACGAAACGGCATAACGCATCGTATCTTATTTCACCAGTGACTGCGCTCTCGAGTGAACGAAGCTTCAGTAAGTTAAAGTTAATCAAAACATATTCCAGCTCATCTCTGGACCAGGGAAAGTTTTCAAACCTGGCCTCTCTCTTCATCGACCATGAAGTCATGGTACAACAATCAGTGAATTTTTTGGCTTTGCTAAATTCCTGATAAATAGTTTATCGTATTTCCTACACTTATAAGATTTTTTTCCAAGTCAAAACAATCCGAACAATTGCAGTCAGTATATATGTTAAAGGGGTGCGGGGCGCAAACATCAGTACCTTTCCCCGGGCACAGAATTGCCTAGTTACGGTTCTGTATCTTAGTATGCACTAGAATTTGGCCTGGTGGAAAGACAGGAAGGATGTTCGTCGAAGAACGTCTCGATTTTTTCGACTACATTTCTATTTTAAAGTCACGTCTACTGATGCACTAACAGGATGTACTTGGACCCAGGGTGGCACCACATGCCCCATTCTAGTGTGGCTACGGTCTAAAAGAGGAACCGTCCCAGAGTACTCACCCCCTGATATGACTCCGACAGAGCATCTGCGGGAGCATTTGGATGGTCAACAGATTATCACATGGCGCCAATGTAGTGGAGTTTTAAAAAAGTCTCCAACACAGATATGAGAAACCCTGGCCGGGTACATTCATTCAACACTATCTTAACCCAATGTCACAGACCTGGGGTATATTCTACCCGATAGGAACTGTGGGCGATCATTACGTCAAACCTACGTAACCAGTTCATGCGAGATTTGTGTTCTTTCTGTAGTTTCTGTCTGTAGTAGCATTTGGCATACTCGCCGGAGTCACCGGCTTGATTTCAGTAACTGAGTGAATTCGATTTTCCGAAGATTATCAGCACCGCGATCTAATGGCCGAAACTATTTATTTAGACAGGAACTTCGACCTCGGTCCTGCTGATTGAACCACAAAAATTTGCAGCGGAACCGAGACCGATGAGGCACCTGATGACCGAATAGCGAATCTTAGCTGAATATCAAAGAATTAGGATAAAATGGAACTCGGATCCACCGTCGAAATCTCGAATACCGTTACACAGAAGATGGAAGCTGGAGTGGAGGCTTCACCAGCAAGCGATATATCCGGAATGTTTTAGGAAGACGAAATTATCGCGTTACTTCAAAGAGAAACCTGCCGGTTGGAAGCTTCGGTCAAATGCTGAACTTAAAGAGTGCAATAGGAATTCTGATCTTGACAGAACCGCGGCTATCGCTGGGCGCTCCAATGCATGGAGACCTGCGCTACAGAGCAGCCACAGAATGCCGCTGTCGCGAAGAAATCGGGTATTTTCTCGAGTTCTGAAGAATACACGCAGACAGATTAACCCTCATTCCGTACGCGTAGAACTGCATAAAGATGTTGAACGGGGTGCATTATCGCTGACGAGCAGCCGTTAGAATTTCGCGACCGGCTCCGCTTCGCTTAATGCGCACGTCAGACCAGCCTGGAAAATGCGGAATCCAAAATAAGGGGAGGGCGTGATGGAAGGAGAGGTCACGTGTACTGACAGGTAACATCTGCTATGGGAAGTCTGCATGCTTCATAAGAAGCTCGTGTCAGTGCCGACTTTATGAGACTAGGCGAGCCATACCATACTAGGGCAAAGGTAGAAGTTTTATTTCTTCAGATGTATAACGACGATAATCTGAGCAGTTCTCGAAAACGAAATCTTTGTTGCTTCTATTATGTCATCGTGCGATGAACACCTGTACTCAGCAGCGAGTTTACATTCTGCTATTTGAAAGCACTGAAGAGTTACGTGCGCAAAAGCCCATATCCTTATTTTGTTCAGGACGATGCATCTAATCACAGAAGAATTATTTTAAAAGCCACACATTATACTGGATTACATCGGTGCCAGAGGAGGGGTGGATGGGGGCATCGATTCGGCTCAATGGCTAATAAACTAACACAGACGCAAGCATAGAAGGAAACAGCGGTCGATGATAGTAGTGTTTGGCTCTCGGTGTCGGCGAGTCGCAATTTTTGTATAGAAATAAACTACTACTGCACGAATATCGGATTTCGGCCATCTTACACCAACAACATCCGGGTATAAGTCTAGCATTCGGTGCCGTTCCTGACATCGGCCAATGCATATAGATGATCGATAATTCAATTATCAAAAAAAAAAAGGATTAATGGAAGCAGATCAGACAACAGCCATTTTCATGTAGAAACCTTATAGATAAGTGTAATATAGAAATTAAAGTACACAGCCGCAGAAGATAGAATTATTTTCCAAGACGATCTTATCTGTGCTGCTGTAATTTTACGGGATCTTGTCGCCCCGACTACCTTTCGTCGGAACAGTCCTGAAGATGGTGAGAGGAATGCTTCGAAACCTTGATGAAAAGGAAAAAAAAGTTTCCATCTGGTGGTAAAAGACGCAAAAAAATATGTCCAAGATAAGCCGCGTAATTAAGGGTATTCAGCTTAGGGGCAGTAATCCATTCTTTCCAGCATGGTGCGATGTTGGCGAGAAAACGTAGTGAACACGGGGAATAAATTACTGGCGGTGACAGTGGTTAATATATAACACTGTCAATCAGCTTTAAAAATCGTACTGATAAGCTTTTTTCCTGAGAATCCTGTCTAAATCCTGGGAGGCCCCTTTCTCGCCCCTTAATCAGCAAAGATCTGCAGATGAAACGTTTTTCCGACAACGAAAAACCTAAGGTGTTATCTGAGTAGAAACCGCCTTAAAGATCCTACCTAAGACAGAATTAAAATTTTGCAAAAAAATTCTAAAATACCTTTGTTTTTATGAAAGATTTTATTTTTTAAAATATTTGTATATATTATGGTATTACGCTGAAAATATCTGCAGATAAAGGGAGCACTTTTTAGATGTCTATTTAGCGGATATAAAAGCGAAAGTAGAACAGATCTTCTGCTTCACAGCTCCAATAGAGCTGTTACCGGTCTAACAGCAACAGTTCGGTGTCCGTGTGTGACAGAGGTAAACAACAGGTGGTAATGTCACCGCTGTAGTCTAATATAAGAATGAAAAATTATTTGAGTTCATCGTGGGCTGCAAGGCGGTGTCCAAGGAATCGACCGGCACAGTCCCACCCGATTTCACTGGTACCTCAACTGGGCAACATTCCGAGCCGGGTGCAGTTTCTGAAGCTTCCGATGCCAATGATGATCCCACTAGTTCATACTGTAATTCATATCAAGTGATCTGGTCGGTCAATCTAGTACCCGGGGTATCGTTTATATTTTAAAAGCACCCCACACCCCATCCTCTCTACGGGGACTCGCATCGCCATGCCGCAAGATCTGACGTAACCTTGAGTGGCAATGACCACAGGCTGGGATCTGAATTTGGAATTTGGCAGTCTCACCTTGAAACTGCTGCAACCTCCTCGTCAATCAGCTTTGAGAAAATCTCTCATGTTGGCGATAAATCGTGATGGGTCCATTCGCACGCAATACACCTGGATTTCTGAATTAAAAAAGTATGGCGCACCTTGCTCGATGACCCCCCCAATTTATTTCATCCAAGAAGCAGGACCCGACCACGGAGATATCATGGGCACTTTTACCATGAACATGCAGGCAAATACCAAAATCTCAGGTCAAAAAATCCTCTCAGGTGGGTTGATTTTTTAACCGGAAATTGTCAACATCCATCTAATTCATCATAATTTTCTTAAAAACGATATTTGTATTGCTTAAAAATGGCAAGATCGATTCTGCGTTTTTAATGCCTATTGGCATATGGACAGTTCATACTTTTAAATTTCCATAAATATTTACAGATTTACTATGTCTAAGGAAATTGCCAAGTAAAAATGCTTCCTTCTCAGGTTAAAAAGAAAGCAAAATTGTTATTTGGCAATCGGCAGAGACTTAAAGAACACCTGCCTGCAGCCAATCGGGATGGTATGGATGCCTCGTGTGACCAGGAGTTATGTATTGTGAAATAGAATCTTAAAGTAATGAAAAATGCCTCCTATTACTCGACGCCATTTATGGTTCACGTAACCTTAAACCTGGCCCTTTCTGATAACTTTCTCGATTTAAATCTTGCTTAGTGGTGGCAGACTGTCCAAAGTGTTGCGATCCTACTAGAATACCCACGCGTCAAGATTGTTAATTACCATCTATTGACAGGTTTGAAACCTTCCGTTAGAGAGCTACCAATGTTCGATGACAAGAAATGAAGCCATTACGCCTTGGATCGGAGCCATTTCGGTTATGATGTTAACGTAAAATGGCAGCTTCGACGAAAAGTGATTCTAATTAACACGAACATCACTCGTCAAATTTCTGTTATTAATGTCTCTTCGAGTTTTTGCATACAGCCATTATTCCTTGAATAGTAACGGTATAAGAAAACTGTAACTCACTCGGATTTTCCAACTTTTAAACCGCAACTAACAATTTTAAAACTAAAAATAGATTGGTCGTCATTCATTGGCTTCGCTGGGAAATTCCCCAACCTTAATAATTATATCTCTCTGAGAGACAATCCCGACAAAGAAAAGCCAGCTAAGCCTTTCCAGACAAGAGCCCAGACACTCTTTGCTGTCGGCAGAACTATTTAAACTCATGGTTGAGCTTTTAGAATCCTCTCAACGTTTATCTTTTAAAAAGAGGAAGAACGAACTGAAATTGTTGGAGAATTAAGGATTTATACTTAAATTTTTTTCCCCGATATTCGTGCTAAACGTTAAAATGGCAGCAACCTTACATAGAATAGGACATTTTTATAGCAAAGAAGAGAAAAATCCATTAATTTTATCATTAGTTTCTAGCGCACTTCTGTGCCTAATTATCAAATAGGGAAATGGAGAGGAGATGAATCTCTGAACTCGTTTGAGGGAATAAATACTCTTTTGGTGGAGGGGTCAGCAATTAGCAGAGACCTAATGGAGCATTTTCATTTTTTTTCCCCACCAGCCTCTGAGACCGGACTCGTGCTATTGTGATGTCGACGTGATATTGGGCTGGTGAACTCCCATGTCAGTTAGCCCGCAGTCTTTGCGCCCTTCTATAAACCGTTTTCTGAAAAAGAATTTCTGGAATTTTTTGCCAACGGCCTTCGATCTCCAAACGTAGTTCGCTGTGACAGCGTGAGTCTACCGCTGGCCCTCTTGCGTGCTGCACTTGAAGCCGACACCTTGATTAGTCATAGTGCCCACAAATTGTCAGAAGAAGAAGAAATTCAATGTGCAAAAAATGTATTCGTTTGTTCGGAGGTTGCCTTTTAAAAATGTAGCGCGTGCCTTCGTTTAGATATAATCAGCCCCGAATGTTTAATTCCAGCGAAGACCGGCCCTTAATTCGGTAAAGACGGTGTTCAAACCTCTCGATTATCTCCAGTTCTCACCAGAGCAGTCGGGGACGAGGTTTGTATCTATAATTTTCAATAATAGAAAAGATCATAAAATTATTATTCTTTGTTTCGTCTGTAAATGCCCGCATTATCCTGCCCGTGAGGAGACCGTTAGAGGTAACAACCGACAGCCTTCATCAAAATAACGTTACCCCCGGAAGACGGCTGCGACAATCTTCTCATTTGTCCGCCAAAAGGCGTTGTCGTCGCCGAAACTCGGTGGTGCGTTTGTAAATATATAAAATCTGTCTTAATTATTATATCGATGAAAAATCTACTTATTTTCTCAGTCAGTATCTGGTGTGCCATTGTCTACGGGTGTTAACGCAACCAATTGGATTGTTAGCACATGCCAGGAGAGCAGATGGAGTAGACGGTGACGACAGTTGGGGTCAGATTCCAGGTTATGACGTCACAAACAGACATGGGAGGCGGTAACTCTACCTTTTGATCGTGTAATATTTGGAATGGAATTTGCAAAAGGGGTAAATCAGCTCTCAGCAGCAGACTGATGCCCATCGCTTTTAACACAGCTGGGACAATGATTAATTCTGACGGCTCATTTGTACTCGCCTTCATAAAGATTGTATAAACACTCCGCGTTTTCGGGGGAAAGTACCAATGCGATTAAATAAGAGCATACTCTATCGCCAATGTTTCAAGCAGACATAACTCAGGGTTTTGCATGCGCTTTTAGCCGACTGCGTGATAACATGTTTATACTTCGTTCGTTATTACCTCCCCTTTACGATGGACCCGCTTGTCTACGTCTTTGATTGTAGGTCGCTCTTTTGTTGCCCCGCCACTGTGACCGTTATTAGACATCGGCCTCGTATTGGACAAGCTGCCTGGTCGTGGCTAACGCAAGCCACAGCCAATAGCTCGAGGATTAAAGACGGAACATAGCTGCTCCGGCTGAACATCTACAGACACTGCCTTCTCGTGTCCCCGTTAAATGAACTCACGGCCGACCGCTCTGTCCAATTTAAAAACAACAACATCTTCATCCAATGATGAAAGGCAACAATCGGGTTTAAATGAATTTCGCGAACTAACGAACTGATACATCTTCGAATAACCGATCGATGCCCCTATTAGAAAATTAGCTTATTTGTTTCGATCATTAAAATCTCCGAGCTCTATGCTGCTGTGTTTTAATTATTATTGCGGTAGAAATGAGCTGGACAAAAATTAATTACTTTCCACTTTATTCGGAAGTATTGTAGAGCTAACTAGAAACCCCGACAGCAACGAGGCTCTTGTCCAGCAGGGTCCTCGTAGAACGGTGCTCCCACTCACTAGCGCAGGTAAGTGACAGCCAATACGGCGAGGATAACGGTTCACTTCCCCGGTCTTGTTGACGAGGAAATTATACTTTTAAATTGTAAAAGATGGGGGGAATAGAAGGAGGAAGAATTAGGAAGCAACAGAACGTAAAGGAGAACAGGTCGAAGCGAAATAATGGAAATGTAAATAAATGCATCAGCAGGAAAGGGGAGGTGCTGAAGCTGGGCGGAAGTTTGTTCATCAGCGAGCAGAAGATCTTTGGAAACTAAGGAAAATCCGAAACTCGTCGGATGTCGGCTTCCCTTTTTTAAGTTATATTTTTCGCTGCTGGCCACCGACAAAGACAATAAGTTTTAGCTCTTAGAATTCGTTTACTTTAAGAGAAGTTGCTAATTAAGTTTATAAATTTTAATGAGTGTCGATTATCTTATTTTGCTGTTAGTTTGCACAGTATCACAATAGTAATGATCTAGTGACTAAAATATAAGCTAAGACATTTAAAAACTATTCTGATAGGAAAACTCTTTAAAGTTGGAATTGCGGGTATATAACGCATTTCATAGGTTTAGAATAGCGAGCTGATTACCGGAAATTATTGTTTTTGATTAGATTAGGATAGTAAGCGGATTAACGGAAATCTATCGTATTTCACTGGGCTACAATGGCGAGCAAGATACCGGAAACTCATCCATTATGATAAGATTAAAATAACAAGTATATTACGAAAATTGTTTGCATCTCATGATTTAATATGGTCAAAATAGCAAAACAAAATCACTAAAATTTTATCGTATTTGATAAGAGAAGATTATCGGAACTTTATTGGTTTTGAGTGTATTAAAAGAGCGAGCAGAACACCTGAACTTAATCATATTTAATGGGGTTTGGACAGCGAGCGGATTACTGCAACCTTCTCGCATTTCATGGGACTAGAATAGCGATTAGATCAATAGAACCCTAGTGCCTCTGATGATGATAAGATAGCGAGCAAATACCAGAACGTTATTGTATTTTATGAGGTAAAAATTGCGAGAAGATTACCAAAACTTTATCTCAATTAATGAGGTTATAATAGCTGGCAGATTCTCAGGACGCTATTGATTTCTATTACGTTCAAACAACGAGCAAGTTACTGAAAATGTACTGCCAGATACGGAGTTAGAATAACAAACAGATTACTGGATCTTTATTGTTTACTGTTATGATGGTATTTAAATAGCGCGCAGATTAACGGAATTTTATTGCTCTTCATATATTGCATAAATACCAAGCAGAATACCGGAACCTTATCGTAG
Organism: Nautilus pompilius; assembly: GCA_018389105.1. Taxonomy (NCBI): domain Eukaryota; kingdom Metazoa; phylum Mollusca; class Cephalopoda; order Nautilida; family Nautilidae; genus Nautilus; species Nautilus pompilius. Next base: position 68,708 of record JACATO010002729.1, read on the forward strand.
CTCATGGAGTTAGAATGACAGAGATTATCGGAACTTTGCTGCTTTTGATAGTGTTAACATTAATAGCAGATTTCGATAGATTTGTCGTATTTCATGGTTGGAAGAATCGCCACCAGATTACCAGACGTTTTTTGCTTTTGATGGTGGTAAAATATCGAGATGATTACTGGAACGTTGTCGCCTTTAATAGGGTTAGAATAACGATTAGGCTTTTAGAAGATGACAAGATCTTGTATGTATTTTACTGTGCGCATTGTTCAAGAGTTTTAGGATCTTGTAAAATGCAGAACTTCAATTAGTTCACGGTTCTAGACTGAGTTGAATCGATGACGTATAAAACAGACAGGGGCAAAACGATTGCCATCGAAACACCGTGTAACTAACAGAAGTAGAATTTTCTCTTAAAATTTAAAAAAAAAACGAGTGCTTAGAGACGCACATAAAGGGTCTTTGTTTGCCTACTTTACGGCCAACAGAAAGAAAAAGGAAATGGTTCCAGCTTTATTCCGCTATCTGTTTTCAAGTTAGATAAAGCCCTTACATTTACTATTAATTCGAGTAAAATCCGTTTTTAGTCTAATTTTGAAAAAATTCTGATCGTAAAAGGAGTGGAGAAAGATGTTTAAGTTCAATAGATATCACATGACTTTCACAAAATGAATAGAAATAAGTTATTCTAGCTAATGGACATGCTGAAAGGATGAATAATGAAACAATATGGTTGAAAATTGCCCGTGTAGACAGTGGAAGTGGTTTAATGTATGGGTTTTGATTGCTAATATTACATTAAAGACCTTTCACAATAGAACATACGTTTTTTCGTCGTAAGTATATAAAAATAATGAGATTTTATAAACCTTTTGGCAAAACTCTCCTTAGAACAGAGAATTTAATTTAAATTAGATTTTTTAGCGCACTGACTGATTTTAAAAAAATTACACAATTTAATGTTGGAGCCAAAAAGAATGAATCAGACAATGGAATATAATTTGTAGTAGCAGCAGCAACAACATCAACTACTAATAATAATAATAATAATAATAATAATAATAATATAATAATAATAATAAATAATAATAATAATAATAATAATATAATAATAATAATAATAATAATAATAATAATAATAATAATATAATAAATATGTCGGTTCGTATACTGTATGTAATAAAACAGAAGCATAAAACGCTGAAAAATATTAAACATTAAAAAGCTTTCATTTTCCGCTGTGTATATAAATGGATCCAGTTACTCGGTGTACCACAAGATATCTGAACTGTGTGACAGTTGTGTGCAACTATTCAGCAACAGTTAATGCAAATCCATTAAATATTGGTGCCTTAAAATAAGACCTTTCTAAATGGGTACTCGACTCCTTTGCGGGGGGGCCATCACTATTGATATCCTCACCTTCTATCTTTGAAAGAGTCCCGGGACAGGGGAGTTTAGGCCATCATTAAGGCTTGTATTTAAATTTGTTGTCATTTCGAGTGTGATAGTCGTGTGGAGTAGCAAGATGTCGATCAGTGATGGGTCAGAACCACATATCGAAGTTTACTTTGTTTTATCACAGGTGTGCTGCAGTATGATAAGTACAAGGAAGGAGCTGTACGGGAAACGTCTCAACTGCTTCGCAACTATGCATTATCGCTGGTTTTATTCCCTTCTTCCTCTCCCTACACCAATATTTACAGCCGAACAACCCTGATGAAGGGATCATCGTGCCACGGTTATCCGGTAGGGAGAGCATCCTTCACCACGAGAGGCCCAGCACATCGGACTTCGGCAAGGAAAACCCTACTGGAACTCTTCATTTTTAGACGTAAGAGATAATCAGAATAGCCTAAGGAAACCCACCCAACTGCCTGGTGACAACAGAAGAGAAGAAACAGAGCCAAGTACTCTTTTATCCGCTTCTTTATGCAAGTCGAACGAAAATATCTGTACTCCGTCAGTAAATAGCACCTATAGTTTGTCTTTAATTACAGTATAAATGTTATGTGTAGACGGACTTTACTCACAGTCGGTCAGGGTGTCCTGAAGAAACAAAAGATTGGTTTTACGGGGCATTTACATGATATTAAATATGAAATAATAAAGTTAATGTTTACTCCGCCGCATTAGATACTGTTTTTGGTTTTTTGTCACACGTACAGAACACAATCCAGGAAACCTTAGAAATAATAGCTAACAGCAGCAAAGATATCTCAGGGATACCCATTCATATCCATTCCAGTTGGTCAGGTCCAAACTTCTACTCCCAAATATGGAACTATCATATTCTTAAAGTCTTCCAAAAAGGCTGCTTATTTACTCAATAAAGCCCATCTTTACATGACATTTACGCGCATTTATTTCTAAAGCTGGATTTTACACAATATTTGTTGACTGAGATATCAATTGGCCTTCTAGGACACTAGAATCTGATTTTTCAAACCATTTAGGAAAAAAAGGTTACATGGCATACTTGATATTTAGCTTAGAATTGGCGGGTTCGCAACTTTTGAGTTGTATGGTTGCCATGGTAATGCAAAAACATCACATCTTTCCCAGAGCTCATTAATTTGTTTCTTTCCCTTTTAATTTAAAGATAACCGTTGTTGTACTGCCATCTGTTTTTTTTTTGTTATTGAATTTTTTGAAATTTTTCAATTCTCAAAATTTGACATTAAAATTTAGAAACTAATAAATATAGCAAAATGTTCTCAAGACATTGAATTTGGCTTCGCGCTCAGACGGCTTTTCCAGAATATGTAGGCATGTGAATGACAGGTCAAGAAAGTTTTACATGCCAGAATATAATAAATACCTTAAAATACCACGTTTCTGGGAAACGCCCTAGAAAATACGGGTAGACATGGCACCATAGATCCCATGCGGTTGTTTGCAGCTTCTATTCCACTACAGCAGCTGAAAATCCACTAACGAGTCAAGTAGATATCCAAAAAGCTGTATTGCACGGCAGATCCAAATAAGAAGGTATCGCGAGTTGCAACTCCAGAAAAGTCCTTAAAACACTTTTCTTTCTTTCTATCCGATGCCAGCATTAGAGAGGGAAAGAGCAAAACATGGATGCTTAACTTCGTTCTTTTTTTTTTTTTCTTCTCAGCTTGCTTTGCTTTTAATTCTTTACTCCGTTTCAGTTGTCTCTTTACAGGCTTTTATTAACCCTGAGCTCGTTTGGAAATCATCCAGCTCTGCATCGATGTCGTTAAGAAATAATATAACTGCTTACATTGATATTTTCACGGAACAGAGCGCACTAGTGACAGCCTGATGAAGGCCTGTTTGTCCGCTATTTCCATTGGGCAGGAACTCAGCAACTGTCAGGCAGGAACGAATAAGACCCAGACATCTTCCGGTCGACCGCAGTTCTCTCCAAGCGAATATCTCTCGTACAGACGCAGGCAGGAGTGAAGCCGGGGACCGTCGAGAGTGCAAGAATCTAGGCTTTATTTAACTTGATAGGTTTAATTAGTTTAAACACTTTTATTTTTCTTTACTGTAAACACGTGAAAATGAGAAGTTAAATGTTTTTAAAGGAAAGTAATTAATTACGGGAGAACGGTTGAGAGCCCTGACAGCAGAACATATCGGTTAACCTTTTACTGTTGTTTCCACGAAGAGCGTTGGAAATAATTAAATATAGACGACAGCAAAATGATTTTACATATTTTTTGCCATTTTATTTATGCATAAACAACCGTCTTCTTAATCAGATCTACGCTCAAAGCAGAAGTTTTTTAATAATTAAAAAAAAATTGTGTTTTAAACGATCTCCAAAAATCTGGGCAGACGTTTTGTCTTTTGTTACTATGGGAGAAATAAATATTAAAGCTGCAGGCCTTGATCGACTGCGGGGGCCAACCTTTTTATTATTATTATTATTATCTGTGCGTGTTTAGAGCCAGCAATCATGTCGCCTCGTGGCTGCTGAATTACTGCATCATTTCTGATGCTCCGAGCGCACCTGTCACTGACAAGTTGTACGTGCGAGGTCAGGGTTCAAATGAATCAGGCGCAATCATAGAATTTACATTACACATCTCTTTTAAAAATTGTATTAAAAAAGAACAAAATGCGTCGCATCGAAAAGCACCATATCTAAGAGAGGCTGCCTGACGTTAAATCCTTAACTTTTCTCCAAGCACCACTCTTTCGTTTTACACAAATCGTTCTTCATACAAAGTTAATTAATGTTTTTTTTTAGAAAAAAAAAATGTTATCCTTAATTCATTTCATTTTGGCCGCGTTATGTTCCCTTAAAAAAATACACAACAGGATTATCTTCTCTTAACTTTATTAAACACCAGTCAAACTTTACGACAAAGAGTCAAATTCTGGGTCGCTCACGCGAGAGAAACAGTTAAATCGTCTTACAGTCCGGTGTCTAACGTCAGATCGATTTGACACAGAAAGAGAGCAGAGGATTACACAAAAAAGATCTTGTAAAAAATGACAACTTTATTTTTTCTGCCTGCCTCTCTCGCTCTCTCTCTCTCTCTCCATCATCTCTCTCTCCCCACCTCTCTCTCTCTCTCTCTCCATCATCTCTCTCCCCCCTCTCTCTCTCTCTCTCCATCATCTCTCTCCCCCTCTCTCTCCATCATCTCTCTCTCTCCATTCTCTCTCCCTCTCTCTCTCTCTCCATCATCTCCCCCCTCTCTCTCTCTCTCTCTCTCTCTCTCTCTCTCTCTCTCTCTCTCTCTCTCTCTCTCTCTCTCTCTCTCTCCATCATCTCTCTCCCCCCTCTCTCTCTCTCTGCCTCCTCTGCGGGATGAGTAATCTGCACCTTATTCAAGATCTCTTGATTATTTTACGCTCCAGCAAACAACGTTAAGCCCGCTTTATTTGTGAGATTAAATCAAGTTACCTGGATCAAAACGTCTGCGTCCTAAGTTATAAACTTTTACGCTTAATGTTTTAACGTATTTTTTAAAGTGGTCGTATCGAGCAGGAGGAGGCGGAGTTCGGGACACAGAGCTCTTGTACATTCTCCCCTTTACAGCTACCGAACGACACTCCAGTAGCAGTCATTAAAGAAACAAGACCACGTCAGTTTTCTTCTATCGCCCAAATCGAAGATGCAAACAAAGAGTCGAATCAGCGCAAGATTTCCCCGCTGAAAATCGCCGTCTCTTCAAGCGGTTTAGCCCCACAGTCGATAAGACCCAGCGGTCCGTGTTGTTTATATTCGGCGCAGACAGATGACGAGTCGACTGTCTACATTGTTTACACTGATCACAATAAGATAAGAGAAATCTGCCCAATGCTGTATACATCTGCGAAAGACAGAAAAAAGGGCGATTTTTTCCTACCTCTTGTATATTTGTCATGCGCAGATAACGGTCAACTGTTTTTTCCTGTTTATATCTCACTTCGCACAATGGCGACACGAACCCTCCGGCTTGAAAAATATAATATGTAGACTGCTGACAGTCAATAAAGGTAGAGGGCGGTTACAATAAGTTCTCCCTGCTATTTTGCCAAGTCCAGACTATTTGAACGCTTATAGCAGCAAGATTGCATGTTTGAAAATAAATCTCTCTCTCTCTCTCTCTCTCTCTCTCTCTCTCTCTCTTCTCTCGCTCTCTCTCTCTCTCTCTCTCTCTCTCTCTCTCTCTCTCTCTCTCTCTCTCTCTCATATTTATTTCCTTCTAGTTGGCGGATTACCAGAACTATACAAGTTGGGCGATCTAGTTTCTTTGTGGAAAATCATACGCTAGGACAACATGAAAACAGCTTAACCCCTCCCTGTTCCAGTAAATTAGGGGTAATCTTATTGCCGCCAGCAAGAATTTATCCGTTTATCTTCAGTTTACGTTACCGGTGGCAGCAGGAAGATTTTTAGAAGACTCCAAGAAAAATAAAGGTCTGGGTGAGAGCTAAAGATGCACCGAAGACGATAGCAAAGCGTAAAGGATGGTGATGTTTGGAGAAAATGCCAGGATGCCTGACCGCGGTGTGACCTGTGACGTCATCAGCTTTAAAGCATAATTATTTCAACACTCAAAATAATTAATTCTTGTTTAATTATTATTTTTGCAAAACTAATGCAAAGGTTTAAGCATTTTTTTTCGTCTCTGATTTGCCACTTATTTATGCATTTCTTTTTTAAAAAATTATATTTTTAGTCCAAAAATTATTGGAGACTATTCATTCGCTGGGGTTCACCGCTCTATTGCCGCGTGTCCGGATTACATTAATAAGAGCCCAGAGATCCTCAGAACAACGTCTGGTTAGTTCTGTGTGACTTCCCACTGTATCACTTACAATAACCCTTCATGCTTTTGTTTATGAAAAGGCTACGCAAAAATTTCGATCATCACTGTATATAACTTAAGGCTGTTAGAAAGTTCCTATATGTGAAGGTAAAAAAATCCATTTATTCTTTAATTTTTGTTACAAAAGACTTTTAATCATCGAAATATCTCTTTCTGTTGTCTGATGGATGTCTTCGAGTGCGCCTTATATTTCAGTATCTCTGCTCCATTACTGATCGGATTTAAATCAATTTTGGTGCAAAATCGTTAAGCACATAAACTGTGCAATACAATTTTTCATTTAAACCTTTTTTAACACTGCAATTACAAATATAAGCATACAAACCAGATTTGTGGAATTGTGCACCAACAAATAAAACTTATAATCAACTGAGTGCGTTATTATCAACAGTATTCACTGGCAGTTTCTTCCACCAGAAGCCATTCTATGTCCAGGGCGATCGATGGCTGCTTCCTCTTTCCGTGTTAGCTACAAGAAACTGAAACAGACATTAAATGGCTCTTCGCCAATTCTCATTTAAGTAATGATGATGTCGATTCTTCGATTACAGTCCCAATCCAGTTATAATTTAAACAATACCCACTCACTTCCTCTGCTCTTGACTCTCAGGGTGTAAACTCATTCCACAGATGCGAGCCAAAAGAGGACGACGTGGGACATCAGTTTGGGTGATACCTGAGGGGGTATACTGCTGGGAGAGAACCTTTGAACAACGGCCAGGAGTTGTCGGCTGAACCTCAACCACGTGTAGCCTGAAAATTACTCATAGAACTCCCTAGTTTTTAGATTTAGAAGGAAGCCCACACGCTGGAGAACAAATTTGACCATGCCAATAAAGCGAGGAGCGCAAGCCATACCAAGCCAATTCCCACCGGGATTCAAACTACAATTCTCAGGCTTAGCAGCGCAGCAGTCTACCAGTGAACCGTCAGCTTAATCGCTGATTGTGGGGGAGTTGTAATCGCATTCTACTCTTTTCTTCTTTAATGTGTCAGTAATTATTAGTGTAATGCGGCTCATAGCATGGGAGATAACTCGCCTCCAGTTTGTGACGACTTGAAATTTTTACCGACTCCAGTGGACAATGAAAGACAAGGAAGTCACTTTCACCGGGTTGGCTGGTTTGGCATCGAAGCGAGTAGAAATGTTTGTAGGAGATTCTTTAATGTGTCTCAGTAATTTCAACTTATTTGCAGTAGGTAAAAAAAGAAAAAAAGAAAAAAACTAAATAAATAAATATGTGAAATAGCTTAAAACATGTAGAGCCTCCGTCTGGACCAAGCGCCACTTCCTTATTAAGAGTTGTTGCAAAACCCGTTTGTGGAATTCAAAGAATTGCTGACAGATAACGACGCTTCAGAAATAGATAACCATGCTCTAAGACAGCTGTCCAAACTGTTTAAAGTCAGCACCAAGAACTCTGCGCCCCGTAAAAAAAAAAATAGAATTTAGGTGTTAGAACGATAACGTGTATGATACAATTTCATGACTTTAAAGCTGCACGATACTCACCGACACCCATGACTGTTAATGATTTGCCCGATCGTCACTGAATGCGTGTGTTTGGACTTTTTAACTTTACTCCCGTCACAAGTCTCCACGAGAGGGGCCACCGCGCGCCCTGGAATATGAAATATTAATGCGGCCATCCGCTACAAAGGGCTGTCTATCCAGCGCCATAAGGCCCCCAAACCGCCCACCTCGGCAGGGAAACCTGCCCTGGAACTCTTCGGTTTCGGATGTGGAAGAAAACTGGGGTGCCCAGAAAAGAGGCCACACGAAATCGGCTGATGGAGAAGAGATGATGGCGTGGGAGGGGAGTGCACTGAATCGAGTCCTCACCTGGCAGGCAGGTAGACTAACCCCTGCCGCCGGCCACCTCAAATCTGCACGATTAGCGGGTATTGGCATTAAACAGTAAACCTAACACACACACACACACTGACTTTATTTAAATGTTAGTCACTGAAAAAATATGCAGATGTAAAGAACTTATAATAAATTTTAATTTATCTGTTCATCTGTATTTTCAGTTTTGGAGGAAAGTATCCAATTCGGGCCTGTAAACTGAAAGGTTGCCTCTTAGCTGTTCGAGTTTCTTATCTTTGTATGCGGAGTATCCAGTTGTGCACTAATTGGAGATCAGCTAAAAATAAAGTGGAGGTTTTAGCAGAAGACGGCTAATAACAGACCGGTTTGTTTTGATGTTTATGGGAGATGTCCACCCAGCATCGTCTGAGCGGCTTCCACGCTGTTCCGCTGACGCATTATAAGGTTCTCACTTCGAGCGACACCTACAGGTTCGTGCTTCTGCCTCGCTCTACGGTCGGTGCCATCTGCTAAGTGTAAGACATCCCTGCTGTATCTGCTTAGCTCGCACTTCTTCCCCATCTCTGAAAGCGGGAAGAAAAAAAACGCTCTACGGGTTTGGACAGCAGCCTCACTGATCGGCGAGATGAACGAATAATAGATGTACGTCCGGGGTTGAGGAATAAGGGTCTCTGTGGCCGTATTTAAGGCCGGGAGTGGCTCGCGCTCTTCCGGGCTTGGTGGATGCTGATTCTAAAGACGCGAACCAAAGAGGAACGTTGCCAGGGCTCCAGCTGGTATCACGTGTTAGGCGCCCCCGTCCCACGCACGTCAGGCCGACCTGATCGCCGAGTTTCCATTCCATTTAATTAAATACGCTAGGTAGGCTAGCGAAAGAGACACGTGATTATGGCTCCACCGTAAGCCGAGAGAGTTCGGCGAACGGAGTAATAATTCCCCTGCCAACTTAATTAAACCCGTCTCTCTTAATAATGCATGGCTACGCACAAGGCTAACACAGATTTCGCCGAGCAGCAGCTGAGGCCACACCGTCGTTTCGGTGGTGGGCTTTTTTTTAAAAAGCAATTTGAAATATTTCCTTTTCCTTTAGGTCCGAGACAGCTTTAAGTGTACCGATTTAAACCCCGGCCGGAGAATCCCGCAGTTTGTTTATTTCCCCATCTTCTTGTACTCGGCGACCCGGGCTGTAGGTGCGTGGAACTCGCCAATTTCGGCCTGGGAGACCGTCTCCAGTAGTCGCAGAACTGAGTCCTCGCAGTACCAGTAATTCCCGATTAACCCTTCTCTACTAAGAAAGCGTTGCGAACACCGGAAGTAAGTCGTTACAGCGTCGGCGGCTAGATCAGTTATAATCGACGCCGTGCGCTTTAACTGTCCGGTTTACGCACATGACGTCAGCCACAGCTCATCCGTTTCGAGGTTGAGCCTCGTTCGCGCATCCGTTTACGAATCGGCGGTGCTGCAGCAACTTCACCCTCTAATAACTGGTCCGGGTCTACGCTATCCGGAACAGTTTGAAGACAAAACAGAAAGTTATTTTCGTCTGCGAAGGAAAATCCAATCTTCATAATAGCAAATATAATTTATGCATATTAGGTGTGATATTTTCGAGAACACGAAATTACTTCAGGTGGGTTCTGTGCGAATGAACTTTACAATATTTGCGGTTGTCTACAGCTCTTTACTTTCAGTTGGAAAAGAAAGCAGAAACTTTGGAATTATCAACTCTCTTAGATATGATTGAAATTATTTCCTTTCAATAAAGTCTTTTGCTAATGTGTTTTTATTCTCGGCTCTGCTGGGCACTGTAGTACATTCCTCTATTGAGGTGTACACTTTCTGTAAAATAAATTACAGATCTCCAAGGATTCTTACAGCTGTTTATCTGTAGTTTCTCTATCGTTCAAACTCATTCGTTCAGTACGGTTCTTCTTTTCTTTGGGTGTATGCAAAACATCCTTCTCTGGAATGAAACGAATTGTTTCATTCTTCTTTGATTTCTCTTCTCTTTTTCTTTTTTTTTTTTTTGCATTTAATAACCAGAAGTGATAGTGGACCAGTATTTGTTAATTACCAACAGTATCTGATGTGTGCACACCTCGCTTTAAAATAACAATTTGGAAAAGAAAGAAGGACAAAGGAACAGCTCTGGCCCATCTAGTGTTTATCTGTGTCCCGGCGGAGAGCTTGTCTATAGCCCGAGTCGCTCTTATCGACGCGATATTTGTTGCGGAACAATTAGGACCCCTTTCCTTCTGTCTTTTCTCGACAGGGGGCACTAGCCGCGTACGTTTGGTCCAAGCGTCAACGAAGTTTTTCCTTAAACAGAATTTAGGAAACTTTCTGGGAATAGTAATAACAAAATAAATAAGTAAATAAACACTGGATAGAGGCTTGACGTAAACTGATACAGGGACCAACGTTAATAAGATCTACCCAGTGACGATAAATGGTTTAGAATGAATTTGGCAAATGTGGAGTTTTTTGGGGAACCAAGCTGGCGGTCTGCAGCCAAGACAGAATGAAAAGACTCTGAATGGACCCGCACTTCTTGTCAGTAATGCCTGTCGCCACACAGCCACAAACTTAATTTCCAACCAATGTCGTTTAGCACCGGTCGAAGTTTGTGGATATAATTCTGGTTGAGGGGGGCTAGACGCGCATCGACAAAAACCAGGATCTTGTTTCAAGTCGGGGGGAAGATCGATAGTTACCACAAAAACAGAACTGGAGTGTCAAATTTTGTTATCCTTGTCGAAGTCAATCCGGTCGGTAAATATTTGATTTGTTTCTAGCATCGTTTGACAGTTAGCAGCCATCACAGGTGATGATCATCCGTTGTGGAGATCTCGTCGTCCGTGTCCGAGAAGTTCTCGCGTCTACGGGATCATTCGTCACCCCGGCCGCCATCAGCCGACCAGGAGAGAGACATCCCAACCTTTTGGTAAATTAAACTACATTAGATTTGGAAATTCCCCGTTCTTATCTTCCTATTATCTGTCACTGCCATTGCGTTTATTTCTCTCCCCTGTGTACGGTGCTAGGTGTCGTCGGAAGACTGCCACCGAAATCGATCTGTCTTACGAAATCGTGAGAGCATTCGCTGGTTTTGTTTACTTCGCGGCCGTCCGGGAAGAGCGCTCGCTATCTCGTCGCCGTTCTTGAGAAGAAACCTGGCGGCGTCCATCTAAACTAACCCGCGTTAGGGGCAGATAATGCGTCGATCAAAACACGCCTGGCTTTGACGGCCCGTAGGCTGGTGGGAGTAGGGAAGTACCAGGAAAAACTAACCAGAGGGAGGGCTAAGAGAACCAACTGTGACAGAACCGAATTCCCTCATGGTTCTGAAAGTGTAAACAAATTATTTAGCCTTTATTATTATTATTCTTATTATTATTATTATTATTTATTATTATTATTATTATTATATTATTATTATTATATTATTATTATTATTTTATTGAAACAGTATCATATAACTAAATTTTTTCAAACGTTGTGTACTTTCCAAAGCTGATTAATATTTTTTTTTTCTTTTTACAAATAATCAATCTGTGATCAATCATGCGGTTGTCTCCCTTATTTCTAAGGTTGCAGCACCAGAGCAATTTGTTATAGAAAAGACAACAACAACAAAACATTGACATCTGTCAGTGATGATAAAAATCTATGAGCCGAATACGTGCGCTGTTTTTCTCTTTTTGTCTGTGAGAATTACTGGTTTTTGTTGTTTTTTTTTTAAAGGTCACTTGAACTTCATTTACAACTGATGCCTACCTTCAAACACGACCGTAGTTTGACTAATGGACTTGGAAGCTGAATTCTCCAAATCGGACAAAACGATGATTTTTATGTTGTTGTAATCTTCTAAAGTCATTAAAAAAAAGAAAAAGGAAATGATAGAATGTCTCATTTTGTTTAATAAATAAACTGTTTTGCAAAAGAATAATCTTTTTTTTATTATCATTTTTGCTTTTGTTTGTTTTAAGAATCAACGCAATTTTGAAAATTTTTTAAACGTTAAGATCACGAGAGATGCGTGAAAAGTACAAATTGATGGATTTACACGTGTGAACTAAACTATCACGAAGCTTTTTGAGACTACCCTTTCGTATTATTATTATTATTATTATTATTATTATATTATTATTATTTTATTATTATTATTATTATTATTATTATTATTATTATTATTTTATTACAAAATTGGTAATCTAAAAATGTTTTATGCTTTCGTTTTGACGTTTTCCTATAAAATCCATCTTCTCAGCAACAGCAACAAGAACCTTGTTGTTTTTTTTAAAACTGATTAAGGAAGATTTACAACAAGTAGACGATTTGGCAGTCAGATTGTCTCCGTTCTTTTTATTCTTTTCTTTCCATCTTCCCAGACAATTAAAGCTTGGTGCATTGCAATGTTTACTTAAAAAAGGCTTTTTGTCGTTGTTCTTTGCTTGTTGACTTTCTGATGCGGAAGTGGTACACCCACGTGTGCAATAATAGAAAGTCGATTTTATATTACTTTGTGATTCATATATATAGGCGTTCTAATGGACTGTGTTTAAGTAATTTTCCGACGGAAAGTTCGTTTCTAAGAAATTGAAAACGAGGGAAAGCCAATTCGTTAACTCTTTCTCCACTAGTTTCATGACAGAAATAGAATGCGACGCGAAGAAGTCTGGGGGCGGGTAATTCTCGTAATTTCTGTATCGCCAGGAGATGTCTAAGCTGCGCCGGAATACACCATCAGGGATACGTTTGTCCACCATGCAGCCTAGCCGGCTCGAAGCCGATATCTACCCGGAGCTGCTAGTGCATCCTTAAAACCAGAGCTCGGATTCTTAATTTTTAAATAGCGAAATAAACTTTAAAATATTTTAATTTTACCAAGATAAAGAGTCATGCATGGACGTGTTTAACAAAGCAAATTATAGTTTTATTTGTTTCTTCTTTTTCTTGACCTTTATCATTTTCACAGTCTTTCCGGTCTCATATACAGCCACCTACTACGAATATAACCGCGACAGCCTTCTGCTGAAGCAAGATTTTGGTAACACCCCGCTACAACCCACGTGCTTTTCGTGTTTAGTAGTTACAAGAAAGCAGGAAGCGATTGTGTGCTTGCAAGACTCATCCCTCCCACATCCAGAGCAAGGAAAGAGAAATGGTTTTCGGCACGATTTCTAAATCACTTAAAGTTATATTATTAACTAAACTAACTCTTATTTATTCAATTTCCCGATACCTGCTGGAATATTAGCTGCCTACTGAAGATATGAGAGGATCAAGTATTCGTACAGCGGAACTTACTTCCATTTTTGACATTCCAGTTAATTATTGTCTTATTCGTAGACGAAATGTACTGCTTCCTACTTTTGGGCTTTTCGATTCACAACTACCCGCTGTAATCGTTTTTGAGAAATACATTTTTTAACCCATAAATGATGCTCTCTAATCAGTTATCTCAGAAAAGAAATTGTCTGTCAGCTGGCTTCATCAACTGCTTCGCGTTTATCGGCAGTACTTGACACAAAAAATCCAAAAAAATTATCTTTAAAATTATTTTCAGAAGATCTTACAGCCACAGATCTGATAAGTCGGGAAAGATTCCCAGTAAAATCTACGTTACGACTCCATGTGTAAAGTGACAGTTTGTCATCGTACACCCTCCCGTGCGTGGGGAGAGGCGAGGCGTATACAGCCGTAGAATTTTCTGAGGAATTCGTTTGCCAAACTGATAAATTTAACTGCCTTTATTCTGGGAACTCTGATTATCCAGGAGGGATAAGCCATTCGGGATTTCCTTCATTTTCCTCCTGCTGCCCGCCTACCTTGGGTGATTCCTTGTACGAGAAACAGTGGCATTGCTTCGTAAGGAGATGCAGTCTTTTTTGGTTCTGTTTCTTTGTGATAAGCGGGATTTTCACTTAGCATCCTCATTAATAAGATCTCTATGACTTATGTTCGACGTTTACATAGTGTGTAATACCTTATCATGGCAACGACACCGTGTCTACCGTATCACGCGAATCTCGACAGTTCATTTTCAAATCTCGTAAGAACCGAGGGAAAACGTTATTTATGGTTTTCGACAGAGGCTGTAGAAAGGAAAGGTTGGTCATCGCCGAAGTTAACGCCCTGGCATGGACATTACCGAGCCAATATGACAGATGACGAGCCGAGAAAAGGTTATAGCGAAATACTCATTTGATTAATCTTTTCAAATGGCTTGCTTTATTGCTATCTAAATATCTGCTTCTATACAACGTTTTTATCGTTATATTGTTAAACGGTTGTCTGCAACAAATGTAACGCAAGGTGTTCTCGTAATTTCTCTTTTCGGGGGTGATGAATGACAGCTTGACAGCGTGAGAACTCCATCATAGGTTATAAGGGAAAATGTTAGTCAAATCAAAGAACGATCTGGAATTTTCCAGCTTTACTTATCATTTGTATAAAAAAAGAATTTACCTTGTACTAAACATTAAAAAACAAGAATTCGCAAGAACTCCAACATTCTCCACAGGTTACAATGCATAGAAACTTTTTTGCCTCTTTTTTCAAGCAATACCGTCACATTTACTTGTCACCGAAACCGGAAATAAATTCTAAATTTAGTATTACATTTTAGCAGGAACATCAGGACACATGGCAGTACACGAAATAGTGTTGCTATAACCAACAATTATACACATGCGAATACATCCAAAATATTTAATCAATCTGATATTAAGATTTTTTTACACACTTAGTCGTTGGATATTACCTTTATATCATAATATTCATTTTTATTTAAAATATGTTAAAATATTGTATTCTTTGATTTAGGATTTATTGGTTGGTTTGCTGGTTGTTACCATACAGTCACACTGCTGCTACAGTTCTGCAGTACACGTTACCGATGTCACTACCTAGTAACATTAACTATACGGTCACACTGCTGCTACACCTGGTAACATTTACTATACAGTCACACTGCTGCTACAGTTCTGCAGTACACGTTACCGATGTCACGTACCTAGTAACATTAACTATACGGTCACACTGCTGCTACCACCTGGTAACATTTACTATACAGTCACACTGATGCTACAGTTCTGCAGTACACGTTACCGATGTCACTACCTAGTAACATTAACTATACGGTCACACTGCTGCTACACCTGGTAACATTTACTATACAGTCACACTGCTGCTACAGTTCTGCAGTACACGTTACCGATGTCACTACCTAGTAACATTAACTATACGGTCACACTGCTGCTACACCTGGTAACATTTACTATACAGTCACACTGCTGCTACAGTTCTGCAGTACACGTTACCGATGTCACTACCTAGTAACATTAACTATACGGTCACACTGCTGCTACACCTGGTAACATTTACTATACAGTCACACTGATGCTACAGTTCTGCAGTACACGTTACCGATGTCACTACCTAGTAACATTAACTATACGGTCACACTGCTGCTACACCTGGTAACATTTACTATACAGTCACACTGCTGCTACAGTTCTGCAGTACACGTTACCGATGTCACTACCTAGTAACATTAACTATACGGTCACACTGCTGCTACAGTTATACAGTACACGTTACCAATGTCACGTACCTAGTAACATTCACTATACGGTCACACTGATGCTATACCTGGTAACATTTACTATACAGTCACACTGCTGCTACAGTTCTGCAGTACACGTTACCGATGTCACTACCTAGTAACATTAACTATACGGTCACACTGCTGCTACACCTGGTAACATTTACTATACAGTCACACTGCTGCTACAGTTCTGCAGTACACGTTACCGATGTCACTACCTAGTAACATTAACTATACGGTCACACTGCTGCTACACCTGGTAACATTTACTATACAGTCACACTGCTGCTACAGTTCTGCAGTACACGTTACCGATGTCACGTACCTAGTAACATTAACTATACGGTCACACTGCTGCTACACCTGGTAACATTTACTATACAGTCACACTGCTGCTACAGTTCTGCAGTACACGTTACCGATGTCACTACCTAGTAACATTAACTATACGGTCACACTGCTGCTACACCTGGTAACATTTACTATACAGTCACACTGCTGCTACAGTTCTGCAGTACACGTTACCGATGTCACTACCTAGTAACATTAACTATACGGTCACACTGCTGCTACACCTGGTAACATTTACTATACAGTCACACTGCTGCTACAGTTCTACAGTACACGTTACCGATGTCACTACCTAGTAACATTAACTATACGGTCACACTGCTAGTAAAATTTTACAGTAAACGATACCGATGTCACGGTATCCAGAACGTTTTGCTATAAAGTTGAGCCAACGTTCTTTTCATGTTGAATCTCTTCAATTATACAAAGTTTTGGCATCCACTTTTGTCTCTGTCACCAACCCTAATTGCTTTAAGTCATCCCTTTATCCGACGGCAGGTTTCCTCGGTTACTGCTTATTCATTATCCACCAGTACAACAAAACTGCTATTCGGATTTAAGTTATCTTACGAATAACTGTTAAACTCTTCTTTTTATAAAAAAAAAATGTTTGATGAGTTATCTGGTATCAACTCATTTGCTTCATTTACCTGCTAGTTAATTTTACTAAAATAAATGATATTAAAGAGAATCTGTGACATAAGGATGTTCTTACGGTAGACATCGGCCGAGAGTCTGATCATGATAATGCCCTCTGAAGCCGTAGGACATATGAACATATATGCAAATACATGGCGAGATGCTCGCGCCTAGATTCATTTAAACTGGATAGCTAAGGAATGAGATTCATTTTGTAAAAGTAACCGCATAATAGCTGATCTACGCTATAATAGTGCGGATGAAAGGTCCCCGCATTTGTTCTGAGCAGTCTTCCCGAAATGTCCAGAACAGAGTCTTCCCTGGCGAACTGCTAAACGAGATGCGGTTTCCGTCACCCTGTCGAAACGTCAAATAGAACGGCTTTCTTCAGCATCAGGAGAGCCGCGCTGAGCCTTCGAACCATCCGTGGTTCTAGTCATTCGCTGGCCACCCCGGCCAGCCCCCTGCTGGGCCACGCTACAGTACACAAACAAGTAAATACGGGTGGACGAACCGGACCTGTCTTGGCGTCAGAAAAATCCTACTTTCTACTGGAAAATTGATTTCCCCCTCACACCTCTCACTACGCCATTAGTGAGTGACACCGGGCATTCTCGTTCTTTTTTACGACGACAAAATATCGCATTAACAGATTCATTCGGGAAAGGGTGTTTTTTTGCAGCTCTTCTGTACCTTATCGTACTTCTCCAAAAAATGAATATTTGTTGCTAATTAAAACGTCTCCTCCTACGGCCGAGCAGATTTCTGACGAACTCGAGTTCCAATCGTTAGTAGCAAGTCTGAGCTTTTTATTTCGATTTTTCTTTAAAAAAAGAAGTTATTTTCGGTGATCTCTCTCCTTTTTTCTAAAAGTCTTCCTTTAGCTCTCAGCCACCTTCATGGGGCCGGCTGGCCAGCTTTCCCTAATTACGGTAAGCAACAACGACGAGCTGGCATCAGGCCGAGGGAAATTAAAGTGGCATGTTTCGTATTTAAACGAAAGATGGTGTGTGTGTGTGTGTGTACCCCAACACAAATTTAACACTTTGGTGACGGCTGGCGAATGATTAGAATACGAAAGTAAAAGTCAAGTTGCGAAATCGATCTCGACTGAAAACCGTATTTGTATAATTAGCACCGATACTTTTCGGAGATCTACGGCTTCACTTTAGATGTAATGTATTTGTTACAGCATAACCTGTATTTTACTCACATTTATTCCTTGCAACGTAAATATAAAACCATCATTAAGTCCGTGAAGAGATCGTTATAATTGTGGCTTCTTCTATTTCTTCTACAGTTTTCAGGAACAGAAAGCAAGTAACCTCCCTTTAATAATTATCTCCCCCTCTCTTTCCTTTCCAAATTTTCCATTGTTTTTTTTTTTTTCATTTAGAATTTGTTAATCCTGTTTTCAGATTATCCACAGCACACGTGTGTATGTGTGTGGTGTGTGTGTGTGTGTGTGTGTGTGCGAGCGCGCGCACGCGCGTGCGCTTTGGTTCTGAAAAGAGAGAGATAATTACTGCTGAGTGGAGATCGGTAGTTTCCCCTTTTATCTGCAGTTAACCGTATTTAATGGATCCCAAGACTTCACGGCACTATAAAGATTTCTTTACAAGAAAATTTCATTGATAGATGTATTTCTATTACAAGCGTTCACGCTTTTCGTGTATGTGTGCTTCACTAATTCACTCTTGTATACTGTAAAGATATACCTCTATATAGTGCTGCAGTAGGGAGCCTAGGAGATCCGATAAGCAATCGGCCGTATGAAAATAAGCTCTTTTATAACCTTATATTATTTATTCAGCTAACGAAATTTTCGGTCAATTCTTCCTGTTGTAAATAATACTTCAAAGGGAAAGTGAAGACATGCATCCTTTTTCTCTGTTTTCTTAAAGAAAAATTACGAAGGAGCCAAAGTTAAATTTTATAAATTTTGACCACTTAAGCAGATCTAAGACCTCAAGCTGAGAACGCATTAAAACGTTTTGCGGACCTAAATAATCCATAATTGGGAGTTATGAAGGTTTTGCGAGTTTTTAATTTCTGCGATGCTTAAAGAAAAACAAGAACATTATATCAAGTGACGTGGAGATGCTTTATATTAAGATCAATAAATTTCTTTGTCAGATTTTTATGACTTTGATTTTCTTTGTTTTTAATAAAATGTGTGAAGGTCCCGTGACTTCAAAAAAAAAACTTTATAAAAAGATGTGCTTAATTAAACTTCAAAGGTTTCTCCGAAAATTCCAGCAGAATGAAAAAGATTCTCGCTGATGCTTTGCGCTCAGTAAGTGATAAATCTCTGTATAAAGCCAGAAATATCGAGAAAATCTGACGCCGAACATTTGACAAAAGTCTGCGAAGCCAGTGAATATACACTGTGGCGTTGGCAAGTGGTAGATTAGTTTGTGTGGGTCAGTAACGAGTAGTACACAGCGCCCTCTTGCGGAATATTTCTAGTTCAGTTAGCGTTCCTTTCTGATGCGGCGGTGCCTTAATCTCCCTGCCAAATTCGAGAACGTACTGGTAGCGAACGCCACATAAGGAAATATAAAGTCGGTGTCAGATGAGATCCGATTTAACAGAAGAAGAACCGAAAACTAAATACATTAAAGTCTTCCGTGACGGCAATTTTGTGGACACATTCCCAGCGATGGCGAATGCTATCGATTCTTCCTTCGAGAAGAAGAAGAAGAAGCAGAAAAGGAAGAAAAAAAGAGTCTTTGCTCATCTCTGCTTATTGGAATTACTTTTTCTTCTCAAATTTCTTTTGTGATATTGATTAGATTTCACTATGTCGCTTCAAGTGATCAGAGTTATTTAATCTAAGAGATTACGGAGAGAGACTGGTTCCGAATAATTCCCTAAGTGAATGGAAATGTCGGCGTCTTGCCGAGAAAGCAACCAACACATTTTCCAATTTCCCTTGAGAGATTATACATAGCTCTGGTAATAAATAAAAAAATGATAATAAAATCATTTGAATATTTTTCAAGAATAATTGTCTTTTTTTAGAATTAATAAGTGATATAAATCGGATTTATCTTTATCAAAATCTAAATAAATGAAAGAAATATGGCAAAAACAAACTATGCATTCTTCGCAGTTTTGCCAACTTTAATTCACTTTCTTCTATCTATTCGCCGTGTTGTTAGTATCTACCAAAACAATTTTAGTCTGTTGAGATCTAAAACGGACTTTCCTTATTTTCTACTCTTCTTCAAAGAAAAAAAAACTTTGAAATTATATCTATAATTATTAGAGTAAAGGCTCAATAAGACACTATGCAAGCTTATTTCTTCCACCTCATATTTAGATTGACATCATCAATATGGATAGATAAAAACGGTGCTTAAATGTATAAAATAATGAAGCAATCTAATCTGTATTAATAGTTGTTACTGGCTGATTTTGTGTGCCATACTTCGCAGAATTCAATACTCATAGATTTCAGAAGGACATTACAGAGAAACATAGTTAAGTACGTGTAAGGACGTATGACTCGAGTAAAGCTCTGACAACATTAAAAGTATGGAAATCTCAACATGTAGCTGGCCGACGCATCGCTAACTGAAAGAGAGAGTTACCCTCCTTTGCGCTCGTTTCCGGTTAACGACCCAAGCAGTGAAAACGAAACCAGTTGATTATGCCGGGTAGTCATAGACCAGTCATGAGTTTAAATTTTACTCATACTGTTACAAGAGATCTTCTTTAAACTTTGGAATTTTCAAGAAAGAAAAAATTGCATTGCGTCCACGTCTCTTTTTTTTATAGCTGCGGTTGTAGACCTTGAAGCCATCTTTACCAAAATGATAGTTGTTAATAAAAAGGCCGCTAGGTGGCGAAACATTCTTTTTTTCGCTTATGTTAAGTTTCTTGATACACTAAGGAAAGTTGGTAAAATAAAGGTAGGTATGTTATTAGATAATATACAATCCCAAATGTGTGGTTAAGATCTATTTATCCTTAATATTATCGACCTTTGATTACAGGCAATACATCATCACAAGACGTCTGATGAATTGATTCTCTTTTGATTACATTTCTGTAGTATTTATCATATACAAATCTACATTCCATGGGAAAAATAGAAACTTTAAAAAAATCTGAAATGTGGAATCTAGAAAACAAAAATAGTATGTAAAGAAGCTGGAATGTGATGCCTTGATTAAAACCCCCTTTAGTTCAAACCTTGCTAGGATACTTTTAATGGTTACTCACTTTCACTTTCCGTACATCTAAACTTTAGTTTTAAGGAGCATATTCAATTTCTTCGCGCTCGTCTGCTAGAAGTCTTTTGATTTTGGTAACAAGTATTTTAAAAAAAGCAGCAACATTCAGCGTCTGTCGCTGAGACTTTTGTAAAGCTGGTAGATCAGCGTAAAACTTACCTTCAAAGTAAAGAATTCGTCTAGCTGGTGTCCATGGAAACAGAGCTTCGAAATATATATGCTCAGCAAAGGTGTAGCTTGACCCGTTAGCAACGAGGAATAAACAGCCGACACTTATTTATTAAAGTACTATGTTATATATCCTGTCAAAATGACAGTTTTATGTAGAATGCAATGAAAAGTAAAGACTACAATTCCTTAATGCTATGACAAAAACGATATCAGGCGAAAAGGAATCAAAATGGCATCTCAAGATATGCAGGATTTAGATGTGATCTTCTGGAGCAATGAGACCAATCTAAGGCTTTCGCTGTTTTCCATTAACCACTGAAGAATTATGGGGAAAGGACCTCAGAATCTGACCTTGGCGTATAAATGCAAGGAGGGATTCTGTTCTTCATTCCATAGTTATTCTAATCGCGGTGAAAGTAGCGTTTTGTAGCAAGAAGGGTGACTGGAAATCGTTCTTCATCATAAAGATTGAATGACTAGGAGCGAACGTTGACCTAATCTATGTTTTTTATGTAGAGATCACTAAACGATTTAAAAGGCTTGAAGACATCGTGTTGTTCTGGTGCGAAGGTCGTCTCTACGTTAGAACAAAATATTGGCCCGCTTGTCAAAAGCAAAAGGAAAAAAATGACTACGACAGGTCCTCGTACAGTATGAGAAGATGGTGATGATTTGACATCAGTAGTATATAGACTACTTCTCAAAGCTTGATTACGAGGGACGCAGAGTCAGAAATAAACCATTACTAAATGGACTGCGATGTCATCGTTAACTGCCTTAGACAGGGCAAGACCAGTAGTAATTTTATTGTTGTTGTTGTTGCCCATGAATATGAAGACGGTCGTTTGTTATCAATGCTGTATAAATATTCTGACAACTGTACCCCGGATCTAGCAGCATATCTTTTACGGTCCACACACCTGTTTATATGAAAGCGCGCAAAATTTACAGTGAATCGTCTCTGTTTATTAAACAGAACGCTGCCAGAGGTTTCGGAATGGTCGGTCTTTCTTGTTCCTGAACTAATAGCCCGTTCACAGCATTCTCTGACTGACCCTTCTTTACGTCGGTAATCTCCTCTTACTAAAAGAAGGAGACGTTTCCAAATATCGGTTTTGACAACCGTTCAAAGTCAGCGAGCTTTCCTCGCTTCGTTCGATGATTCATTCTGCTTCCTGTTAACCAAACTCGGAAGGCCGCTAAGGAATAAATTAAAAATGAAACTATAGAGAAAAATGCTATTTAATTAACTGAGTTCCATTGTACTTGTCTAGTTATTACAGTGCCGCATTGAAAGAAAAGTAAAAGTAGAAATCTTGTGCAATATCGTACTGGAAATACTGTCATCGGTTGATATCATATGTGTAAATCCCTGTTATTAAATATTCATGTAACAGCTCACGTGACCTATACTTAAACTTATTTCACAAAAGCGAAAGGGAGGGATATCCGGTTAATTCTGAAGTTTAAAGATTCAAATTTGTATTTCTTTAATCTTAAAAAAAAAATGTAGAAATATTTCTTAAAATTAATTTTACACACAAGGCTCCAAAATTGTAGGGACAAGAACATTTTTCTAGCTTGTCACACAAAGCCACAAATAATACATATGGTGTTCATCTAAGGAAAAATTATGGCACTGGAATGTTCTCTAAGTGAGCAAGATTTCTCATCCATAAAAATAAATTTATCTTCTATTGCACCTGCGTATGGTCTGACATAGGAATCCAGAATCCTATCTCTATAACTCATTTCAGTCTTTCTTTCTTTTTTCTTCTTCTTCGATCACTCATTCATAAGAGTGGGATGCGTTGCACCGTCGTTATGCGCTCTCTGGTCCAGTGCCTCTGTCTTAAGCAGTGGTTTATTCTTCTGACTTTTCCTCGTCATAGGAGACTCGCCTCTGTCGTGGCTATAGAGCGACCCCCACCCTTGGTTCCTCTGTCTGAGTGCCTACACAGGCCACTCTCCCCAGCAGCAATGCCAGTAAAGTACCTTGCTCAAGGATCACAACAATGTGCCGGCAGCGGGAACTGAACCCAGGACCCTTAGGTCCTGAAGCCAACACACACTCACCACTGAGCCACATCGCCTGGCACACTCATTTCAGTCAAAATTCCCTCTTGAAAAACCTGCAGATCTAAACACCCACTCCATGAAATTCCTGCCCAACCATCCACCTCCATGTTTATAATAAAGCCCATTTTCATATTATTTTACAACAGTTGTGATACATGAAGACGAGTTTGTGTTGACCATTTGGTGAATAAAACTTTAATAATTATTTTGGAAATATATTTGTTTTTGTTTGTTTATCTATTTTTTTATAAACGATATATTAAAATTAATATAATGCAAAATTTGGATTAAATGGCGCTAAATATTCGTTAAGTATGATCAGTTCCTTATTTTGTGCATATTTTAATTAAAAGTATGTTAGACTATTCAGTCATCTTCAGTGTTTCATGCAGACCCAGATTACTATTTGAGTCACACCGTTTGTGCCAACAGGGAAACGTGTGCAGGATGGGCTGTTTTGGAGATTCACCTATCGGTAATCTAGTTCAGATCATAGATAGAACAAGGAAAGAGAAATATAGTCGTGTTCTTCAGAATAACGTGATGCTCTTTGATGAACAACTGTTTGGCCGTGGACTCATTTTCCAAGAAGACAGCGTTACTAATCACACGTACAAGTTCTGCAAGGGGATATCTAGAGCACCGAAAGGCTTCCAGACATTAGGATACTCTGAGTTGGCCAGCCCAGCTGCCACGCTTGGAAACAACTGAATTTCGCTGGGATAAGCTAAGAAACCAGCCAGCCAAAGAACGTAACGCAGCTATGACAGTATTTCCAAAAAAAAAAAAAACTACAACTAATTATTTATGAAAACTTTTGGACTGTGCACCCAGAGTTTACGAAACAAGTGTTAAGGCGAAGTGTGTGTGGGGCTATTTTAATGAGAATGAGATTTGACCATTAATAGCGCCCATAATGTTACTTAGTCGCATGTTGAGGCATTCTTATTCGTAATTCTTCACGATTTCGCTTAATGTTTTGTCTGATTTATAATTTTACTCTTTATTCAAGATGTTTCCTTTAATTTTTAACCATGGTCATTAAAGCTTAAGCCGTCTCTCGATGTATTTCCTATAGATACCCACATTAAAGGCAATCTCCGTACTAAAATATCACTTTTTAAAAAAACAAACTTTTGTATCAGAACTATTAGCTCCCGAGTTTTCTTCATGGTTTTACACCGAATACAAATTTAATTTCTTTAATCTTTTGGCCAAAGGGGAAAAGTTAGTGTAGCTGCTTTAAGTTTTGATTAAGTTAAAGGACCTGTGAAGAGCGATCTTTTAATAGCGTTCTACCACCTGATAACACATTATTTTAATAAATGCCTTTGGGCTGAAAAATTAATAAGATTGAAACCTTTTTTTAAAGTAATATTATTAGATCTGAATTCTATGCTGTTACTATTTGGATATTCTGCTGCTAACTTTTTCTCCATTGTGCTTGATTTTTTAAAATAAACGCATCGTTATCAGGCTTTCAACCATTTGTGGAAGAAATGCTCGTTATTCTATCTTTGATCTTCAGGGTTTTGCTGACGAATGCTAAGAAACAAAATGTGGAAGAAGCCCCCTTCTACGAGGCGAATTCCGCTGTTAATTTACAGCTTTGTATAGGAAAAAAACCGCTCTGTAAGGTCTGCTCACAACTTCCTTCCGGTCACCTGCTGTCTTCGTGTCGTAGATTAGGTATGTAGAAAAGCATCGACGAGTAACTCCTTACAATTCTGCGTTAGCATTTTACCAATCTGCAAGCGATGGGTTCTTTACAGACGTTTCGGAAATTCTTTATTGCTCGGTCGTCGGTTGCTACCTCCGACGGTTGACGAATGTAGACCGGAAACCAGAACACTGGTGGAGCTGCGAAGGGTGGATGTGCACGTCGACTTGGGTCGGCCAAGCGCAACGTACCCGAAAGTGTCTGCTAAAAATCTCTATTTTCGGATACGGTAGAAAATATTAAAAACGAAAATGGAAGCGAGAAGAAACCACGTTAGGGAATCGCGACAAACTGAGCTAACCCCGATCAGAATTCAAACTCGAGCCTCTCGACCGTAGTTGTTCGATAAACTAACCACCGCACCACCATGCCGCGCACGAACAGCATATTACCGGATACTGTTTGAAGAGGAAATGGTTTACTTGTATAATAATGGTTGCTTCTGGTAACCGAAAATGATTGTTTATATATTATATAGGAACACATGAACATGGGAGTTTTGTTTATAGTGTAGGAAAGTCTGTCCGCGTATCAACCACGCCCTTAGGTGGTGCAAAATTGTGTCAAGGAACATTTGAGAAGGGCAGTCAAATTACCACTCGCAGAACCATTATTCGAGTAGGCGATCGGATAACCGGGTCCCAACTTAGTGATAGACAAACGGTGGAAGGAAGGAAAGTTGTCTGATATTTCTCCTCATTTAGGAGCTCTTTTATAACGTAGTATTAGCAACTACTTTAGTTTTCTTGGTACGAGACAAGAAACCATATGAAGCTGAACAAGGATCTATCTGCTGATCTGGCTTATTTTTAAACTATTTTTTCTGATAGCTATAATGGCTACTGTTGGAAAACTAAGTGTATTTGTTTGCAGATTTGCTGTTAAAAAAATACTTTTTTCCTGTGAAGTCAATTTCTAATGAACTCCCTTAGTAATTGTTGATAACCAAAACATTTTTTCTGCCACCAGATAATTTTATTAGGTTCTGTTCCCACTCAGATGTCTCTTGGATTAAACAAAAATTCTGTTAGTGTTTTTTAATTGCTGAATAGTTTGGCTGTTTAAATCTCAAATGAATTTTTTTAAACCTACGCTGGAAAACGTGATGTGATTCTAGAGTAGATATTATGCAAATGTCTTAACTATATTCAGAAAGAATCTGGAACACAGATGTGAAATGGACATTCTTAAATTGATACTGCACTTTAATTACATTTTAAGTCATTAATAACTATCTATTTTGCGAATATTCCCTTTGCAAAATTTTACATTATCACAATAGTGCAATATATAAGGACATCTTTAATGGAGGATTCTGTCATTTCAGAATAAGCAACACTGTAAATTCTTTGACTAAATAGTCTATTCTAAACCCTTTCTAGTGTCAGCCTGCTTTATAAAAGGTGGGAATCCAGTGCTTACTTTAGAGGTTACAATGCTGAACTCTAATTAAAATGTTGAAAGATCCTCTCTCTGTTGTAGAAAATTTCTGTTTTTAAATTAGACACTCGCTTTAATTTCTCTGTGGTCTGATAGAGATATGTGTGTGTGTGGTGTGTGTGTGTGTGTGTGTGTGCCTGATTGTGTGCGAGAGTATCGGTATGTATGTGTGTGTTATGGTGTGTGTGTGTGTGTGTGGTGTGTGTGCCTGATTGTGTGTGAGAGTATCGGTATGTATATGTGTGTTATGTATGTGTGTGTGTGTGTGTGTGTGTGTGTGCCTGATTGTGTGCGTGATTGTGTGCGAGAGTATCGTATGTATATGTGTGTTATGTATGTGTGTTGTGTGTTGTGTGTGTGTGTGCCTGATTATGTGTGAGAGTATCGGTATGTATATGTGTTTATGGTGGTGTGTGTGGTGTGTGTGGTGTGTGTGTGTGTGTGTGCGTGATTGTGTGCGTGATTGTGTGCGAGAGTATCGGTATGTATATGTGTGTGTATGTGTGTGTGTGTGCCTGATTGTGTGCGAGAGTATCGGTATGTATATGTGTGTTATGTATGTGTGTGTTGTGTGTGTGTGTGTGTGTGTGCCTGATGTGTGTGAGAGTATCGGTATGTATATGTGTGTTATGTGTGTGTGTGTGTGTGTGTGTTGCCTGATTATGTGTGAGAGTATCGGTATGTATATGTGTGTTATGAGTGTGTGTGTATGTGTGAGTTTATGTATGTATGTATGTATGTGTAAGGGTTTGTGTGTATGTTTGTGTATGTGATGTGAGAGTGTGTGAGTGCGGGTGTGTTTGACGCTTAGGTCAGAAATTTAGAATTTTTGGCATGCCATCTAATCACGTGCTGCGATGGAAACGTGATTAACATTGGTAAGCTTATGGAAATTTTTAAAATCTATAAACCTCATTAAAATTTATCGATTTGTCTTTTCAGTATTAGAAATTACTGATTTCTGAACCAACAAAAGTAAAAAAAAATTCTATGTCAAACGTCAGCTGTCAGAAATATAATGGGATTTTCCGGATATTCTTCAGATCGCATTGACTACAAAGTGTCGTCTGACCGAATCCACCTTTCATCCACCTTTTCCTTCTTCTGATTTTGCTTTTTTTTTACTTTAGAAGGTGAGTTGTTCGTGATATTTTTTTTTGCTTTTTTCATTATTTATTCCAAGAGAGAAACCGTAACTTTGTCTCTGCAAATTGTGAGGACAGTTGATGAGAAAAAGTTATCAGCATCTCCGCCGACTGTTGGAGGAGGATGCCGCTCTAGGAATTGATGATGTCATTGCTGACAGCCAGTACTCGTCTAAAATAAACACCTGAGGGCAAAAAATCTGCTTTGAAAAATTCGTTTCTACTCCGACGCCTGGTAATGATTTTTTTCTGCTTTTCTCTTCAGTAGCCTGAAGGCCTTTTCTCTGTTTTCAGCGACCACGCCGCCGGAAGGCCGTCAACTCCACACGGGATATTTCAATTTAATACAGACCCTTTGTCTGGAAAACACACAGACACGATCTGAGGAAATGAATGTCAAAACCTTAATCTCTTAAGGTAATTAAGAAGTTTCCTTTTAAGTTTTATACGAAGCCCAGTCGACGTTTACCTAATTTCTAATTACTATAAGAGAAGTAAGTTAAATAACCTCGTTGTAGCCCTGCTGGCTTTTCTTCATTCCATCTTGCAAACTCACCCCCCCCACAGTTTACTGCTCATTAAAGATTTACCTGAGCATATTTGAGTAAATCACTAATTTTATGAGTTTTACCTACACTGAAGTCGCTCCAAAGAATGTAAGTATAGTGATTATAGATCAAGAGAGAAAGGTGGTTGTTATAAAGATTATGCAAGTGTCACTAATAAATATAGAAAAATGTGCGGTGCTGCTTTTCTGACCGAAATTTCTCAATTTTAAATTGAAACATTCTTATATGCTCGGTTTCCTTACTGAAAGTAAGAGCAAGAAATTGAGAGAGAGATGGACAAAGAAACAGAGAGACACAGAGAGAGAGAGAGGGAGAGAGAGAGAGAGAGAGAGAGAGAGAGAGAGAGAGAGAGAGAGAGAGAGAGAGAGAGGAGAGAGAGAGGAGGACAAAGAAACAGAGAGAGAGAGATAGGACAACGGAAACAGAGAGAGAGACAGAGAGAGAGAGAGAGAGAGAGGAGAGAGGAGAGAGAGAGAGAGAGAGAGAGAGAGAGAAGAGAGATGGACAAAGAACAGAGAGAGAGAGAGAGAGAGAGAGAGAGAGAAGAGAGAGAGAGAGAGAGAGAGAGAGAGAAGGCATAAAAAGTCCACTTGAACTGTTTTCATCAAAATAACACATTAATCCAATATCAGAACGAAGCCCTTGGTTAAGAAGACAGATAATCCTTAAGCGAATTTTGGCAAGCAATTTATCTGTAATTTGGGATTTTCAGCTGTCACTGCGGTGTTTATCTAAATGAAAGTTTTTCAGTGTTTGATTAAATGATTTTTATTTAATGCATTTGTGGGCTTTTATGTTTGTCCGTTTCTTTTGGTTACGTGGAATTATTCAGAGGTCAGGGCTTTCATCACTATTGCGATTCGCGGTAATTATTCAGCCAAAGTAAGCCGAGGACTTGGCGATGAACAGGGGGCTTGTAATAAAATAATGCTTGTAGACAATATTCTACCTGAAAGGAGATGCTCAGAAGTCTATTTTGATATTTCAGCAGGCCTTCGTCGCCCCATACTTGTTCTTGTATCATTTAATCCCAAATGGTGCGTGCTTTTCTAGATCAGCCTCCACAAACAGTACGAACATGGTCTTAGTAAAGTTGACGAGTTTTGGAAAATCTTCTACTATTTAATTTAATTATCCCCGACATGTTAACTCTTCAAAATGTGTAGGCTTGGCAACATCCATAGAGCATAAAAACGTGCAGGGGGGAGATTTGATATTTTAGAACCGTTTATTTAACTTTCGCTAACGTACGTACTCACCCGCCACCAAAAGGTTCATCGTGCAGACTCTCGTACAACGATCGTTTTTTATATTAAAGCTCTGTTTTGGACGCCTAATTCGACAGCCGTTTGATGGTAAGCATTGCTAATCGCTCAGCAGACAGGACTGCTATGGAATTTTATTAGCGAATTCGAATCCGTGCAGAAATCGGTTGGCGATGAGGGGAGGTTCGCTCAGAAACAGTCAAAATGTGGTCGTGAACAAAGACCAAAGCCCCAGCTTCCCTGCAGCTGGTCGTGTTTGCGCGGGAGGTGATAGAGTTCTCAAAGACGGCGCTGCCAGGAGATATCGCTGGTGTATACAAAACATGTAAGGCGAGAGTCGGAACCACTGTAATCTTTTATGAAGTCAGACTTGTGGTGATTCGTTTGCAGCTAGAATTCTGCCTGCTAGCGATTTGGCTCGGTTCCATAATCTTTGATCTACTTGAAGCCGATAACCAGTTTGTTTTTTATCCTCCCCCCCCACTTTTGCCATTTTCCTTCTTTTCTCATCTTTTCGGTGTTTGTTTTGCAGCTCCATTGTGAAAATGATTTGAAACACTGCGTTATTCGTAAACAAAATGAGAGAGAGAGAGAGAGAGGAGAGATGAGAGATGAGGAGAGAGCAGAGAGAGAGATGACGTCATTACACAGTGAGATGACGTCATTACACGCGAGAGCGCGAGATTATAACGTCAGGAGAGAGAGAGAGAGAGGCAGAGAAAGAGTTCTCGACCAAGGGAGTTCACACGTCCAAAATGGCTTCACCCATCAGCAACACAGCTCTTCACACCGATGTCGAGTTCGGCGTACGCCCTTCTCCCGTCATCACTGGCTTAATTTCCATACCAGTTCCCTTGCAGAGTACGTATCGTCCAGGTCTCTCGTTTCTGCCGTCACGAATCTTCATGCCATTTGGAGCGTGACCATCGTCCCAGAATGACACTTTGAACGCTTCCATCTTGCCAACAGAGCTGATCAGTCGGGCTATCAACTGCCTTCGTTTTTGATGACGCCTGGACCCGATCGTTGAATTGCTGTAGTGGAGGGAGTTGATAGGAAGACGAGTGGTACTTTATTTAAAGGGTGTGCGGGTTAATCATCGAAAATGATAACGATTTCCTTTCTCATTTCCTCTTGACTGCTAGACGTCAGCCACGAGGCCTCGTTGATCTCAGACTAGGCTTAGCAAGGCCACGACGTTCGCGAAACACCGCGCGGCTTCCCTGACAACGGGAGATTTTCGCTGCCAACCTCGAGGATCAGGCGCTTCTTACACCTTGCTTCCTCCTCTGCACTCACACCTTCAAAATCTGACCGGTTAGACATTAGACGGTAGAATGGCTTCCGTCTCATCAGCATTCAAGACGTTCCGATCGTATAATCCTTCGAGAGGTTCTGCTCGTGGCCGTCAGTCAGGTCCGCCATCGCGGCCGAATTCTCACCACTGGCTGAACGATACGCATCGTCGTGGCGTGAAGCCTGGCTAGCCTGGCATCTTCACCAGAGCAGCTTTTTGTGGCCCTCTCCACTCGGGTTGGGGCAGGGGTGTTCCAGCCATTCACATTCGCTTTCTCCTCGTAGGAGAGAAAGACTGGTTGCTGAGCCGCTTTCTGTCAAGATGGCCGACAGGGTTGATGGTTTGATGCCTTCATGTCTGCTTTACGTTTTTTCGCCTTTCGCTTCTCAAACTGTTCGATCAGCTTAACTTCTGTTTTTGTTGTTGTTGTTTTCTCTCACAAAGATTTAGAAAAAAAAAGACTTCAGTTTTCGCCCTTATCAGAAGTTCCGGATGCCGTTCCACGGATAATGTCGACGGGAAGGTGTCTTCGGGTTTGCCTTTCGTGGACATCTGACTACTGATTAGTCCGAGTGGTCATGCGCTCTTGACTTCCGGTCGGCCGACCGTCCTCTGCGCTTCCGTAGCTCAGAGAAAGTCGGTGAGTCTAGTATATTGCTTTCCTTGCGGCGTCGAACAAAAATTCTTTACATCATATCGACCGGTTCAGAAATTCTCCTGTCGCGAGTTGCGTCTGCACATATTCTCAGCAAGAGGAAATAGACGCAAGCGGGGTACATTAAAGAATAAACCTACTCAGTCGATGGGGAACTTTTATTTAATATAAAATCAGTCTCACGCGCTTTGGAGTCTGGGGCGTCAACACGAATGTTACACTGTAATACAGCAGAGCCGTGGGTGTTGTAGTTAAAATGTTTACGCAACAAACCATTGCGGTTGACTGGTCAGCGGCCCGTATTTTAAAAAGATCTCCACGTCTACTGCAAGGCTTCATAACGGACAATTAGCAGCGAAAACCAAAGTTGCTAGAATCAATGTCTATCAGTTAGTTCCAACTTTTTATTGAACAAATGCAAGAATTTTACTCTCTTTTTTTATTAGTTTACTGCGTGAATTATTGATGACGAAAAGTGTGGATTAGGGAAACTTAAAATGTTTTCGAATTGTTTCTGTTATTATTGGATTGTTTCTTTTTGAGTTTTTTTTTGTTATATGTGCGGGTACATGTTGGGGAGAGAAACAAGTTTATAATGCTCCCATAAACGTTTATCTGTTATTAGCCTGCTGCTGGGGTTACGTATTTCTATCGTGGTTACGTGGTTAGGGATCGTTACTCGTATTCTGATCTGGAATGCTCCGAAGAAATATGCAATTTGATGGTAAACTGTTGTAGGCAAGTATGGCTATTGTTACGTTCTGAAGCATTCCTTGAATATTTTGATGTTATTCCCATTTATACATGGATTTACTTGGTAAAAATACTGGAACTGTTTCTTACTTTAAATTTAAGTTAATAACGCTGGGTAATGAAGTAAGAAAAAAGAATTGCATGAATTAGTCGGTTACTTCTACTGTTGGTGTCGACGGCCCTTTCTCTGCACACCATTAATGCCTACCAGATGCTTACCAAAGACAGAGATGCTTAGACTGATGAAGCTGATGTTTCAGTATGAATGCTCGGCTGAGTAATTCGCGAAAAGCTAAGGTTTGTGGTTTTGGCCCCATAAGGCTTATTTGTGTGGAAGTCTGCGTGGGCTTCATCGCTGACGCACAGTCACTTGGCAATCTAGTGATTGCAGGTTCTAATGAGTCAGACACGTGCCTGGCGTATTCAGCGAACCCTCAGTTCCGGCGGGCTGGTTACACGTCACAGCAATTTAGGCCAATAGATGAGTGCGAAACTACGGGCGGTTGGCGACTCCCCTCCCCTTTTTTTTCGGTTTAAACAGCCTACCCAGGATAAAATAGTATTTCCTCTTTCTTCTACGGCTGTTATTAAGATCACGATCTGGTCATGTGACTATTCGACGGAAACAGGGTTTTAGTAAGAAATAAATTCAAGTTATTTGTTCATGCGAGCCGTTAAAGAAGACGACTTTATTCAGTTTGAGAGAATGTGAACAATTAAGCATTTTTATAATTAATGATAATTTTAAAATGCACTTCCTTTGCCACCATCAAGAAAGCCATATCTTGGACCTCCTACAACGGTCTATTCCGCCCTTCACGCCCCAGTATCCACTTATCTCATATTAAGATTAACCACATAAGTTGGCAGTGACGGACTGTTTTGTAGCTCTCGTAGTTTCCCTTTTTTCCCCCTGCCTTTTCTCTATTTGTTTGATGATTGAAAACTGATTGTTTCTGATGTTGCAAGGTGTTTTGTCTTTTTTAAATGCATTTATTGTATTTTTACAGCCGTTTCATTCTTTTACACGTAAACTTTCTCAATTTTTTTAGTTTCCATGACGTTTATATCATTATGTGAAACAAATTCTCTTATAAATCAGAAAATCCTTTCACAATCCATAGTCTTTTCCATACCAAACCTTTACATTCGTTTATTTTAATTTCGTTTTTAAAACGATTTTTAAAGAATGATAACTTTCCGTGTAACCCTGTAATTTTGGGGGGTTAGGGTAGTTTGTTTGATAATGCAGCTGAAGACTTCCGTATGCAAGATTAATTCTACTGTCAACATCAGCATCACGATGAAGATCTTGTCTAAACAATTCAAAACATCGAAACTTCTGTCTTCTGGCCGAATATTTTAAAAAGTGCGTCCATTAAACCAGCGGCGAGTTAATTAAGAATATCTTTTGTTTCATTTATCATTGTTGTTTCCTTCTTATTATTATCTTTTTTTAACAAAGAAAATCATCCGAATTCATCACAGGGTTATGTTCATATTTTTACTTTTCGGTCCGAGATGAGCTGGATTTGCGCTGCTCTTCGCACAAACTCCTGGGAATCGCCGAACGATTCTGCATCACGAAGCACCGACTTCATTTATCGAAAGCAGCCGGGCATCGCGCCATCCTTGTTATCTGCCGCATCGAAAGGCGATTCATCAGACCGTCGGCCGGCTCACGATTAGTTGGCGAGACAGACGGAAAAACTTTGTGGCTTAGCCGCCGGCAGCAGCGAAAATCTCCTCCTGGTTTTCCACCCGTCCTCATCTACTAGTCATCAGTCTCAGAAGTGGGCTCGTCACAAATCCTCCCCACAAAAAAACACCTGGTTATCGTTTCATCGATTTAATTTTTCAACACAAAATCGAGAGTAAACAACCTTCCTTTGACGTGTTTGCCAAAAAGCTAAGTTCTGGATGCACTTGCAAACCGTCTTTGTTAATGACTGACCTTCGTCTCGGCAGCCGTCGAATACAGCTCCAGTACTGGGTAGATAGTATAATTTGTGCAAAACAGATCGGAAAGTAGTGCAAAGATTAAAGCCGATGACAGAGCGTTTACACTACCCTATTTAAAAACCACGTGATCAGACAAGTAACTTCCGGGTTTTTCCTCACACAAAATGTAATTCTTGTTTTTGCTTATCACGTGATTCGTTGAATTATAGCAACTGAAGGCACATCGACATTTTTCTGTCTCTCGTCGATTTATCTCAGATTATAACCGGAAGGTCAATAAAACAGCATCATACAAGCCCAAGGCCTGCAACAGTTACTTTATTTTTCCTAAACGCGGGAACCTATCAGCTGCGAAAGCTAACTCCTGTACTGGACTTTACAGACAAACGGTTCTCTGTCTACCACTTCCCATTGATAACCTTTTGTCATCACGGTATTTAAGATCATCTTTAATTTTTTTGAAAACGAAAGTCAACACCAAAGACCCATCATCCTTGTAAAACTAAATTATGACCACAAAAAATATTGTCTTTTTAGAATTTCTGACTCGACCAAAGTCTCCTAGTACAACTTTAAGTAAACTATTTAAATCAGATCAGATTAATTATTGTTTACATAGCGATGAAGAATTTTTATACGCTTCGTTGTCTTGGAAAATAACCGTAAATTAATTTATGATCACTTTCCTTTAAGTTTGATTTTGTTCTTTTCGGAAAAAAATTTCTTATGTATTTTCTCTTCATAATTTTATGGATAATAGGATTTTTAATATTAAAATCTTACATTTGCTTTCTTTATACAATTTTGTTATTGTGATTTCCTATGAAACAATAAAAAATTAGAAAAAATGCCATAATATAAATTTAACATAAATCTGATATTTACCGGAAAAAAAACTTATCTGTGTTTCATTGAACAGCTGATAAAGCTGCAAAAATCTATCTTTATGTAAACTTTACATGATATTTAACATCTTTTATTTCTGAAGTCAATTAAGTGTCACGTTACGACGTAAAAGATGATCTGTCAGTCATGGAGGACGAAGTAATGATGGCCTTTCCGCCGGAAGTTTATTGATGATATGCTGTCCATATTTTCCAGACTCAAGAGTACCTGGTAGGTATCGAGTGTATGCAATCACGTGTTCATGCTCTAAAAGAAAAAAAAAATTATGGCCGCCGTAGTTTCTTTTCAATAAATTAAATCTCAGCAGGTTGCTAACGAATGGAATAATGTACAGAAGCTGTGGAAACCTAGACAGATGATTCCCCGTTTTAGCTGCATTTTAAATCATTCATTTCAGTTCAACTCTAGTTGGTAGAAATCCGCTCTGTTTCGGATTTTAAAGTCCTTAAAGGATTTACTTTATTGAAGAAAACCATTCCAGTTTTTTTCCTCCTCTACATGTGGACAGATTGAAGATGCCAGTCGCATCTATACTTCCCATTACACAGAAAAGCAAGAGAGCGCGGCACCGTTATTATATGTGGCTGTTCTACCAGACCACAGTCTAATCGGAAGTTTAAATCACTGTTTTATGTCTTTTAATATTATGATGGTCTGACAACACATATTCGTCTTCCACGTTATTTCTACTACTACTGTTATATTCAAAATTATGAATCCAGGGGGGGGGTGACGTAAAAATTAGACAAAAGGAAAATCATTTACAATTTTCGCCGCTTAAAACTATTTGCCTATTAAAAATTTTTATTTCGATTTTGTTTTCTTTCCTACGCTGGTCTTTACAAGGGAGATAACCTCTCTGCGTTAAAGACAGCCGTAGTGCCGTGCCAGAGAGCAGCTATCCTTCGCCACGAGAGGCCTAGCAGTTCTAACTTAACAGGGAAATCTCTGCTAGAGCTTTTATATTTTAAATGTGGGAAGAATCCCACACGACTGGATGGTAAAAGAGGTCGAGAAGAAACCATGCCAGAGAGGTACTCCAAACCGAACGAGCCCCGACTGGGACTCGAACCCTCAGCCTTGGCAGTCAAATAGACTAAATCAATGGATACCCGTCAGCGTTATACGAATTACTTTGCTATAAAGTCAAAACGTATAGGTGAGCGGAATTATGCGCAGTATTTCTAATGTCAAACAGATTATACAAGAAGTTACTACAGCTATCGGGTTATTAGTAGAACAAATCTCTGAAAGAAATGTAAAATCTGCAGAGATGAGTTTATGCAACTGCTGGAAAGAATATGTAATTTTTCATTATTTTACATCGTGCTATCTCTGAGTAACAACATTTCCCACACCCTCGTCAAACATATATAACATAATACGCATCTTATTCGTAACATAAAGTATGGCATTCGATAATTTCTAAATATCTTTCTGTATTCGTAATGCATAGAAATATTACAAAGGAGCCTTTAGACAATTTCCAAAAGTAAAATCGATTTAAAAATGAAATAAATTAGCTAATATTGATTTGAATTGATGTCTTTTAATTCAGGGATTATCAGGCCAAGTTCTGCTCAGAGATATCCTCTTTTTTTGGCAACAAAAATTCGCTTTTCTGGGAATAAATCTCAGGAAAACACCGAAACTATATTAAGTTCTTATCGACTTTGGTCGTTAATTTAAAATCCAGTACAGAAGAAACAGTCAGCACAGTAAAAATTGTTGTTACACTATTTGAAAGTGTTAATAATATTAACTTTTACTGGTACGTAAATGAACTTTTATAGTTTTGTGCAAATAATTATTTTAAAAAAAAACAACAATTTTTAATAGAGTCACGGACTTTGGAGTTTAGGCCAATTGTTTGATTTGCATCATTACTCCTTTCTTCCTTCCTTTCTAGAAGAAAGCTACGGTCAAAATTCCAGCTAGCTTAAATACTCGAAACGTCGCATCCATTGCTTCGTGATGATTATGTCTAGTGTTCAGTTCTTCATTCTTCCAACTAATGGCTGCATATCCAGGTTTTGCGAATAAACCACTCGCTTTGCTGGTAAATGTCGGAGAATAGTTAAAAAAAAAACAGATCTCTTCACTTGTCTCAGTTTCGGGAGAGGGCAAAGAATTACTTAACGGTCTCACAGCTTTCGTTCTTGAAAACTATCAGAGCACTTTCGGAAAAGAAAACGTCAATGTCACGATCTCTCTTCATTTAAGTTACTCTCGCCCTGGCCACCGGGGTAAAACACTTCAAGGCTGCCTGGTTAGCATCTTACCGTTCTTAACGACTCGTTATTTTCCCCGGTGTACCTCGGGGCTCTGTTTTTGGCCGCCCGCTCTTTCGTATTTTTATATAAGTGACTCACCTAATTCTTCCGGCAGTTTACGATTTTGTTTTATTTTTGTCACTTGCCTCTTAAAAACGCAACAACAACAACAACAACAACCCCATTAAACTTGGCTCTCACGTATAAGAACGATTCCCTCTGAATTACTGACTGGCGACAGTGAGTATTAATGGACACAATAATAAAATTCATTTAGCTTAATTATTTTTTTTTTTATCATTTAGGAATTATCCCACACATAAAAATTACCTTAACCAAATCTTCTCCCCCCCCACTTCTGGTCCTGAATGAATTCCTTCTGCATAATTGACCATTATTTGGGAGGTGTTTCTGTCTCGCCGTGTTAACGACCTACCGAAAACGTCTTGCCTGCGCAGCTCCGCTCATTAACCAACTCGCGGCCTTTCACTATTTTATCGCCTCCTGCCAACATTTCACCTGAACCCTAATTCTCACCTTTTTCTTGTTGTTAATGTGAGAGACTTTCATCTCAAAGTTCTCCTCGTAATGTTTTTTTTCTTTTTTTTTTTTTTACTTTAACCGCCTCCCCTCGTTTAAGCAATAATTACTTTAGTCAGACACCGTGAGTCATCTGGGGTGTTTGTTTTTGTTTTTTTTTCAAACGATTGAACATTTTTTTTTTTTTAAAAATCGCCCGGCGGAAAGTTTGCTCCCCTTTACTATTTTAGCTCCACCAGGGGGCGGGCGCGCACGCAACTTCACTTTCAATCTAACGAATCTACTGCTCGTGACATATAGACGCTATTTACCGCGAAACGACGTCTCCGTCCAGAATGCGAAGATCTCTTCGTCTTCGAGCCCGCTTGCCTGCCGACTCCGACATCCCACCACCCTTACGGCATCAGCTTCCCGAACCCCGTCGGAAGATAATAAGGCAGGTGCGAAGATTATCCGCGTGCCAACCGCGCAGACATTCATCTGGGAAGAAACGGCGCCAGGGACGGAAAGCCAGACCGAGATTCGAACTCAAGCAGGCGGTTGGTTCAGGCCCTTATATATTTTCCATCGCCTTGATTTTTATTTACTGAACTAAATAAACTAATTTATGCATCATTTTAACACAAAAGTGTATTACTTAATTTTTAAAAGAATTGGACGGGTTGAGTTATACTTTAAATCGACACTGGTACATAATTTTTTGTGTAATTATGAGAAAATGACATAGTGATTATTACTATTTGCTAATTTCCGTATTTTATTTGAATATTCACAAGGGTTATGGCTCCGCTGGAAGTAATGATCCCTAATTAGAGAGATAAATGTGCCATTTGGACAAACCAGTGATTTCATTCACACAAAGTGAAACTTCTGGGGAAAGACCGGAGCAACTGGCCGCTCCAGACTGTTCGCACCTGCCGGTGTTTACACCCAACTGCTAAAAACCGTTCGTAACAAATTGGGACTTCCAGGAGAGCAGTTCTGACCATGGAGGAGTTGGTAACTCAAGAGCGAGGTCAGAATTTTGTTTCATGAATGGCTCTGTCATAGCTGTTTTGAGGTAGATGAGCCGGGACAACAACCTGAACAAAACCTCAGGCTGCTGGCGACAGATCGCAGCGAGAAGGCTTTCCTGGCCATTTGCCGGGTGATTTCCGCCCGACGGGTCGCCACTTCCGTTTATGCGCTCTGAGATCCGCTCTAATTTCGGTGAACGTCAACACGGTGGTGGTTCTCTTTAATTCCCTTGCTAAGCCGCCACTAGGGGTAAGCAAAAAGACATATGCATCAGATATGGTTTCTTAAAATTTTTTAAATCCATTAGTTTAGTCGCACTGAAGATAAATTGTATTATTCCAAGTCTGCAGTTCTATTTATATATATTTTAAATCATTGTACATTTACAGGGATAAGAAATCTCTGCCTTCATTATCGACCACTCAATCCCTCCATCTTCCAACAGATACTATACGCACAACCAAACAAAAGCATCTAATTAGCTGCAGATATTTATAGGCAATTTTATTAAATCGCACTAGCGGACGGGATGTACTCATGGGACGGTATAAAATACCGGTGCAAACAAACAAAAGATAGTTGTCAAATGTAGCTCGTAGATTAATGCAATTTATTTTCAGGTTGAATTGCAACGCAGAAAATATCGTGACATTCATAGAAAGGAAGAGGGAAAAAAGCTTAATCATTGCCATGGCAACAGAAAAATTGAGAAATTTATTATAACAGCTACCAAAAAAGTGAGAGAGAGAGAGAAGACTAAGTGAAAATATTGCGATATTAAAACGGATAGCAGCCCCGCGTTTACACATTGATCAAGCTACATATTAAGTTGCCATCCTATTTCCTAAATGATAAATCGTTAATCCCCTGTCGAGGCGGAAGCGGTGTCTCAGAAGATCTGTCCCCAGATTTTATCTGTAAATGTTTGCCCTTTTTTTCTTTTTTTTAATTCCCTCAGTAAATAGTATTCAGGATCTCAATCTGCTAATGGCTTCGCCATACGTCGCTGGTGGAAAATTTATCGCCTCGTTCCATATGGGACAGTCGCGAGCCCGACTGACTCGTCTCGTTAAGATATGATTCCTAAGAATAATAGAATTATTGCGGCTTTTCGATGCGCTGTTGGTTCGTACCTTAGCGCTAGGCAGCGTTCGGAATTATTAGTGACAGCGATAATAATAATAATAATAATAATAATAATAATAATAATAATAATAATAATAATAATAATAATAATAATAATATAGGTCAAATTACTTCCATGTGGGCGACATCTGAGCGCACAAATCCTGACAAAAGAAAGATTCATCTGCAAAACAAATCGATTTTGATGGAATGGTGGCCGACGATAAGAAGAGGGCTGTCCATCCTCTGGGTTGTTGGACCTTCGTGAACACTTTCAGACGGGGGTGTTCGTGCTGGTGTCGAAGGTGCGCAGCGAGAACAAAAGAGGTTCCTGACAAAATCCTGGGACACGCCAGTAAGGACCTGGGATCTGTTACTGCTCTCTGCTTTCCGTGAAAAGAAATAATCTGAGCCGATGTTCTTACACCTGTAATTAACCTCCGGATACCTGGCATCGTTCACGGAGATTTGCATGGCAAAAACACTTTTTCATAATCTTGCGGTGACGGTATCCTTCACCATCTTCCTCTTTCGTTCAGTTCAGCAGATTACAGCTGTTTGATGCCTTTCTGCCAACTGAAACGAATCGGTCTGTAAGCAAAAATAATCCGGCCTTTCATGAAAGTTCATGTCATAAAATCCACAAATATTTGTTCCGTATAATAAATAGAACAGGTTTGTCTCCATCGACAAATTATTAGGAAAGTGGGGATCTGCGTATTTTTATCATCTCGTTTGCTTACCTGCGCAAACATTACTTCAGGTTTTGTAACTTTCACTATTCAGCATTAACGTCTACCCTCTTTTTCTCAATGGTCCCTATTATGATCGTTCTTTAGAATGAAATATTTGGTTTATTTTACTCTATTCTTTTGATAATCCGCGGTCGGTTCATAGTTTCTTCTTGTCCATCTATGTCAGTCCGTCCGCGTGCCTACAAACACTCCGGTTTTCTGTCTCACCTGAACAGAAAAGTTCTAGTAGGGATTCTTCGGACACCTGTCTGGAAGATTCGGCGGGTAACTTTTGAATGACTTGCACCCCGGCCGCTGCCCAAAAGTTCCTAATCGTATCCAGGTAATTAGCTTGGTTACCAAGAGCGATTGCCCCATACCTGCCTCATATAGCTCACTGCTGTCAAATGTACACAAAACATCGAAGTCAAAGCAGGGGTTGGAAAAAGAAGAAATGAAGGTATTTTACTTCTTTATGTCTTAACTTTGTTAATGAATACTTCAAGATCCCTCAAAAGTCAAAACTGCGCAGAAATATCTTGTGCCAAGTATGGATCAGAGTCAGACTTACTCCTTACTTATAATTTAAACTTTTTTCCCAATATATATTTATATATTTAACCGTTTATTGAGTTATACTTTTCTTATTAGACTGTTTTATCCCTACTTCTGAGACTGTTTTGTTTTTGTTTCTCCTGTTTCAATGTAATACAGTTAAATTTATCAGGTAAAAGAAATATTGTGTATGGTGCAGCATGTGAAATGGCGTTAACCAAAACCCGTCCTGCCGGAAAAGACTTTGCTTTTTGGTGTTTGGGTTCAGCAAAACAGGTGACAGATTGTTTCTTTGGTAATTTTTGTTTCTTTTTTATTGCGCATCGGTCACGCTAGAATTAGCTAGAATCTTTTACTGGCATATTTTACAGAAATACTAATATTCTTTACATTCTGCTATAAGTTAGCCTTTACATATTTTTGTTAGATTGTTATTAGTAGTAGTAGTATTATTATCCTTATTATCAGTCGAATAATGTTTCATCTCTGAAAAAACACGGTCTTTCGGGGAC
Source organism: Nautilus pompilius (assembly GCA_018389105.1). Classification (NCBI taxonomy): domain Eukaryota; kingdom Metazoa; phylum Mollusca; class Cephalopoda; order Nautilida; family Nautilidae; genus Nautilus; species Nautilus pompilius. The sequence continues at coordinate 110,384 of JACATO010002729.1, forward strand.
TATTTGTCTCTCTTATCAAACGCATTAGGAAAGAAACAAAACGAAGCAGTTTCGTTCCGCCCTGTTAAACACTGGCTCGGCGGATGCTCAACAGCAGCCCTCTGCCGGATATAAATGACTTTCTTTGCTCTAGACTAGGAATCACGAATATAAGTAGCGATGATGCAGACCTTGTAAGCATGGCCGACCAGGTAAAATCAATGCAGTGTTCGGGACATCGCAGAGACAAATAGCGGCAGACAGATTGAATGGAGAGTTATCGAGCGGTCAGTTTGTTTGGCACCTGTGGCCAAAGTGCTTCGTCGTTGATGCGACCAAGAATCTGCTCGCTGAAAATCAGTTGGTATTGATTTTGCCAGCAACTGTTTCTCGCTAGGCGACCGCTTAGGTTACGTTGGTATACAATTGATTTAGCGTCTGGTAGTAGCACTAAACTCGGACGGCCAGACACCAGGGTCTCATAGCCGACGCATGGTTAGCATACTTCGTTAAATCAATAATTTATTCAAATAGTAGTTAAAATCGTTTACAATATCTAAACTTTTTAAAAAAAAAAAGAAAAAAAGAAATCTGATGAAAAATATCATTTCAGTAATGAAAATTGGTATGTGGCGTAAATAGTCCGCTCACAAGTACCTCAAACCGGATGTCTAACGGAAGCGAGGCTGCTTTAGCTTTTATGAACGAAAGCAGAGCATCAGCCATTAAGGAGCTCAATAGAGATACATTTATACAATACAATACATACTAAAGTAAAATATTTAGTGACCGAGTCTCAAAGATATTTTATTAATCCAACAATTCGCTGGTCGTGCTAGCAGGAAAAAAAAATCTATTTTAATAAAGATACAATACCAATTTTAAATGGTGTGCTTTCCAATCCACGGAGAAGGCAGATTGACACTTTAAGCAGCTCAAACAATGCTAAAGCTGACAGAAATAGGAACGTTTTTAAAAAAGATTTTTGTTTTGGTTCTAAGTTGTGCGAGGTATTCGTTTGTTCCAAAATATTTGCATTTTTATTTTCACTCCTTTGATGAAGTGAAGATAATTCCAGTATAAACTCTGATTGGCATATTTGTTTGCTTGTTGTTTGTTTGCTAGTCGGTTTTACGGTGTCTTTTATTAAAGTTGCTATCAATTTAAAAACCAGCTGTTGCTCGCGGAAAGCAACAGTCCTGGCTCTTGTACAGCCGAGGACAGTCGATTTAGTCTGCTCAGTAGTTCTCACTGTTTGCTTTTTGTGAGAAAGTTTTCAACATTAAAACCATTTCCCACACCCATATCATAATTTATTAGTCTTGCCTTTAGTGAAACTAGCACCAACATGGAAGATGGCAGTTTTGGAAACGAAAAAAGTTTTATTGTCAATAATGAAAATTGGCATTAATCAAAATATTCTGGAACTTTCCATTATATTCTAGATAATTGCCGATCCTTATTTTTTATTCTAGAAACTGTCAAAAACTCTTTTTTTCCTTTTCAGTATACAAATTTTAATGATTTCTAGGAATTTCTTCATAACTTTACAAGTATAGAAATAGCCATTCATTCATCAGCATCTCTAGGCGACGCTGAAGTAATTTATTGAAACAGATGCGTGACTTGTGAAAAGTGGGTAAGAGATCGCGGCAAACGGCAGATTGTTCCATATGTTAAAATAGCTTTGACAAGGTAAAATATGCTGAGAAACTTGGTTTCTCGTAAGAATTGCTGATAAGATTATTAGAATGATTAAGAAAGCTGAACATTCTTCCCCCGAGAAAAAAGATTTAGATCAGCAAGAAATACTGCCGCTGGGGAAGAACAAATTCTGGCAAGGCTTCAGGACGTAGATAGGTTTGTCTTAAGCGGTACATTAGCTAAAAAATTTGGAGAAAGTATTCCCAAGAAGATATTGGACGTGTTTGCTAGAACATATTTGCTTAATTGGCTTAAAATCACACACCTCAGTTAGAGATACAGGACTTTCTGCCACAAAAAGAGGCTTCAGTTTTGAAAGAAATAACGGAATTGAGGATTGGAGGAATATGATATTTGGAGATGGAAGTTTGGCGCTTACAGAGTAAAAAAATAAGCTGAAATATTTCAATCAAACTGTATTTTACCGACATCGGAGGATCCAGAAAATGTTCTCATTTGGATGTTTCTCTGCCAGCGGTAAATAAAATATGGTAATGCTACCGAAAGAAACATCAATGAATATAAATTGGTATTTGAATTTTTTTTTTAAAAAAAAACATCTTTTATAGAATCTGTTAAGAAATTCCACGCTGATGGTAACTTTTGGTTTTTACGAGATGAGGCACTGTCACTCACGAGGGAAATACTTCTCTCGGTCCAAGACAAATAAATCCATTCGTTTAAAGGTTGGTCTGGGAATTCTCTTAAGTTAAATCCAAGTGAGAACATACCGACAGTGATAAAACAATATATTTTTTTAAAAAATCCATCCAAGGAATAGGAAAAAAAAATAGGCAAAAGCCATTAAGAGGCTTGGGGAAAGATTTTTTCAAGCAAGTCATTAATTGAAACAATGCCAGAAGAGTAAAAGCATTCATTAGAAACATTGTTAAGTGGTCGAAATATTAACAAATAATAAGACTTTGTAGTTTTAACTCGTTTTTGTTATCATAATTTCAGACTTTGTTTTGTAATTTTATAAAATCACGTTTGTTGATGAATACTAGATAAAACCTAAACACTTTCACCTGGATTAAGCACTACGTGTTAAAAAATAAATGCATAAAAACAATGAAAATGATGGAGTAAGTCAAATTGGTTGACTAACAGATTATTATGGATCTGGGGAACTAATGAATTGATACAGGTGAAATTTTGTACGCTTTACAGGTAAACCATTTAAAATTGACGTAATTTATGAGTCCTTCACTATGCTCCTTAATTATGGAATTATCAAAAGAAATTAAATTTTTTACAGATTTGTAATGTTGTACAAACAAAGCACTTCAAAATTATATCCCATCAAAGTGAAGCTGATCGCTATCCTTCATAGAAAAGAACTTCAAAATCAAAGAAACATAATGGGTTTGTGGATATACAATGTATTGTTTTGACTCTCCCCACTTTCCTAATTATTCGTGTACTTTATTCTTAAACTCCGTTTATAGTATTCTATCAGTTAGAGATAAAACCGGATTTTCTCGTTTACCTGTTTTATTTTAGATTAAAGAATTCAAAGTCTTACGTCAAGCTCGTGATTTGGTTTAGTTCCACACCGTTCGTTATATTTACCATCTTGCTTCATGAAAAATTAATACATCGCTCGTAAGTTTTGTCCGTCTCCTTAATGCAAAGACAAAACAAATTATTCATAGAGCAAACCATGCTTTTGTTTTCGTGTTCGTGTAAAACAATGGCCTGCATAATACGACAAAGACCAGTCAATAAAATAACCAGATCTACTTTGGGGTTAATAATAGATGTTCTTTGCCATGCAGTCGTCAGAAAGTCTGCGCAAAGCGATCAAATTGCAGATTTTTGTTGGCTATTTTTTAGAAGCTGTTTGCGTGCTTCAATTTCTAATCAATCACGTGAATATTAAATAAACGATCCCACATACGTTAAGCGGACTCGTTCCGCCAGGTCTTAATCTGAAACCTGTACGGGCAGGAGCCATTGTCGCGTGACGAATAATGGCACTGATTAATAAGTACTTCATTCGGCCCGCTCTTCTGGCTCCGGCTTATTTCTTTCTTTCTTTCTTCTTCTTCTTCTTTTTTTTTTTTATATTTCGCAACCTGAAAATGTCTCGGAATCAAACAAATAAACGAAATTTGAAAATTGCGAAATTATTCTTTGTTGTGGCATAATTCGAACAGAGCAGTTAAGCTAACCGTAAAAATCCCTGCAGACCGACGCTTTCTTGTGATCAGCACGAGGCGGGAAGCATCTCTCGCTGCCCTCTGTGCCATTTCCAACCTCACCGTGCATAGCTCTCGATTATGGTGGAATCCGGAGGCGAAGGGAAGAACACGCACTCGCCAGATTGTAGCAATGAGGATCTGAAGCGCGATGGCCGGTTTTGTTCCTTTTTTTCTGCAGGCCTCGCCTTTCATCCCTTGGTAACTTAAGTATGTTGTTCTTCTTAGTAGGCAGCCGTGTTTGAATCATCATCATCATCACCTAAACTAATGTTCCGCCGGGAATTTTTGTTCGTATCTTTAATCTAAACACTGCAGATTATCAGCTGTGCATCCCGTTTGTGTGACCATTCCAACAACTTGTTTACATTTACTTCCGTAACGTTTGTTAAATCTCTATGATTGTTAAATTCGGAGTAACTCCAAAGATCAGAAACAAAACACTGACTCTAACGTTCTCCACATATCCGGCTACTAACCAGTATTCAACGTTCTAAATAAACATATTTATTTAATTTCTTTTGCTGTATTTAAGTGATCCAATTAAAAAATTCTGGATCTGCTAGACAAGAAATCCTACTAAAATCAACATTACTTTGTATTTTTAAACAGATTTAAGTTTTCATTATAAATGGATATCTTCGTCGTTTTCTAAAAAAATTGTGTCAGCTGTTTGGCCCTTATTTACAAATATTTTGCACTAATGAGTCTAAGCAAGGATCATCCACAAACTTTAATTTCTTGAAATTTCTGGATTATGGACACGCATCAGATTATCTTTTATCAATTTATATAAAAATTTTATGGACAGTTTGCAGTTTAAAGGTCATAAAAAAGTAGCCCATCTATTTCATAAATTTAAAACTCAGTATATATCTTTTTAAATTTTAAAATAATCTATTAAAGGCTAATACAAGACAACCTTTGGACTGAGATATTGTCAGAAAATAGATTCTATTGTGTATTTATATTTTTTTGTTAGTTAGTTTTGTTATTTTGGCTGAAATAAACAGTTCGTGCATTTACTTAAGCGTTGTTCGAATCTCGTGTATTTTGTTTAGGTTTAATTTGTTTATCGCAGAAATAAGAGTGAGCAGCGCGCTCCTCTCTCTCGCAGTCTCTCCTCTCTCGCTCTCTCGCGCTCCCCCTCGCTCGATCTCTCCCCCCTCTCCTCTCTCTCGCTCCCCCCGCTCTCTCGCGCTCTCTCTCTCTCGTCTCTCTCTCTCTCTCGCTCTCGGCTCTCTCTCTCTCGCTCGGCAGGTTCTCGCTCTCTCTCTCTCTCTCGTCATCTCTCTCTCTTCATCTCTCTCTCTCTTCATCTCTCTCTCTTCATCTCTCTCTCTTCATCTCTCTCCATCTCTCTCTCTCTCTCTCCTGACGTCATATCTCTCTCTGTAATGACGTCATCGCTCTTCCTGTACTGACTTAATCTCTCTGTAATGACGTCATCTCTCTCTCTCTCTCTCTCCCTCTCTCTCTCCCTATCTCTTATCTCTCTCCTTTCTTTCTCTCTGTATGACGTCATCTTCTCTCTCCTGACGTCATATCTCTCTGTACTGACGTCATATCTCTCTCTGTACTGACATCACTCTCTTCTCTCTCCTGACGTCATCGCTCTTCCTGTACTGACTTAATCTCTCTGTAATGACGTCATATCTCGCTCTCTCTCTCTCCCTATCTCTCTCTCTCCTCTCTCTCCCCCCCTCTCTCTCTTTCTTTCTCTCTGTACTGACGTCATCTCTCTCTCTCCTGACGTCATCTTCTCTCTCTCTCTCTCTCTCTCTCTCTCTCTCTCTCTCTCTCTCTCTCTCTCTCTCTCTCTCTCTCTCGGAGCCTCAGATTGCTTTCATAAAATGTTTTAAAACAGAAATTAATAAATGTAATTAGCACGTGGCTGTTTTCTGTTTAAATTTTATATCAAAATCAGTAGGTCAACAACATTCAATGGAGAAAAGATTTTTATTTAGGTTTGAAAGCGTTTATTCATCCGTAAAGATTTTATTTTTACTATACTACTGTGACGTTCCGCCACATAGTGGTTACACAAGATGATACAAAATGAAATTCTACTTTATCGCCAATTTCTCGGATTTTGTTTCATATGTAGAATTGAATCCCCTGCAGACGTTTCCCCCTCTTGTTTCATTTATTCGTTTATTTATTTAAAACTAAAACAAATATTAATAGTGTTTGGTTACTTTTAGTTTACAAATTAGTATGGACAAAACCTCATTTTAGAGAACGCACGGGTATATCCGACCGCGCGGTTGCCATACTGGTCCCCTTCCCAGAGCGGATGCTCTGGCCAGCTAAGTTGAGAGGGCGGATCAGAACTGCGCCTTTCCGCACTCCAAACCTTTTCCAGAAAATTTTTGTTTTTTTTTTCTTCTTTTAATTCATAAAATCTTAAGATATTATCTCTGGATGGATGGAGGTAATTCTGTCAGCACTTTTCTCAAAGCTGAAGAGAATCTAGACAGCTTCAGCGCAAACGCACGGGTAGCCGTCATAAATCTCTCTCTCTCTCTCTCTCTCTCTCTCTCTCTCTCCCTCTCTCTCTCTCTCTCTCTCTCTCTCTCTCTCTCTCTCTCTCTCCAGACTCAGGCTGGCAAAACAGTTCATACCAACTTCAGACGTTTCTGTTACGGAAGCGATGGAGAAGCCCAGTGAATATATACACGAAAAGATACGGTATCGATAAGAATTTATTAATAGGATTTTTGCCTTGTTCGCAAATTAATCTATCACCGAAGAAAAATTCGTATTTACTGTCTACTTCGGCGGAAATGACTAAAGCCTGTCTTACATTTAATAATCAGTATATAATGTTACAAATATAGTGATTCGTTAATGACGCGCCTTTCGCTTTTCTTGTCCAGTTTAGGCATATAGCTACTTCCATTTTATTTGCAAGTATAATGTTCACCAGAGTTAAAAGCAAGTATTTACACTAATGATCGACTTTCCCTCCTTATTAGTAAACATCTGGTAGTTATTTTCGTATATAGAACTCTTCTAATCACAGATTATCCGTGGTTTCAACTTGAGGGTACAGAGCACGCTACCTCGTCATTCATGGAGCAGCAATCTTGACGTTTCGACCAGTGTTCGAAGGTTGCAGGCCTCGCAGCCAAGAGTTCAAATCATGTCACGCGAGCTGAACATGGAAATTAATTTCCACTCTTTTACTCGAGAGAATAAGAAATGAATCTTTAATGTTACTGCTTTGGAATCTGAATCAAATGAGCACTGCTCATGATACAGGAGTATTCATCATTATTCCGTTTTTAGATCTAACGAGTAATTTGTAGACATGCGTTAAAAGCATCGTTACAAGCAATTCTCTTTATCCAACTTTTGTTTCCAAAGTTTAATTGGCCCAACTTTCATATGTAATCTCCGGACTCAAAATATGGCCTTTATATCAATGCATCTCTCCTCTCTCTCTCTCTCTCCTCTCTTCTCTCTCTCTCTCTCTCTCTCTCTCTCTCTCTCTCCATCTCTCTCTCTCTCTCCCCTTCATCTCTCTCTCTCTCCATCTCTCTCTCTCCCTTCATCTCTCTCTCTCTCTCTGCTAACATCTAAATTATCATAGATGGCGTCGCCTTTTCTTTTGGAAAATATCTTCTTGTATTCAGATGCGCCTTGTCATCAGTAAATATGATGCTTTCCACATTATCTCTAGATACTGACTACAAATTCTTTCGCTATTCTTTCTGGTTGCTGAGTCTTGGCCAGACGGTTAGCGTTCTTCTTCTTTCAACTTTTGTTCTAATTTCCGTACATCATCGCCGATTTCCCATATCCGGAACCGAACAGAAAGTGCGCACGATCAAGTTGAATTACCCACGAGTCTTTCTAAAAATTGTATTGCTCCCTATCGACTCCTTTCATTATAGCACTGAAAAATGAAAGAAAAAAGCCAACAACATGTAGTCGGTGATAGCAGGTGTGTGAAAGCAGTCGTTTGCTGTTGCCCGCACAATGAACGATTACGTCACGTCGGATCTACAGGTTAGATTCTCGGCCGATCATTACGAACACAACTGGCTGGTGTCAATGGCCACTGATGAAAAGGAAATTATCGGTCGAACGTTTGCAGTAAAAAATTACCTGTGCGAGATGCTTCCTGAAATGGAAAAGGAGTTTAGCTGCCAAGCCAATATTTTCGAATTATATTCGAGCTATCAGAGACAGGGTAACTAGCCTCGCGTCTTCCTAGATACAAGACCCTTGAACTCTAACGAGTCGGTGTAATCAGCGAAGTAAGTGGTCGCCCCTTCAGCGTCCTCAGTAATGAACAGATGGCGCCATCGGCGAGTAAGAATTAGAGCAACTACGACGTCTTGACTCTAAGAACGGCTTCCTAATCTTTGTTTATTGTTTCGCGTTAACAGATACTCATTAAATGAACACTACAAACGCTCTGTAGAATCTATTTGTGCGATCATCAATATTCAGATGACAGATAATTTGGAGTGAAAAATAAATCAAAATATTTTTTTTAAAAAAAAGGTAATAAGCAAAAACTTATTCCAAAATATGAAGCTAATCGTTTAAAAAGATGGGGCTGTGTAAGGCTCTCCGCTGTACACAACTCAGTGCGTAGTTTGGTGATGAGAGCTTCCGTTCCGTCTGAACCAGGTGATGGACAAAGCACTCTTTGGGTCGGTGGATGTGCGGCAGAAACGATAGCAGAGTACTTTCTGGGTGATGTGCAATAGAGAACAAAGTCAGGGGCGCAGTCGGGTTCCTACCCGCCGTTGTTCTTCGGGCTCAGCACTCTTCGTTCAGCCACGCGGAATTACTCCACCAGAGACTGCAGAAAACGCTGAAGGTTGGCTACAAGGGGGCCACTTGTTTCCCCAGCCAGCCGTCGTCCAAAGAAAGCGGGTGCCGCTGTCTAAAGGCGACCAACAGAATTGGCCTCGGCATCAAACGAGCCGGCGGAACTTTGCGACTCTGATTTTATCTGCATGTCCCCTCGGAAGTTAGCAATTTGTATAGACCCCCCAATGATGTGTCGTATCTGAATGGTGAGAACGGAAGCATCTGGATACTGTACACGGACTGTCCGAAGTCTTCTCGTCCGAGATCTTCATCCGGCCAAGTTTACAGATTCGCCACCGATGTCGGGAGATGCTACGGGACGTCTTGCTGCTTTCATCTCAGCTGGTAGGATAATTTCTAAGAGCGCATCACTCTCCTCATTCCCCATTTACTGTTTTATCTGTAAATACGCCGAAATCGGGGGACATTTTAACGCTGGACTGACGAGTGTTAGACTGAGCGAAGGTTATCGAACTGCTGCCTGACCACGTGAATCTTGGTCAAATCTGTAACATCTGAAAGCCGGTAATAACCGGAATGACATCGCTTGATATCTGGCTTGGCGTTTTGCCGAATGGCTGCCCACCTGGCTGTACACACTACATCAGCTAATCGGGAAAAGAGAAGAAAAAACACGCAATGAAATTAAAGAACATCTTTAAAAATTCTCTCTTTCTTAGATGAGTTTTAAAAAAAAAACTGTTGATGGCGTCAAGAAGAAGGCATCAAATATATATTTTAAAATAATATTTTGGGTATAAACTTAATTTTCTGATAAAGTACGAGATTTAGTGACAAATTAGTGCAAAGATCTGTTCTCTTTTTGGTGGAATAGATAAATCTAAACACACTCAGTCCATTCTATTTTCAATTAAAATCGAATCGAGTATTATTAATTATACTAACATAGTTAAAATAAAATTTCTAGAAGAGCACGAAAATGAAAATACTTGGCTTTAAATCGTTTGATATTCATTTTCCGCTTTCCTTTATAATTGTGATGTTACAGAGATTAAACTTTTATCACTGATCTTGTTTCTCCATTTCAGATACTTTAAATTAAAAGCGATAGCAATTAGCGTGGCAGGGTTACGGTGATTCAACCTTTTAATACTCTCAGTGATAGCAACAACAAAATCTGAATGTTAACAATAAAACTGCTCGCTTACAATTTTTGATGTGATTTCAGGCAAAAACGGAAAATGTCTTAATTTTAATGATACGGTGTCTTACAGTTCACCGTCAAATTAACAGCCGCTTTTACGAACTCAAATAATGTCTGCAAAAGAGGAATTGCATTCGACATTTTACCAAAGACGGTGTCTTACTCCTCTGTGTAAAGACGCCAGGTTTCGGTTTTTAATTTGTTAGTCATCCTTCGGACTTGTCTGCAAAAGAAAGCTAAATATATATATAAACCTTCAATAAAAACGAGAAATTTTGTCGCATTTTATTTAACCCTTTATATACCAACTCTGGTGCGCTTGTAACTACTATTCTTCAGATCTCTGTTACTCGGCACAAGGAGAACCATAGGATCTGTGACACACGCGTACTTTTCTCATTAATATAACGCCTTGTAACGACGAGCTCGTGTATCGCCCCAACTCCCACTTGTTTTGCATTATGAGTTTCCCGACTAAATGCACAGCCAATTCGATACAAATGGTAGCTAGTGTTTCTATGAGTAAGGTACAAATTTATAAGGTGATGTCTTCACTTCACTAGCTCCCTAGGTCGTTGGGGCACCTCCAGAGCTGTGGAGTTCCGGTTTCAAGTTTTTGGCCCTCGTCAGTAGCACATACCTCCTACCCGACCGGAGATCGAACCCACGACACAAATAAGGTGGTATACCGAAAGTTAAATAGCGATGGCTGCACCTGAACATGTATGGTGCGGATGACGTCAGATTTGTAGTGGCCTGATTCTGTCTGCTCGGATTCCCAATTGTAGATAACGGAATCTGTCAGATGCTTTAAAACTGATCTTCAAGATCAGAATTCATCTTTTAATATTATTCCTGTAATTTCTCTTTCCGCTGACGTTTTTATTATTTAAATAAGCATTCTATTGGTAGATACACATGTTCTCCACGCCTCTGAACTGAGATTATTTTCTCTTTGAGTCTGACATTTTCTTTCTCGACACTAAATTTTGATTATTTACTATATATTCGTGTCTTTTGTTCAAATTAGGTCTATGCTATCCTTACCTCCCTTTGTTTCGTGTTGTTGAATTCACTGTTATTTAAAATTATATTTAATTATTTTATAGTGTGCTGAATACTATAAACCACAGTTTTAGCTAGTAAAGGCGACTTCATCTGGCAGATTCAAATTCGACGAGAACCCTTGCTGAGGAGACGCAACCAAACACAAGGCTGAAGTGAGCTGCAGAACCGAAACAATGGGATGAACGGGAAGAAAGTGTTCTTTATTAAAGTCCAAGTTCGAACTGCTTGGCAATGACCAACGGCAGTCTGCTTGAAGGCGGACCAGGGAGCAATATAACAGCCAATGTAAAAATAACTAGTGTGAAGCATGGGAGTGGATCAATAGAAGTGTAGGTTGTATATCTGCCAAGGATGTCGGAGACAATTGAAGGTATACTGAGTGCCGGCGGGTACAGGCAGATTCTCATCCACCATGTCATTCCCTCAAGAAAACATCTCTTTGGGTGGTGATTTACCGTCTAGCATGACAATTACACCAGGCATTTAGCCAATATGGAGAAAAACAATGTAGAGAGGCTGGTGTAACACTCATAGAGATACATTGGCTTGCACAGTCCTGATATGAACATCACTGAGGCTATAAGAGGCCGTATGGCTACTGAGAAAGTCAAACAGCAACCAAAACCTTCGTTGAAGTGTGAAAAGTGCTACAGGATATTTGGGACAGCATTCCACAGTCATACATTGATAACCTGTATGGGATCATGAAAATAAGGTATCATGTTTTATATAAAGCAAAGGACCCACAAACCAAATGTTAATGCACTTTAAAACGTATTCATTTTGTTTTGTATATTTTTCCATAATATTGCATTGCGTATAGTATGTTTTGTATACGTCTATCAGTTGCAATTAGTTATTATTTGTGCACATCTTGTGTGTGTTCCAATAATTATATTCAGTACTGTACATATACTAAACTTTATCTGGTCGTTAATTATAAATTTCTTCGTTACAATAAGAGAAAAGCCATTGGTCTTTTCTCTTTAAAGCGAAATAATTATCGAGTGGTTGGTTTAGGTGGCCGCTTCATCAAACACCTTCTATGGTCAGCTGGTATCGAAGAACGGTCACTCGACCCTGACTCCCTGTTTCTTGCTAGGATGACGGTGCGCGATCAGCTGACCCCGCGCCCTCCCACAGCCACCACCCTCAGACCAGCTGACCCCGCGCCCTCCCACAGCCACCACCCTCAGACCAGCCTCTCTGATTTCTACGCATCTTTTTGCCCTTTTTTAAACAAATTTTAATCCAAACTGAAGAAGTAGCAGACAGGTTCTGATTAGAACAGACGTCGATTTTCATCGAACGCGTGAAATTCCATTTTAATTAGCTGACTCCCTCCACCCCTCTGCAGTTACTTATAATTTAATTCATCTTTTCGGTTTCGCGCCGTCATTCCGAATGGGACTCAAACAGCCAACATGTGAGACAGCGGCGGGTGTCCGCCCCGAGGCTCGGCTCGCACGTCACGATATTTTAAAATGTCGCCAGCGCGACGCGATCTTGAATTTCGGTGCCATCCCGGACCGACGGCAGTCCATCAACACCCCACCCCCCCGAATCTGAGTGACATCATATATAATGATGAATAAATATCCCCAGTTCAGGGCATCCATCGCTGCTTCGAACTATTTTCTGCGCGAAGTTGGAGATCTTCAATGGAATTTTTATTAAATCAAATCAGCTGTTTATCTGACCAGGATTGCATTAGCACGACAACGAATTACCGAGCGGAAATGTCTCCAGGGCTCTGTTCTCGGAAACTCACGTAGAAATTTTTTTTTTTTTTTGAAGTCTGGTGGAATGGTTAACGGTTTTCAAGAAAAATAAGGCTGAATCTCCATCTGTTAGACTACGTTAATCTAACCGTATCAGAAGTTGGTTTTTATTAAGAATAGCCAACGTAGAGGGCGAACAGACAAGTTCCAAACAGAGGTAAACCTTGAGGTCTGCGATTGCAATCTCGCTTCACTATCCTCAATATAACTTACTGTAAAGAATAACAAAGATGGTTTATGCCATCGCTTCGAATTCCTCGCTACCAGACAATTCTGCAGTTTTGAAATCATTTCTGGCTTTCGATTAGTTTCGTTTATAGCAACCTTCTTGTAGATGCTACTCTTGTCCGTTCGTTTAGGATGCTGTATTCTCCATTCCTTTACTCTACCGTCTTGTATTTCCCGTTAAAACACCGAACCTGTAGGAGAGCCCTTTCGTCAAATCTGCCGTACATCTCGGGAGCAAGCAAATACAAAACAAGATCCCCTTTATTCTGACCGTGTTCATTTCAAAAGACTTTAAATTTCCCATCTATGCGCTTGCTTTTAAAAAATCGAAGCCAAATTAAAAATTTTTTTAACACTTCGATTTAAAGTAAAGATCTCCAAGCGAATTCCTACTTTAAGAAAATACGAACCGCTAAAGTTAAAAGTTTTTTAATTTTTCAAAACTGCTCTCCATGTACAACGCAGCTGATCTTAATTATATCCAATTAATTATGAATCTAAAGAAGGTCATCGGTTTTTTTTTTTCCTTTATGGAACTCAGGGAACGAAATTACGCTAATAAATTCGTTTTAATTAGACTATAAAATCTCTCATCAGCCGCACCTCGCATTAATACCAGCTCGGAATGTTTAACGAGATAATTATGGTTGTTCCTCTCCTCGATACTCCGCCAGGGCGGAGAATTCAAACTCTTTCTGAAATGTTTTATGAGTTATTACTGAGTAAATTTATTTCTGGAAAACTTAGGGCCGACCATAAAATCGGTTCTTTGAGTCTGTGATGTTGGCTGGTTGTTTTTATTTTACAATCGTGAGGCAAATTTTCATTTTTTAAAAAACATCTCGACCAAGAAAATGCAGACAGTGCATCTCCGTCCCCGTTGCTGGTTCCGCGTGCTTTTGTTCGGAAGATGGGGGGGACGAGGGGATGCTTTTGATTGGTCTATGTACCCCACAACTGTTCGCGTGGCCGAGAATGGTGAGGAGACTTCGTGGACGATAGAAATGTTTCTTGTTATAGACCCAAATCAAAATAAAAACAGTTTATAGAAGAGAGAATTATCTCTCTGTGTGCGTACAAGTCTGCATGAGAGAGAGAGAGAGAGAGATGACGTCAGGAGAGATATGACGTCAGTACAGAGAGAGAGAGAGCTTCCGTATGTGCTTTAGTGCATCTTCCGAATTCAGGTGACATCTGCAGTCTCACCGAGAAGGTTTCCTGAACAGAAACAAAATGAAAATGGTGCATAGTGTCAGCTAAACATGGCGGCGAAGAGATCGGTCTCCGGGGGAGTGCGCCGGAAAAATCTACGTTCATCCGGATAAATGAATCATGCCAAATGAAGATCTTTATGCGATAGCGGTACGAAAACCGGCCATAAAATCTCTCGTCCACTCGGTAGGGTGGGTTTTTATGTCAATTGCTCGATCAGACTCGTTTATGTCCGCTCTTTTCTGTGCACCGCAGTGGGGTAGGGGTTAAATATTCGCCTGAACTCTCACGTAGCTAGCTCCGACCATTTCCGAGTAGCCACGTGGTCGCTAAAGTCGGTGATGTTGTAACACCTTTGGGCGAAAGGAACCGCCAACCACCTTCTCTACATTCAGTATCTATCTGGGTTTAATTCTTAATTTTTCAACTGGCTGGGCTCGCATTTTCTCTCTTCAGCCCGGTCTTTTTTAAATTCTCTACCTTGTTGTTGCTGCTGCTGCTTTCACTTTGGCTTTAGACCGCAATCGACACGATTCCGACCCCCACCCTCCTGCGCTGTTCGTCAGTATTCTAAGGCTCACGTCGAGTCTCTGCCTGGCCGTTTAAAACTTCATTGGCGACCATTTCAAGAGAGACCGCTCGATCGTCTTCCATGAGTCGAGAGTCGGCCACGTTCGAAAAACTTAGATTAATTTTGTCTTTCCAGTCGTTTTTAAAGCATATTTCTGTTTCCACTGCTCGACTTACACCATTAGGACATTTTTATCTCTTTTTTTACTAAAATAAAAGAGAGAGAGACAGAGAAATCAACGTCTTTATTCCTGCTAACGACAAGTTCCACAAAGACGAGCCTCTCGTCATACCCCCCCCCGTCATCATTCGGCGCTACACAATCAAACAGGTAACATTTGATCTTCTAAATTAAAAAGGGCGATAGCGATCTCTGTAGGTGTATGCCCCAAAGACTGGTGGGAGTTTTCGATTAACTCGAAGACGCACATCGAAGCTGCAGAAATGCTCAGACAGGGAGAAGAATGGTCGGTCGGTCAGCAGGCTGGCGTGCCTTTTGGCTTCGGGATTAGAAGTTCACCACTACCAATATCACTTGATCCTGACAGAAATCTATAAACTAGAGAAAAGGGATTTCGCTTGTATTTCAGTAAAAAAAATGTTTGTTTTTTTTCTTGAAGTTAAAATCGGTTTTCTTTTATATTTGTTCTATAAATACTTTTATACTTTTTTAAAATATTGTTTTATAAGTATTTTCGACTTATTTTGCGCTCATTCATTGGTATTTTTATTGTATTTTTTGAGTGTCCATTTACTTCTATTGTATTTCTAGAATGTCTGTTTGGTTATATTGAAGTATTTCGGTGATTAACCTCTCGAGCGTAAACTTATCCGATATCAAATATTACTATAAAATTCCGAATTTTTCTTTGAGAAAACACATCTGGTAGAGTTCGCTGATCTGAGGATGACTCAGAAGGCAAAGGTATGTGGATTGCCATGTCGTATAGCAGCGATCCCATCGAAGGTCTTCTCGGATCTATAAATAGAGCAGAATCTTTATCAACTCCGTGGTTACAGCGATGTAGGATTCCATCATGGCCTATACAAAGGCCGGACTTCTTCCAACCCTGGAGTCAGAAAAGTATCTACAACACGAGTGAATTGTATTCTCACTATTAACTACATTTGCTAGCACTGTAGCTATATAATCAAAATTTCCACTCAAAAATAGTAAAAACAAATGGTTGCTAACATCAAGGCAGACCGATATCTTGTCTCTTAACTATGAGCTCTGGTATTCGCGATTTGACGAACTGAAATCTGTTCCTGTCCGCGCGATTAAAATTTTAAATTATTTTCAAAGCCTTTATCGGGTCCCATTTTAAAAGTTTAAGACCAAACTTAGTGAGTCTGATATTCTTGTTTGTTTGGTGTAGTTTAAACGTCTACATCCTAGAAACTCTCCAGAGAATCTATGCCAATCCTCTTCTGAAAATCCAAAGTTTTTTCCCAGATAAGTTCTTCACACGCACACGTACGCAGCGAATACGAGATGTGGACTAGAGCCTTAAATAATATATTTCAGTTGAGATTCGAGAAAGCTCACCATAATTCCGGTTCGGTTTATTTGCTTCGGTATATATCAAAAAGAAGCCATTTACGCATGTACAAGACACGGACCCATCAATAAACCGTCGAGATAAATGAGAGTACATGTTAGGAAAGAAAACTTTTTTTAAAAAAAAAGAGAGAGAGAACCGTAAAATGATCTGTTTTGTATTTAGCTTCAAAACATGGTAAAATAAATTCAAATAATTTCAAAGAAACACACGAAATGAAATTTTAAAAATGAAAAACTAACGGAATAGTCTAAGGCAGGTAGAGCCTGTCAGACATTAGGCTGTCGGCGCTTGGGCCCGGAGAGCTGCAATACGAAAGGCGCGGCTTAGGGAATAAATTTATCTTAAAAATCGTTTTAAAAATTAATTTTGAAATATTTTGAAATTAATTCTTGTTGTTTTTTTAATTTTTAGGAATTTTTTCTCTCCATGAGCTGCGCCCCTGAAGCTGTTGCGCTTTCGTATCCCCTGACCTGCTGCGCCTGCGCTCGTCTCGGCCATGTCACTCTAGCCGATCCCACGCACTCCCTCGCGAGACGTTTCCTAGTCAACCCCTCTGCGAGCACGAACCCAGCGTCTCGCCTAGCGCATGTTCGCGAGTTCAAGGGGAAAAAAGTACCTTTTGAAATAGTTTTCCATCAGCGTGGACTCAACATTCGATATTTCTCACATCGATCAGCTAACACTTTTATATCTAATCCAGATCTTAAAGCTGAACGTCCGTTAAAGGCTTTAATGAAAACTGTACGGATACCAAAGGTTACTGCTGACGACAGTTAGCTTAGACCGCAAATGACCAATCCGCTAGCCGTTTGCATACCATGCTCGGCTCACCCTGTGAACCTTGCCTGATTATCTGCCGCTGGATTTTGTCAGCCGCCGTCCGCCATCTTTGAAGTGGGACAACAGCCTTTCGGCTTCCAAAGTTTGCTGTCCATGACTGTTAAAATTTGTCAGTCACCCACAGGGTCCGTACGTTCAGTTCATAAACATCCTTCGGTGTCTGTAAATAACATAGACTTAAAGATTCACTGACCGAAGAACGCGAGTGACTGCAATCGCTAATTCAGACATTTAAAAACGATGTATCTTCAGCTATGAAACTTTTAGGATTGATTAAAAGCTGAAGTGATGAGTGCGTGTTTACAAATGTTGAAATAACTTTGCGCATTTTCCTATGCGCAGCTGTCACCGACTGCGACGAAGAAGGATCTTCAGCGCTTCGGAAAGTGAAAAATTACTTACGGTCGCCACCCTCAGAGGGAGCCTCGATGGTCTTTCACGCCTGTCCGCCGACTGTGGTATATTAAGAAGTCTAGATTTTTAATAAAATGGTTGAAAAGTTTGCTGATGGAAAAGGCGATGGGAAAAAAATTCGTTAATTGATGTATTTAATAAAATCTAAAGATGATAAAAAAAACGATTTTTCATGCGTTTCACCGCTTTAATTTATTGTTATTCTCGTGTTGATGGATAATTTTTTCCGGGAAGAAAGAGATGCATGTGTAATCAGTCTCTGCCCAGAGCACCTGCTAAGTTAAATGCGCTTCTCGAAGGCAAACCTATATGTACACAACGTTTTTATAGAAAAAACAACAGAACAAACAAATATGTATCAATAAACAGTAGAATAACGTGAAAAATAGTAAATGGAAGACAGATTAAGAGGAGTTAAGGATAGCAATCTGCTCATATGCTAAAAATCAGAAAAGAAAGAGGAGATAAAGAACTTGAAAGTTACCTCTCTTGGTGATTATTGGTTTCTATAATAAACGCCATTAAGTAGTTTCTGGATAAGGCATCGAACTTAATTAAATTGATCTTAGTTAATTACGTTTTAAGAAACACTTTGTCGTCTTTGGGGGGAAAGGTGCGCTGCTTGTATCGTGCTCTACCTGGTCTTGTTACTATTAGGGAAGTCCACGCTAACGTCTTCGATCAGTAAAATTATCTTCGCATCATGGACTCTTCTTCTTAACCATTGAAAAATTAGAACAAAAGAAGTTCTTTGTGCTGCTAAACCTCGCCCAAGTTTCAACAAACAGGTCCACACTTTCCAGCTGATGTTATTCTCCAAGGAAATATCATGAACATCTCGAACTCGCTGAACTATGAACCTTTCTCTCTCTCTCCTCTCGTCTCTCTTCTCTCCTCTCTCCCTCTCTCGCTCTCTCTCTCTCTCTCTCTCCTCTCTCTAGAGCGCTCTCAGGGAGCCTCTAGAGATCTCGCTCTCGAGAGCTCTCTTAGCGAGATTCTAATCTCTTCTCCACTCTCTAGAAATATCTCCTCTCCTCTCGCGACATCTCTCTCTCTAGCTCGTCTCTCTCTCTAATCTCTCTCTCTCTCTCTCTCTCTCCTCCTCTCCGCTCTCTCTCTCTCTCTCTCCTCTCTCTCTCTCGCTCTCTCTCTCTCTCTTCTCTCTCTCTCTCTCTCTCTCTCTCTCTCTCTCTCTCTCTCATCATTCATCATTCATCATCTCTCTCTCTCATCATCATCATCATCATCATTCATCTCTCTCTCTCTCTCTCACATCATCATCATCATCATATCATCATCATCTCTCTCTCTCTCTCTCTCTCTCTGTGTACATCTAATTCTTTCTCACACAGTCCATAACCGATGATAATCTCAAACGATGAGAAAACGTCCGCGCGGACCGTTAACACGGGCTTGGGGCCTTAGTATTTTACCTTTGTTTGGTGAAAGATGTCACGCTTCTACGTCAATAATATTTGAAATTAACGAGTGCAAAATATCTCTTTTCTTTTTTTTCTTTTTTGAGCCTCTGTCAGGTCTCTATAAGAGTTTGGAGGCACTCCTGCAGTTCGGAGTTCATTGAAAGTGATGATGTTGGATGTCAGTCAGTCCTGTTGACCAGGAGGGTTAACCTGATCTGACCTGAGGCGGCCGCATTGCGAGCCTTGTGGGATCACCACGTCAGAAACTTTCCGAAGAAAGTAAACAGCACTAAAGGAAAGATCTAATATTACCATTTAGTTGTGACAGAAAACCCACACAAATGAGCTGGAGAATTTTAAAAAAAAAAACAAGAGGAACTAGGCTACTGACTTGACACCGATCAATCCTGACCAATGAGAGACCATCACTTTTCACACTAGACTGCCACCCAAACCCTTCGCCAGGCCGCTTCAAGCATCGTCGAATATTTATCTAAAACAAATTCTTTAAAATGTTTGCTCATGTTTATTATTTGGATCGATTTATAATCTAACACTGAACGAAGAGTCATCTTAACTTCGTTTTCAATGACAGATATGAAGACCCCTTCCATGGAGTTTACATACATAACATGTAAATATCTCACACACACATACACACATCATCATCATCATCATCATCATCATGCAATTCCCATTTATATTTGGCATTTCGGTTTTCTATGCCTATTATTAAAGCTGAAGTATTGATAAATTTTTGTAAATTGTGGCTACTTTAATTCAGAGAAGATTGAAAAGAGATCAAACAAAGATATCTAAATTATCGAAAGCCTAAAAAACAACCGGACCAAACAGACAGAATTATCCAGAGATGTAATTATACACATAACTAAAATAAAGGCTTCTGTTTAATTTTAATTTTTAATTTTTTTTTTCAAAAGAGTGAATCGTGGGTAAATAGTTAGAAATTCATATCAAAAATATTCTTCAGCTTAAAGACTTTCCTTTAAAAGCCAGCAGCTGCAAACTACTTAATATCCCATCACTTCTCTTTACTTTTCTTACGCACGCACACAATTCTTACCTGATGTCTTCAGCTAAATTCAAGAGACAGGCAAACAGATTCTGAAACTCTCACGGTCGAATCCGTTTGAGGAGAGCTGGCTAATCCAAGTCGACAAATCGGCTTGATGCCTGTCACGCTAAGATCGAACCCGGGGCGCCATCGTGACACCGGCCTGTCTTATTTAAAGACAGTATAATCCGGCGAGAGCGGACATCTGCGAGAGCAAGTCCCCGTTCTTGTTATTGCCCGGGTCCGACTTAGTCGTGTCTCACGAAACCAAATCTACGCGAACAGGGCAGGGGAAAAACGTTCAAAGAAAGGTCACGGGGCCCCACAACGCACGCGCTCGCACTCTTCATCCCATTTCGTATTTTAAAAAAAATAAGCGGGTTGTTTCATAATGATTTTATCTAAAAAAAAGTTTGAAGAAATGCAATATAATTTTCTGGAAGAAATAAGTTCGTGTAAATAATTAGCTAACAGTGCCGGAAGCGGTCTGAAGTATACAGTACGTCTCAATCAGAAAGTTTGCACTTTTTCTCGTCATTAATGCATATTAAGTTTTTTGCTAGATAAGTATTATGATGTCCAGGTTCAACGCCGATGATATGATCTTAAAGGCACGAAAAACAACAGTAACATTTGCAGTTTTCCTAATGATGATTACTTAGCTAAAGTCGGGTGGGAGGGGGGAAAGAAACAAATGGTGGCAGACATCTAACTGTGACGTCATGGTGCCGGGACTCGGTTTACTGTCGTACCTTTGTTGCTTTGTCTGCGGTGTTACGACTAATACTTCCTTGTTACTCCCCCTCGACGGTGTCACGGCAGAAAGACATTTTTTTTTGTTTTACTTTACCTTAAGTCCCTTTACGAGAGCTGTTCTCCCCACCTCACACACACACACACCTGGAGATTTAGACAATTCATGTTCAAAAAAAAACACATAGGCTGGTGTAGTTCAATGTTTGTGAGAGGAATGTAAGAGGAATAAAATGGACTTGCTGATAAAGAAAAAAGAAGTCCCGAATAAAGGGAAATACAGAACATACCTATAAATTACCTGGATTCGATCTGCAAGGATTGAGTTTTCACAAAATGTATTCTTTCAATATCGGTTTGTGGATGCAGAATAGATGAGCCGCGAAGCTTTTAAGGATGAAATGGTCCAGCAAATGATCCGTACCACTGGATACTTCTTAACCAGCAGAAGTTAAGTATCTTTCTTCCTTGATAAACAAAGAAATGTAAAATTAAATTAATTGTTTAGCTGAAAATGTATTCTAAAAATTAAGAGATATTTATGTTTTTTGGAAAATGCTGTAAAAAAAATTTAATAATTTGAAAATTAGAAACAAAGAAAAATGAAAGAGTAATGAATTTTATATTAAAGAATTTTAACTCATAGGGTCAATATAGAATTTAAAAGCTAATTAAAAAACAATGCAATGTCCAGTTGCAGGTGAGAAAAAATGGTAAATTAGAAATGAAGCGGGTTTTTCTAGTTTTCGTGCTAACCAGTATTTGAAAGGTTATATATCCGCTCCACCGTCATCTCGTAATTACTGGACGCGATTCCGTGTCAATAAGCAGAGACAACGGATGCGTACTGTTTCATGAATATGGATTCTTCCACTCACGTTCTGTTATTTTGCCTACCCTTATTCCCAAAATAGAGTTCGTGATCAAAACGAGATGCCCCACAGGTGAGACTTCACCACAAGAGAACATGATATCGAACAAACGAGATTTCGGTGCCAGAGAACGAGATGTTGGCTTTATGATGAAATAGCCGAGACGATTGCTGTACATTCTTTGAAGCCCGCGTGAGCCTGGGACTGATTTAATCTTCTCAAGATGTTCCACTATTATTACAGTCAGTTTTATATTAAAAGTTTGTTTGTTTTTTTAACGAAGGTTATGTAAAGTAAAAATTCTTACAAACAAGCAACAACAGAGAAGTGCCGAATATATCCAAATCTTTGATGCCTGACGCCATTTTACTTGTTACATACATCGACTATTTACTTTTTTGGGGGGGGTTGTTTTAATACCAGCCTCACGATGAGGCTGCAGCTCTGTGGCGTATTCTTGAGAGATTAATTTAATGAAAGAGCAGCAAGAGTTTCTGCTGGCAGTAATCGAGTTAGAAGGTCGTACGCTCCAGTCAGGCGTCTTCTTTAACGTCACGGTGCAGCGCCGAGGGCGAGGACGGGTGGACAGGGGAAAACCGACGGGGCTTATTTTGCTTCACTAAAACAATACAAAGGGTCTTAACTAATTACTATCACTAACCTGCATTTTTCACGCGCCAATCGTGAGCACAAATCCTGACATCGGGACCGAGGTTGCCGAGTGGGGCCGGAGAATCTGCAGTTTGAGAAATGGGAATGGCGCGAGCTGACTGTGAGTATTTATGCAGGGTTAACATTAATTAGTTTTAACTGGGGCCGGGGAAAGGGAGTCTCTCCGTTTCGCTATTTTTCGATGGTGCCGAGCTGCGGCGAGCCCCCTGAAAAATAAACGGAGACGCTATTCCTGCCGTATGCTTGCAAATGTGCTAATTATTCTCATAAAATTAATCTACTTTTCACTTAGTATTTTATTTAACAACAAATTAATATTTTGTCTTTGCAGTCAATAAAGCCCTAATTTTTTTATACCTATTGTTTTTTCTTAAAAAGGAACTACCATAAAAGGACGAAAAAAAGTGAGAAAGTATATACTAGTGTTAGGGTGTTACTTCTGAGATTTTTCAAAAGTTGTCCTTTAAAGTTATCTTTCTCACTCACCTGTGCTTCAAGATGCCCAACCGAAATCCTGTTTCGTTTTCATACACGAACGCACGCGCCCACTGTACATGTGCCTCTCAAACTTGTATTAACCCATTCACCCTGGCCGGCTAACAAGGGAGGCAGTTCCATCCGTCCCATCATAAACTCAATATTTAAATATACTGTTCGCAATGCAGCATACTTGTTGTAGTATTTCCTTTGTTGGTAAACTGTCTTTAAACGTGGAAACTAGTGTTTGGTTTTTTTCTTTTACCTTATAGAATTAACGGCGACTGAACAAAAGCAATTCTGCTGTAGGTTATTAATTTACGCTCCCCAGATTTGGACTTGGGATCTTTTTAGATTCGTTCGAAGAATTACCTCCACCCTCCCTCCACTACAATCAGCAACCAGCTTGAACACGTGTTCGGCTGAGAGAGTGCCTCCAGGTTCTATCCTGTTTCTCGCTCTCTTTCGACATTCAGTGTCTTTCTCGACGAGTGAAACCGAAATAGCCGGGCAAGGGTTAACTTTACGCGTATTGAGAAAAAAATACTGATCTACTCGGCGAACGTCGTGGCTTTTCGATTTGAATCTGCTATCTGGCTCCATTCCGACGCAGCTGACAATGGCTTCTTGCGTTGCCACCGCAGGTATCACGTGGGAGCCAGAAGCGAGTAGAAACACCATCAGCAAATTGCTGCCTTGTCGCCTCGCAGCCAAACAACACAGATAACACAACCAGTATCTTGTAGTTGGAAAAGTAATTAGTCAGTACATTTAGAAAGGATACCTATAGAAAATTTGTAATGACAGCGTACTATAATTATAATGGGAGAGAGAGAGAGAGAGAGAGAGAGAGAGAGAGAGGGAGCGAGAGAGAGAGAGATAGAGAGAGAGAGAGAGAGAGAGAGAGAGAGAGAGAGGAGAGAATAACGATTTTTGGTATCGAGATATGTGCTTGATATCATCGATATCCATGCAATCCGCAAGATGTTAGTATAATTAAAACGTCAGATAACAGCGCACGCCCAGGAGCTATGTAAATATGAAATGAAAATGCTAATATCTTAAAGGTTTTTTTACCGTTCGATTAAAAAATATACACACCACTCTTGAATTCTTGCTGTTCAGATTTTATTTAAATAGTCAACCTTCGTGGTTGCTTTTCGTTATTTGTTTGCTTTTACAGAGTAAACGTAGTACGTCGGACAATAACGCAACAGGAATCCTCCAAAGATCAAGTAATGGTTTATTATATTTAACTCAATTAATGGTATTGCCATACGGGTTATAATTTTACAGGCACAGATCAGCAGACTCATTCCTCTCTCAGTGCCCATGCTCATAGGATAAGAGTAATCAGTACAAAGACGCATCCTAATTTCATCATGGCTGAAACTGTCGAATACTATCTCAGAGGATGTCCAAAACACACCCGAGTCGAACGGGCATATCTGTCAGGGTGGGCAGCACTGTCTCCAGAACTGCCCAGATGCTTTCTTTGAAGCAGTTTAACAACAAAACAGTTTGTATGGTCGGATGGCCGTTTGTAGGAAGGATCAAAGACATTAATACTCTGAAACTTCGGGAGAACCACCGAGCATGTAGCTCAATAAATACGCAAACCGAAGTAATTTTGTTTTAGCATTAGAGGACATTTTGGTAAGCGAGGTCCGTCTGACTTTATTTTTACAATTATTTTCTTTTGTCGTCGCCGTCTCAGGGAGGATACCCGCTAACATGTTCTTGGTGACGACAGAGTCCTGCTTAAGATAGCTGCGGGAGAGTTGCACGCGACTTTCACACAAAACTCTCGATCACTACAAATAACGGCGAATTTATATAGACACGCATATACAACTTTATAGACAGTCACTATATACATATACACGTGGCACACAAATTGAAAGTATATTTTAAATAAAAATAATTGATAATACAGTCTTGACGTCATTTAAGTTGTTCTTTTTAGTTTGAAGAAACTCTTTGGCGACTTTTCAAAACCGTTTGGTGATAGAGGCAGATTTGTGTTGACCAGAACCATTGGCAAAATGTCCGTGTTCGGAAAACTCTGCAAATATAAAGCGTATTTCCCCCCGTCTCTGTTTGAGCATCCATCACTCGTGTTTTTTATTATGCACGAAGTAGTTCCATTAAGTATTCATGGCATGTCTGCCGACTTCACCCGAGATAAAAGAGAACTTCGTCAGTGAACCAGTTTTCGGTTAATTGGGTAAATGCGCAGCAGTAAATTTCTCTTGAGGTTTGACCTTTTTGCTAATTCACCAGCAAGATTCCAGAGTCAATAGTTTCTGGGAGAGAATTACCACTATAAACTAAGTTGGTAGCGAGTTCTTTAAAAAGAATAATGTGTGGCTAAGCTGTAGATGCATTTCTATGTAGGAGTAGTTTTAGCAGGTACTTTTTGAACTATCAAACAAAAAGAAGCGAAGCATAAATGGGTAACTTCACATTAGATTTCTTAAAAAAGGACTCGGTGAACTTTCACATTATTTACATCCATCAGAAATGGTGGTAAGTATTAGATAGGCGTCTGGTGCACAGACAACAGCCCTGAAGCAGATAGCAGCCGAAGATTATCTTTTCTCTTCTTCTATATATTTTTAATCAATGGTTGCATCCACTTTTGGCGCTGATGTATTTGTGGATATCTCCGGTGAATATACGGGTCGGCGGACAAAGGCTCGGAGATGGTTGTTTGTTCATGTTTATTCAGCTCTACAGGCCCTGGAGCCGTCGATGTGGCTTCCACGTTCGTAGCCGGCGATGGCAACCCGCCTTCTTTTGTCTCGTGCTTGGTCTGGAAGGAACAGGGATACTGCTCTTCTTTAATGGGGATAGAAGAGGTTTCGCGTCATCTTGCTGGGATATGCCACCATCGGTATTTGTGAAGGGTGCCAGGTAATGCACAGGAATCGCGCACGTTCCAAAAACGTACGCAGAAGCCGAGAGAAGTCACAGCCCAATAATCGAGAGTTATAGTATTGCATTAATTCGCTAATAGTTAAGGTTCTTTACCTTCACAGGCCGCTTTCACGTAACGCAGCCCTGTGTCCAGCGCTAGGTTCAGGGATTTGTTTAAGACCACAAGTTACGCAGGATAATCCTTACCGAGACCACGGTTAATTAATTGGACAAAGGCTGAAATGCTAGGAAATACTTTTTAATCGCAGTAACCGTCCATCTTCAGAGCGCTGTCCAGAGTTTCGGCTCTAATCGTGGCTGAGCACCCCGCGAAGGGACAAACCCAGGATAGCTGCATCTCGCGCCCTCTACACCGGCTGATAGCAAAGCGAGCAGAGACACCGAACAGTAATTATACAACTGTGGCCGTTAACACCAAAAGCCTACAACTGAAGGTTTTCGCAGGTTGCTATTGAGCACGTTAACCCTTTTTTTTCCTTTTTAATTAAGCGCCTGGAGATGTGGAGGATCAGTCGCCATTGAAATTTCGAAACCGGGAGAGAGGGCATTTGTGTCGCCACGTTGGGTAAACAGAGGTAGGGAGGAAACTAATCGGGTTTTCGCTCGTGTGTTGGCGATCAGGTCAAAGAAAAATTTATCGAAAGGTAAAAAAAAATGACTTCAAACGTTAGTTCCCTGATTAGTTTGTTCAGCTGGAGAGCGGATTATGTCTCCGCGGTTTGGAGATCGATCTGTAGCGCCCCCTATCTCCCAAAAACCCTGGCCTAGAACATTGACCTGGTAATCACTGATGAGATTCTGATCCCGCGCACTTGCCACTGGGGTCGTCTCCTTTGCCTAAGATTTCCGTCTTCGACACCAGTCTTCTATTTGCAAATTTCTTTACGCTGCTTGGTGAAACTAATTTTCTTTGTATATTCATCTAATACCGTGGAAGCGTCAATAGAGTGGTCGTCTTGTACTCGTCTTGCCATTTAAATGAATTAACCTCGTCTTATAGTGAATTGACTAAGTTAATCCTGCAACAACAAAAAAAGAAGAATAGGATCTGACATTAACCTACACAACATTTTGGCTTAAATTATTATCTTTTATTAAAAATGTTAACCAGAATTTATTTGCTTTTTGACTGAAATATCTGACCTCATATGCGGCAAAGACGGTTTAGCGCACTGCCTAATAGGTTCAAAGCAGCTATGTTCTAGAAACAACGGTTCACAGGGGGCACACAGTCTCAAGAAAAAGCACAAAGCTTTGTACAGGTGAACCGCAGATTAGAACATTACCGTTGTTAAGTGGCATTTACGATGATCAAGAATCGTCACGATAGACAATGAAATATGGGCACCAGTAGATGATGCGAATGCTCCCGATAGACACTGAAGTGTGGGCACCAATAAATGGCATTCTTCGTCAAATTTTGAGCACACGTTTTAAAAATACTGTCATGTTGATGAAAAAAAAAGGGTTCGTGGATAACAGAAGTACCAGTAGAATAAACAAAATCAAACAACGTCTGCCAATGGTAGAAATATCTATAGCATTTTCCTGTTGTAGTGGTTTGAGGGGAGCGAGATGTATTGAATGTTAATCAAATCTCTATGTCGCTGATCTTAAGCGTCCGCATATCTACGGTCTATCGATTACCGAAGCGATATAGTGTCACAAATTCTACTGCTGGGTGCCTTGAAGAAAAAAGACTCATTTTTCATGGGACAACCCGAAGTTAAAAGCAGAAGATTGCACTGAGGCCATTTTAGAAAACCCACCTTAATAAATACCGATATCTCAAGCTGAAGTTGGGTGGTTCATTGGTCCTGTCGTTTTTTGTCCCTATAATTAAATGCCATATGAGCTAGAAAGTGTCTGTCGCTTTCCCTATACCATCTACGGATCCGAAATGAGGGATATTTAGTTACAAAGCAAGATTATTAATGCATGAACGGAACTAGCGGACGAATTTTGTGTATACAGATGAAAGAGGTTTGCCTGCCTACTTTGGCCTCACCTCACTGGATAACGCGAAATGCAGGGTTTTTCAGCAAAACGAGGTGGCGGTACAGAAGTGGGCGGAGAGCGAGAAGAAAGCCAACGTAGAGTTTTGAAACACTGTACCGAGAACTCGGCTTCCATTTACAGCGGAGAATGGACACACCGGGTAGCATCAGAAGAAACGGTACCTCGAACAGCTTCTCTCAACAGCGGCCGGGAGACTCCGCTTTCTCAAAATTGCCTGTGAAATGAGATAAAACTGGCTCACTTTTTACAGTTTCTTGAACGTCTATAGATGCTGAAGTTGGGCTAATGCGAGACTTCACACATCATATATAGTTTCGCGATTATCTACGAAGTATTAAAATCTCTCTCTGTAATGACGTCATCTCCCTCTCTGTGATGACGTCATCTCTCTTTCTCTTTATACACACACACACACACACAGATGTATCCAAAATTATAAGCCACCATAAGAAACCACTTCTCTCTTTCTAAACACATTATTGTAAATATAAAAAACATTTTTGAAGGAAAACTACGAAAAATCACATAACTATGTATCAGAACATATAAACAGTTTATTACGCTCCCATCACTTTATGCTTTTTGCATAATTACGGAACCAGAAAGTTACAGACATAATGCTGAATTTAGTTCGATGTTGCCGTGTTCATCCCGTATCGTTTCTCACTACTAATATGAATAATTGTTAGTTCATACTAAGCTATTGTATAAAGGTTAATGGACCATATTATTGATGAATGCTATTAATTTGTTCGGCAGATGAAATGACACAAAAAGTGAACGTGAGCAAGAAACAAGGTTTTCCATTGTTTCGCTTCACGAATCTGATTACTCTCAATGGGAAACTGTGAAGGATGTTGAAGTTACTCGTGATGCTGTGCGAACAGCCCCATCCATAGAATAAAGTCGAACTGGCTCAGCCATGAACTGAAGGGACCAAGGAAAAAACCAGGAATATAGATCGCTGGCTTGAACGGCCAAGAGGACAGATAGGCAGTTGACTTCTACCATTAAAAGACGCTTGAGAAAGGTTGGATAGATTGACCGAGTAACGAACTTAAAAAGCCAATGAGAACAAAAGGACTTTCCTGGGCTAAGCAGCATCAGAGATGCACCCTGAAACAGTAGTGCAATATACTGAGGTTAAAAGAAATATCTGATTCTAAGTGACAACAATGCAATAGGTCGGGAAAAAATATAGAGAGCTGCCGGCAATTAAGGACAATGGCGGATCTATACGGATTTTCTCTTTTGCTGATTATTCGGTTGACGCCATAATAAACAATGAGCGCGTATTCCAGAAAGAAAATGAAGATACCACGATATTCTTCAACGCCACGTAATTCCAGTATAGTGACGTGACAGGGACGAGTTTAATGTGCTGTAATAAAATAATGGCCTGGGCTCTTTACACGGCACCTTTGTAGGAAAGGATTTGAAAAATTATTTAATGTCCTCCATTCCCGGGTCGATGTGTTGAATTAATTAGATTCCAGAGCCAAGGAAAAAATGGTGCATGCCATGGAGATTCTTCTTGAATGGGGAAGAGGAGGTGTTACTTAAAAGGCAATAACAGTTTACCAAAGATATGTGTCGCAGTTACTCACATTAAAAAACAAAATGTAGCTATTTTGATGATAAAAGGTTTGGAACAATACAGTTAATGGTTTATATGTTCTGCCGCGAGCTTAGACTGATTTTAAAATAGTTTTTGCTACAGTAGAATGTTCAAAAGGCAGACCAGTGTTTTAGGGTTTTACACGATCGGGTATCAACTGTGCAAGAAAGCTTCTTGTTATTCGGTTTGAAAACCCGTTACAACATGTAGAACCTATAAACATCTGGCTTTAGAATCATTTAGATTATTGATAATGACTTAGTAAAGACTTTCTTTCAAAGTTAGCACATCGCCTCTTTGCAAGTGCTCCCTGAGATCTATACGCAAGCTGTTGTGGTGCCCAGAGCAGAAAACCCAGGTGATAGTAGTTCCAGATGTATGGCGTGTTGTTGCATTTTCCTGCAGTTTACAGAGATTACGGCAAAGAATCTCTTAATTGAATACAGGCGTTAACAGGTGCCCTGAAGAGGGGATATGAAACTGGCGTAGTGAATGTTTTACATACATACCAAATCTACGACCACACTGATGCTCTAACTTCACCGTGGCTGACAGGTGATTGTAAATATCGATACAAGGAACCACAGCTGCCCTTTCTAGATCCATGGACGACCAAGGCGCGTACGTGAATTGGTTTAGGTCTAATTCGTCTGTAATGCCTACAGACCGGGGCAGTACGTATGGTTGCCAAACAGAACGACGGCTTCTAGTCGTACTTTCCAACGACGTAACCGTCCTGTGTCAGAAAACCTACCTACTCTTCACCATTGCAGCACAACGCATTGAGGACAGTGCATCAGCTGCCATTTCCCATTGGCCCCAGGTCGTCCGGATTACCTCGGCTACCACAAGAATTCGGCATCGCATCGGCAGCTAGGAAAGCGTGGGTGGTCTCCTTGATGGCTGCCTCAGCGAATCTTCGTCGGACCCACATTTCGGGATGTGACGGGGAAAAATTCAAAAATAAAAGTTTGTTTTTCTTTTTCTCCCTCTCTTCCCCCTTCAGTCTCTCGGTTTTACACGCGAGCCCTTTTTTGTGCAATTCCATTTCTCTCAGAGGGAAAAAATGGGTTCGCATTTTACCACCTTCTTGAAAACGGGCTGTTATACTCTCTAAAAGAGGGGTCTCCGCCGGCCCCTGGTCCTAGAAAGCTCCACTTCGTTCGGCGCCTCTCATTTACAACAACAAAAAGAACCGTAGAACTCTCCGCTATCTGTCAGGTGCGAGTCGACGGTTACCGGGAGATGCTGCCGCCTGATGGTTTAAACGCTCTAAGTAGCGAGATCCTGATGAAGGAGGGAAAAAAAATTAGAAGTATTTTTCAAAATGACAAGAAATCTCGCTATCTTCAGTATGGTTTACTGCTATCCGCACGTGGATTTGGACCAATCACCTGCCCTCTGTTGTTGTTGTTTGTTTTCTTCCTTTCGCTAGTTTGGGCCAAATTCACGTGATATTCTGCGGGATTTTTTCCTTCCGGTTTTAGCGAAGCGGAAAACAAACAACAACAAAACAACAACACGAGAACTAAATCTCTGTTGGATATTTAAAACGGTTTGATCAGAAATACGACAAAAATGGATAACTTCTCGTTTCATCGCAACTTAAAAATAAAAATCAGTTTTATTTTTAATAAATCAAAAAACATTTTCATAGCATAAAAAATTAAATAATAATAAAATAATAATAATAATATAAAATAATAATAATAATAATAATAATAATAATATAATAATTAATAATAATAATAATGTAAAACAACTGTTCTATTCTTTGCACACAGATCCTGGCCATATTCTTATTTCTCTTCTCTGTTTTCCTGTTCTTCCAGACCTTTACATTGTTAGTGTCTAAGTGGATTACACCAGCAAACCTCAACTTCGTTAACTTATGCATTTTTTCGCTCCCCGCTGTTGTTACTGATGCATCTTCAAGATTTTCTTTTTTCCCCTTCTAATTATTCCCTTCCTCCGCCGGGTCTCCATCTCTCTCTCTCTCTCCCTCTCTCTCTCTCTCTCTCCTCCCCTCTCTCCTCTCTCTCTCTCTCTCTCTGCGGCAATCGTGTCTAGAATCAGATTTTCGTGTTTATTCGTTGTCCGCTCCGGGGTCTGTATTTACTGTCCAAGTCGTTAGAAACTCCTGCCCCTGTAGGTAAACCAGCCGACAAGAATGAACTCGGCCCGCAATTCAAATTGCTTCCACTGAAATCAATACGGTTAAAAATTAAAACTGGCCACAGACTCTGACTGGAGTTCGATCCTGCAGGATATCTGTTCGCGCCAGATAACTAACTGTCGCCGCGTCTTTCTAGCCGACAGGAGATTCTGGAAAGAAGAAGAAGAAAAACAACAACAGCGGCAAGAGCACTTTCCCTTCTATTAGTCTGTCGGTGAGAGTTATTACTTTTCTTTTCCGCCCCCACCAAAACGCTCGTCGGCACCTAGGAAAGCTGGATCTATTATTTCTCTTGTAATTGTGATTTGGTTCTGTTGGCTATGAGGAAGGGTTCTTGAATCAGTGATAATTGTCTAAATTAAAATGTGGATTCTGAGAGCACTTCTCTTGATGTCATCGGTTCGGGGAAGTTAATGTCTATAGAATCTCTCTGAAAATTGAACACAATTCTTAAACTGGAACAGAAGACCTAATGAGTTGTCCGCGCAAAAATTAAACAAAAGATCGGTTGTATAACTTTCCATTGTTCACTGTCAGACATGAGGTATCGTTGGTAAACGGAACCTACAGCGATTATCCTTATCTGTCTTTACGTGTAGGTCTGAGAATGCTCTTAATAACGATTCAGGGTCAAAGAGACATCGATTAGACTGTCTTATCTTTGATACTCACCTTGTGTATTTTGTGCACGCTTTCTTTGCAAAAAACAAAAAAAAAAAAACTGCTGACCAAAGCACAAAACATTTAAGCCAAGTTTGGTTTCTGAAAAGAGTCCTATTCTCGCCTTAATTCTTGCTGGTTAGAACAGAGTGGGTGAGTAAATCCGAGATGAATCCTATTCCAGGAGACACACACAGACAAACAAACAGGAGGAGAGAGAGAGGAGAGAGAGAGAGATGATGTCAGTACAGAGAGATGACGTCAGTACAGAGAGAGAGAGAGGATGATGTCAGTACAGAGGATGACGTCGTCAGTACAGAGAGAGAGAGAGAGAGAGAGATCAGTCAGTACAGAGAGATGACGTCAGTACAGAGAGGAGAGAGAGAGAGAGAGAGAGAGAGAGAGAGAGCGGTGCTTCGTCTAAGATGATGACACGGCTGGCACTTTGGCTTATTTATTAATAGATAATATGACAGCCTAAATATATAAGTGGGGGGACTATTGGATTTTCCTCTGACTCTGTCAGCCTGCAAATGTTCAGCAGACGTAGTTCATGTTTAATGCTGCCATGAACGGACAGGCTCTTATCTTCACATGGCATTCACGTCATTAAATATGAATGCTAGTAAATGTCATGTAAATGCCACGTAGAGATCACCATTTGTCTCTTCCTTTACGGCAGCATCAAACGTAATGTAAAGATTACCTTTTAATCTGCTTGGTAACTAATTAAAAGTGGAAAAGTGTGGACAGGAACAGATTTTCTGGTTATCTACAGATACTAATTCCGTGGACCATAATTACAAAATAACTAGAATTTCGACACGGGATTATATTATAAAATATTGTTAATGAGTTCAACAAATTGCAGATTAGTGTAAAGAATAGCGGTATTGTAAAGTGACTTAAGATCCATCATTTATTTTCCCTGGTGGATAATGAGGTTTGCACTTCTCACCTCCTTTAACATGAGCAGCAACGTCGGAGATACTAATGCTACTTTTCAGATCATAATCTCTGTCACTTTTCTCGGGATTCTTGCAGTGCCGAGAACTTCAGCCTCCCAGGTGTGATAGATGCTCTGCTATGGCCTATTTCTCCACTGATGACGAGCCTCCTGCTGCGGCGGATCTCGACGATTACCACATTGTTTTCAGCTCCCACATTCTTCTGACTTTTTGGGGGGTCAATGCACTTCTGAATTTTCTCCTTTTTAGCAGCGGTCTCTCCTCGTGTCAAATAAAACCGTAACCTCTTTTGTCTCCGACGACTCTGGGTGGCTGATGTTTGTACCAGCTACCGGAAACATCAGTAAGATAGCGTTTGCAGATGGTCCGACTGACAACTTAGTGGCATTGTTGTTCTGTCCCCAGGTATAATTTGTAGAAGACAATACGATGCAAACGGGAAGTCTATGGTGCATTGTTTTAGAGCATTACAGCGCATTTTGTATCTTCGGATGGTATTTCCGTGGCCTCCTTTTAGATGTCCGTTCCTCTTCTCTCCACGGTCCTTGGGGACTGGACACGCCCCCCCCCCGCTCTTTGCTTCTCGTTCTTCGGTTCGTTTCCTCTCCACAAACCTGTCGAATTGAAAGTGACCGAAGATTCTGCGTACGTTTCGACGGATAGTATGTGTGTCTTCAGTACTGTCAGAAGAAACAAACAGACTGGCTAAGAGCAGCCGTGCTTGTAATGCAGCTGATGAACGATTGATCAAAGTCTGTTTTTATTCAAACAAACATTAAAAGCATCAAAAAATTTTTATTTTTATTTGATTGGCGGCAGCTAATATCGTGTTTTGAATTTTAAACTGAACCTCAGATTCCTGAATGCCCAAAAATCTTTTTAAGATCCAAGTAACTTTTTATTTTTAATAATGTAAAGATATGAATGTCATTTACAATGTTATCTTTGCATAACGCGCTGTTAATAACCAACTTAAGACCATCAGCACAATTTAGTTGATTTAGCACAAATAGCGCCATCTGCTGGACGAAAGCTGTTTCCTCTTACTCGTACTAACTGCATTTCATTCGAGAACCGTCACCGAACGCTTCAGCTTGTCCTTTCTTGTAACTGTTTGAAAATGCACACACTTACTAATACTTATGAATGTTCAGTTTTACTTACAAATGTTTAGGACAGCTCTGGCTTATCTTTGCTTGGGAAAGTTCAGGACCTCGTTATCGTACCCTTGTTTGTAGATAACCCGTTCACCGGTATTTCTGAAAAATCCGCTTTTTTGTTTAGTTGTGAGTTTCTTTTTGTATTTAAAACTGCACTTGATTTAAGGCTACTACGATTAATAACAGTATAAGTTAACTAAGAATTTTAAAAGATATTTTCTCTCTTACGATAAATAAATAAATAGTTAATTAATCAGGTGTATATTTTCTTCACGGAGTTCTGCTTTTAGTCGATTGGACGCTACTACACAAACAAACGTCGAGGGGGGGGGCTATATACACTGCTCTTGTCGCTGCGGTTTGCCGCTAGATGACGCGCGTAAGATGTTTTGTTCCTTTGTTGAGCTGTGTCACTACTTATATTAATGGGCTAACTGTTTAATATTCCCTTCCATTTGCTTTTATTGTAGTTCAGCAGGAGTGCTGGCTATTTCGTAACGGAAACGCAAGAGATGTTTTGTAATTTTAGGAACTATATTAAATGAAAAGTCAAAAGATAAATTTGGGGTCATGAATACACTAAATCGTGCATAAATTAATTATTTTCGTGTACACCACGTGTCAGTTTTTTACCATAGCTATATCACTAGTCATAACAGGTGCCTGTAGTCAGCTAGTGGTTCTGAGCCTCTATCTAACGGTCCGGTTCTTTTCTTCGTATTCCGCAGCGACGGCGGTGGTGGGATGCAGTCGATATTCCGGTAGTCGGTCGCTTCCTTTGCCATCATTCACAGTCTCAATTCTACCGAGCTTGTCTCAGATGTGGTGAGGCGTTGTCTTTGCTAGCGTAACGATTTATTAAGATCCCCTGGAGGCAACAAAACGAAACGACACCTCTGAGGCCACAGATACCAGTCCATGGGCAGTAAGTAAACTGTACCCCTGAGGCCATACCGAGAGGCGGCCCATAACCCTGATGTCACGTGACATTTCGTCAGTTAGAGAGACAGCCATCGAACGACGACAGATCGTGTTATCATGCAGACCCATTAATGTCCGAACCTTATTTTTGCCAGTCTTCACCAGTACTTAGTATATCATAAGAAGTATAACTCGTCTCGTTTTTTGAGTGTTCGTGTTAAAAGGGCATATTTTTTTTACGTGTGTACACTTTCACTTTTGATATAATATACAGAATCCATCTTTCCAAGTAAATGTTAGAAAAAGTAATTAAATGCGGCGTTTGCTTTTCCTTTAATGAGATGGTAGATACGATATAAAGAGAAAGACAACTTCCAGAATCATAGCAGTCAGTTTCTGCTATAATTTACCGACAAACTCGACGGGATTCCATCACTCGTCGCATGACCGCGCTTGTTAACATTATCCGCCATTCCCGTCTCCTTAAGCGGAGGTAGATATGCACTCGTGCGGTCTTCCACGGGCATGCGCGGGACTTCAAACTGAACCCCAAACGGCCGTGGGACTGAACTAATGAAGCTGTGCGAAAATCTGGCTCGGCGCAGGTGGACTAGGGCGATCGGTCTACATTACAGTCAGTCCTCGAGAACCAGCAGAACGGATGGTCTGGTTTACGATGAGCTCGCTTACGTCGTTTGTAAACAGTTCCTCGCGGCTGCTAACAGCTCTCGTCCACCACTTCCAAGTCGTTCGCCCATGGCCTTGTTGCGAGATGCAAGCTTTTCTGTATTTTCGTATGCCTCCAGCCACGGATAAGTAACCACATTTACTCTCTCTCTCTCATCACCTGATCGTGATGGTTCGTGTCTCATTTTTCCTCACTCTTAGAAGATCGGTGATATTTGGCGATTATTCCAGAAAATCGTCTCGAAGGATTTCCTTTCTCTGAACCTCTTCTTAAAAAAAAATATATATATATATATATATATCGAGTCTTATCTACAATTTCAAGAGCAAATCTATCTAAACCTATAGCAAATTCTCCTTAAGTTCTAGTTAATGATTTCTAATGTTTTCTTGGCTTTACTAATAATCAAATTAAACTAAACCTTTTCTTTCTTAGTCATGCTAACAGCTGACCTTTTTGTCTACCCAAATTTCTTTATTTACACAATTTCATTAAATTTTCATAGCATCAAAAATCCATTTCTGTCAACAGACCGATTTTCACTTTCTTCCCCTAATTACTTGTAGCTGCTTTAGAATTCCATTTTTCTTTCTCGTACTTATTCGTTATTTGCATCTCTTGAAGTACTAATATCCATGCAAAAATCTCTTTCCGTGTACACTGTTTAGCTATTGATTTCGGATTATCTCTAATAACAAACTTTCGGTTTATTAAAATCGGGCCGCTTCACTTCACTCTGGTAAGTTTAGATTTTCCATTCTCTTTCACAAATTAATATTCTGGGAATATCTCAATAATTTGTCTATTAAAAAAAAAACAAAAACAATCTTTTGGCGAAAGTATTTCCTATATCTCTTTTGTTTGTGTGTGTTTTAAGTTTATTACTATTATTATTGTAACGTATTTCACTATTTCGTTTCGGTTTTTAGTAATATTACTTAACTCATGCAAAACGGAATAAAGCACAACCTTTCACAGTTACTCAAGGGACACAATTCTGTTAACCCAACGAAATTTACTTCCCTTGAATTAATTTAGTTAAGTTTATTACTATTATTATTGTAACGTATTTCACTATTTCGTTTCGGTTTTTAGTAATATTACTTAACTCATGCAAAACGGAATAAAACACAACCTTTCACAGTTACTCAAGGGACACAATTCTGTTAACCCAACGAAATTTACTTCCCTTGAATTAATTTAGTTAAGTTTATTACTATTATTATTGTAACGTATTTCACTATTTCGTTTCGGTTTTTAGTAATATTACTTAACTCATGCAAAACGGAATAAAACACAACCTTTCACAGTTACTCAAGGGACACAACTCTGTTAACCCAACGAAATTTACTTCCCTTGAATTAATTTAGCTGTACATACTATAATTCAAGGGAAATAACTACTAGGTTTTTTTCTATTTCACTAAAATTATTATTCATGAAATTGAGTTCTATTCTGATGTTGTACGAATCATTAAAGCGATAGTAATAAAAAGTAATTTTATAATCTCTTCTAATTAGACGTAATATAGTAGTACGTTTTTAAAGTATAGTTATTAAAAAGAAGAAGATGCAAAAAACAAACAAACGAGAGGAAGAACATTGGATGCTGTAAATCCTTCCTCGAACGTATACTCCTCTCTGGCATTCCTTTGGTTTAATTACTGCCCATTTATCTAGAGTAAGGTTTTCTTTAAAATTTGAAAAGTACAATACAATTATAACCAATATAAGTTATATGTTCTAAATATAACATCTTTGTTGAACGCGATTTTCAAGAGATTTGCCCATCTATTAGCAACTATGTGTATTATTACATTTTTTAAAACAAAAAGGAATATGATCACGCCATTAAATCGTGATTCGTCAAAATTAACTATGACGATATGAGTTATTTACGGTATATAGCGACCCCAGATCTGTGGGCGATGATAAATATCCCCTTAGCAGTCTGAAAATGGCTACTTACTTATTAACCCTAAACTCTCTTACGTAAATAAATAAATTGGAAATAAGCATGTTTACGGCTTATTTTATTATGAGATTTTCCTGTTTTCCTTCGAGCAAAGAAAATCAATATTACCAACAAAACTGTATGGGATGTTACACTGTGTCCCGGAGTACAGCTCTATTAAATATTTCTCATCCTCACACCGCGAATATCTGTGAAAAAAAAACAAAAAAAGAGGCGTGGATGTACAATAACACCAAATTTTTACTTTTTAGATTCTTATAAAGACAAAGGGCTCTGGTCTTTTAATAAAACACAGGAACAGTAAAAACAAACACTTATGATACTAAAACATCTATGTTCTGCTGAAGTTTTAATAGTAATTTAAAATAAGGTCTCTTCGTTTATTTACAGCTCTGCCCGCACATATGTCTGGGACTTCCCCGGTGATACTAGTGCTGCAATATTTTAGGTAAGCATATTTTTGTTGTCTCTTCCTAAATCATATCAAATTATAACGCAAAAAAAGATGCCAGCATTGGAATAAAGTAAATAAGTAGAAACTGCGTTGATTCCTCATCAGGGACGATTGAACAAGAGTTAGATAGCTGCCATATGTACTGATGAAAGGTTCTGTTGCTAACTGTAGCTTGTTTTAAATCTTAATACATCAAAACTATTTTTGTTTGTTTTGTTTTTTTAGGGTACTTAACAGTAATGTGTCACGCACACACTTCGTGATACATTAGAAATTGTTTATTTTTAAAAAAATTTCTTCTCGGAAGCTGCATGCCGAAATCGGTGGTAAGTAGGAAATATATCTGATGAAGGAATCCGCCATATGTCAGTTTTCTGAACTAAGGGGGAGGAAATTTGTTTTAGAGGTCTCTACTGATTTGCATCAAGATACAAACTGGATGGATGATGCTGCTGAACTATTATTATTATTATTAGTATTATTATTATTATTATTATTATTATTATTATTATTATTATATTATTATTATTATTATATTATTATTATATTTATTGTAATTCAAGTTTAGCTCATCTGTTTCAGATGCTGAGAACAAAATGGAATCAAAGTCAGCGATGATATATATGAAAGTGTGAAGAACTATGTCCCATCACCCCGCCTCTGGTTCTGTAAATACATGAATAAATAATTGACTGCGCAAACCAGATCAGCTAAATCTAAGTGGAAACAAGAATACCTGTCATCTATAAATGAGCATGAAATGCGAAAACAAAAGTAGTTTATTGTCAGTGTCTTCTATCTACAATATTCCGGAGGGCAGCGTAAAATTTGGAGCAGTAATCAACTTGTTCATCCGACCCCATGGGACCTGGAGACGGTCGGATACCTGTTCGGACCGTTTTTAAACAAGTGCTCCTTTCTTCATTTTCTCTGAACACTAACAACTATAAGCCTTCTCTCTTTAGGGGGGGTTGCTGGCCGACCTGTTAGCAAAGTTATTAGACGACATATCGCAATGGTTACAGTCACCTCCGCCGATAAGAGTGACTTAGCGAGGGAGAACCACAACCAACCAACAAACGAGAAGCGCGAAGTAGCGATCTGAGCATGCGCAGACAGCGAATACAGCTCTCCCTAGTGGCTGACTCATGAACTACAAAGGTCGGAGGGCCGAGGAAAATGAGCTTTATACTGGAAAAGTCAGATAACCTTGAGGTTTATCTGGAGGTCGCTCGTGAAACTACTTACCCTGTTATCATTTTAAAAAAAATATTGTTGTTCGTAACAATTAATACAAATTAAAATTAAGGGGTTTTCTCTTGTATTGTTCGTTCGTTTCCAGTTAGAAGACCGCAAGAATATATACAGTCGACCCCCCCCCCCGCGTGATCGCGGCCCCGGTTATTCGCGGAATTTTCCTCAGAACCCGACTAATGACTGTCCGTGGAAACCCCCGCATATTCGCGGAATCGCAAATATCTTCCGCGATTTTTTAATGGCTTTTTTCGTGGCGATATATATTTTTCCATGCTTTTTAACGCTAAATTATTAATAACAATATAATTTACTAATTTTGTAATATAAATACTAACGTAAATTCGGCAAAATATCGATATAAAATAAACGCTATTGGCTGGAGGTTTGAAAGTAGCCAATCGGAGAGCGGTATTCGTCTCCTCGCTGCTGATTGGCTGCTGCCCACGAGGCGCTGTCTCGGGCAGATGCAGCCCCGCATCATCCCAGTTTACCGCGTGTAGCTATCTCGAGTGTTTCGCTGAGTGTTGTGTTTTTTATTAAATTAATTATATATATTTACTTATATTTTTATTATATTTTGACGTTATAGGCATTTTTATGGACCACGTCCAATATTCGCGGTTTTTCACTCTTCGCGGGTGTCAAGGGACGTAACCCCCGCGAATACCGGGGGAGGGACAACTGTATATATATATTATCGAAAATTCTCAATACCTGGCCACCATTTTCCCACAATTAACTTGAAGCACAGACAATTACGAGAGAGGGAGAGGCGGGGGGGGGTGATCTTGAGGCTGCCCCCTGATGGCCGACACAAGGTCTCTTTAATTTTGCACTCACTTATTCATGTATTGACAAAATACGGCAGACTAACAACAACAACAACAACAACAAAATTCTGGACTCGAGAAGAAAAGAAAAAAACACTTGAGCAGATATGTTATGAAACGAAATAAAGGGGTGGGGTAGGGTTAAGATTGGTGGTACTACGAGTACAGTAACAGAACTGCTGGCAAGTGCCCGGTGTCCGGACCGCCAGCTAAAAGGTCACTTCCGATGAGCTACACCGGTAAGCAGGTTTGACGTTCTTGCTGAGCTTCGCACAAAGGTACTGTACACGACTGTTTTCCGATCCCGAGGATCGACTTCGGCCTAATATACGAAGAATAATTATCCATGAAAGGTAGATAGTCCTTGTAAAGATTCCTACGTTGTTAAACAACTGCCCAGAACCGCCCTGGGGGGTTGCAGGTCTGACTCTGTATTAACAATGGGGTTGGGGTTGGACAGGAGAGAAAGAACCCGAACAATAGAGCACCTGTTCTCAGGCCCGTGGCCGCCACCCAGTCCGCTCTGGCGTGTAGCCACCCTGCTAATAAGGGACAGGTTTTAAAACTTAAAAAAATAATAAAAAATTACCAGTTTGTGATTTTTTTAGCAATGAATAACTCCCTCCATCATCGTGGCTGCTGATGGTAAGTTTAGGAAAAATCAAGTCGATGAGCTCATCCCTCCTCCCTGGGTACCTTGTATGGTGGTTCCCTGCCTCTATCCAACAACCAAAGCAAACCTAAATGTGGTTATACACAAGCAAAAGCACAAACATAACAACAACATACTAGTAGTAGTACTGTAGGTAGACAATGATGAGATATTTGTTTACTTCTAGCAGCAGCAGCTCCAGCAGTTTCGGTGGGTGGAACAGGATCCTTATTGGGAAAATCATAAAGCTGATTAGTCTCGGTTGGCCGAATCGAGCTACTAAATTAAACAATTTACTTTAATTATCCACTGCATGTATACAGCATACACAGGTTTCAGGGTGATTCTTTAGTGATGTCATGGTTGATGCATAGAATAAATTGACTTTGCAAATTATAGATTCAGTTCAATAATTGAAAAAAACAAAATATAGGAGACATATGTCATAGTTTCCTTTCTTGTCTGAACTGTTTTTTCTGGTAATAGTTTAACTAAACTGGGTTCCCATTTAGTAGCCTGATAGAAACCAAAAAGTAGCTTTGGAATGGATGTACTTGATATGATATATATCTACTCTAAATATAACGTTTCTGTTGTGAGTATTAGAATGTAATTCTTTGTGAAAAATTTAGATGTATCGAGTTATTTTTTGTTTTTGTTTTTTAAAGACTGCTACCATATTCAGATTTTAAAATTTTTTTATAGGACTATGCATTTACTGTACATAATGATATTTATACTTTTTAAAAAAAATATAATGTATTGTGTTAATTTTTTTTTTTTACTTTCATTTTAGATTGTTCTTCAGTTTACCATTGGATAATGTGCAATGTTCACATCAGAAATTCCTATGTATGAAGATGTTCATGATTTTGGGAGTCAGAATGTTTGCCTCATCACTGCTAAAGTCATCTTGCAAAATAACTGAAAATAAAACTTAGATGAAAAGAAAAATTAGTAGTAGGCATAGTACAATTGTGAATAACAATGAGATCTATGTAAATTTGACTTAACATTCAACAGGAAGGAAATTGTAACAAGGAGATGCTTTTGCCAAATATTTTTTGAAATGTTATTATCAGTTTGCATTTATTTGGAAAGAATACTAAAATTTTGTAGAATGTATTAAGAAAGATACAGTGAAGTTGGCCATGAATGTGAAGATTGTTAAAAATGCTTTCTGATGCTGTTTTATTAAGAGGGCATTGTAGAAGTCACTCTGAAAAAAACATCTCTGTAAATATGTGTCTTTTGTTCGTAGATTTTCTTCATGTTTATCTGTTGATAGCATGACAACTCTTCCAGAACAAAAACTGTATGAATGCAATGACTGCGACCAAACATTTTCTCATTCTACCAGTCATACCTCACACATCAAAATGCATAAAGTAGAGATATTCTACAAATGTGAGTTTTGCCAAAAACTGTTTTCCAAAAGGGGAGCACTGAGCAACCATGTTAGATCTCACACAAGAGAGAAAGTTTATAAATGTGAATACTGCAGCCATGTATTTAGCCGTCATTCAAACCTCACAAGACATGTGAGAACACATACAGGAGAAAAGCCCTATCAGTGTGAATACTGCATTCAGGCATTTTCCCAAAGTTCTGGTCTTACTACTCATTTAAGGACTCACACAGGAGAAAAGCCCTATCGATGTGGGTATTGCGATCAGGCGTTCAGTTGTCGTTCTCATCTTACCACACATGTGAGGACACATACTGGTGAAAAGCCCTACCAGTGTGAATACTGCAATCAGTCATTCAGCCGCCATTCAAATCTTATTACTCATGTGAGAACACACACAGGAGAGAAGCCCTACCTCTGCGAATATTGCAGTCATGTGTTTAGCCATCGTTCTAGTCTCACTAAACATATAAGAACACACACAGGTGAAAAGCCCTACCAGTGTGAATACTGCAGTCAAACATTCAGTCAGTATTCAGGTCTTACTAGTCATGTCAGGACCCACACTGGGGAGAAACCCTACCAATGTGATTACTGTCACAAGTCTTATCCCACTAGTTCTGCTTTGATTAAACACATTCGAAATCACACTGGAGAAAAACCTTATAAATGTGAATAATGAATGGAAAATTTTTTTCTTGTTTTAGTATTGCAGCAGTGGATGTTGTCACAAAAATGTTTTTGTATAGGTGTAGTGAATTAAGCATGTGAAAGCAGACATGAGAGAGTAGCAGGTAATATAAGCACTGAATGCTATTATTATTAAATATCTCAGGAAACATTTGACAGTTGCCTTATAGGTTTAGATATGGACAAAAATTTAGCCAGTTTTGAATAACTGATCATTAACATATCTGTCAGCTTTAATTTTTTTCTAATTTGGACAATAACTTTTATCATCAAACTTCATTCCATTCATTCTCTCTAGTTTAATCATTAATCTGAAATTTATCAAACTCTATTTATAATAGGCATAAAGTGAAAATTACTGGTTAGATTGCATTGCAAGATGAAATAGTTGAGGGTGTTGGGATTGCCAAGTATGAGTTGTAAAATATTTTTCTGTTTAGTTTTTAAAGAGTCTTAAATTTTGCTCTCTAAATATTTTCTCTATCATCACTTAAGATGGATTTGTGTTTGCATAGATAAATTTTGGAGAATCTAAACAAGCAAAATCTACAGGATCTTGTTAAACTTAACTTGGAAGTAAATCTTATGCTACAAGTTAGATTATTAAAAGAAAATTGTAGTATGGCAAATTAATTATCCTTTTAAATGCTTTAATTTTTAATAAAACTACATTATTTCCAATAATAATGATGATTATGATGATACAGTTGTCTTTAAATATTTATTCCAGAACAATCTTCCCTAATTAGCCTCATTGATCAGGTTAAGGAATAGTGTATCGTTTACATGATTTAAATAAAAAATTCTTTTTTTTAAAAAATGTGAATATTGCAGTTTGTTTGCGTTTCATTTAAAAAGCGGATGTTCAGATGCCGAATAATGTAAATCCATGAAGGCAGATTGGTCGACAAGATCAAGATAAAATGATGGAAGTGGTGC
This sequence comes from Nautilus pompilius, assembly GCA_018389105.1. Classification (NCBI taxonomy): domain Eukaryota; kingdom Metazoa; phylum Mollusca; class Cephalopoda; order Nautilida; family Nautilidae; genus Nautilus; species Nautilus pompilius. Next base: position 154,565 of record JACATO010002729.1, read on the forward strand.
TGTACACAGTGTGATAGCTGAAGCTACAGAATCAGAACTCAGCTCCAGTTAATTATTGCTGTAGCAGAAATTTTGTCAAAACTATTACCAGGCAGCACAGAGCCATTGTTCATTTTATTGCATGGTTGAGGTGTACAATGAAATATTAAAGTCTGTTGCTCAAGAAATTATCAGTATTCTCAGTGAACTGTTGGCAGAATTTGGAAAGAGCAGTTTTAGGATTCTGGATTATTTTTATTTATGCATTTGTTTTATTTTTTGCTGTAGTATATATCCTTGGTTAACTTGTAGAATGTTAGTCTGTGCTTTGTAGGGGGGGGGGAGGGTCCCAGAACAACAGTTGGCTGAGAAGCAGCATCTGAACCAGTGGCATCAGGGAAGTGTTTAATTTTAGCGGGCTGGCCAAGAGAGCTTATTAAAAATCATCTGATTAGGCTGAAACCCCAGCACACACTGTTCTTGTGGCCAGACCAGACACCGAGAACAGCCACTGCTCATCATCAGACTGAAATGCAGCTAGCTTGTTCTTCTAAACATCCTTCCTAATTTTCTTCCAAACATAAAGGGTCCGGAAAAACAATTTAAAAAAAAAAACTCCAGTGACAATAAATTCAGTCTGAGAAAGGTGGTGCATGTGACAAAGCTTCTATGGATGTACTAACTGCACCTCCATAGATAGACGCTGCCATTGTGTTAAATTTTAAATTATGCTTTACCGTGTAGTGGAGTTAAGCCCTGCAGTTGTGAACTCTGGTACAGTAGCACTTTAGAATTGATACAGTAGAACACCAGTCATTCAGATTCTGTGGTGGTTTTGACCAGGATATTGTGGGCATGCTTTCAGTGGTGCGATCAGCAAGTTTAAAGATGGTAAAATGATGACTGATGCTGTCTTTTTTCACCGAGTCAAGAAATGCTCTGGCTTTAGTCTTGTGAGCAGCTACCCTGATGGTTCAGAAGTCTGGATGCTTGTTAACACTTCATAATTAAGAGAGGAAGCTGCTGCAGAAACCCTTTTCCATTGACAAATGGTAACCTGAATCAAATACTAGAGGAAAAAGGAAAAAAATGCTGACAAAATCACAGCTTTATTGATTTATTGATTGTGATTACAAAGAGATTATTTTACATAAAAGGCCTGTCATTTATTTGTTTGTAGAAAAGGTGATTGAATGAGCAGTGTCATGCCATAGTTTCTACACTAGTTACTCAATTATGATTAACAAAGTTATGATTTTACTACCATAAAATGGTACTAGTTGTTAAAAGGTAATATGCAAATTATGTTGGTGCATTATGTGTGGACTTTCTTCATTTAAAGAAATGTTGAATCCAAGGAACAGTAGTGCTAGCCCCTACAAATTTTCCTGTCTTGGGTGTATTTTGAACATTCTCTGAGATGGTGTTTAACAGTTTCAGTCAGTCAATGCAGGTGCAAGTGTCCCCTCTACTGGGATAGCAAATGGTCTCCTCTCCAGGAGTGAGGAACTATCTGATAACTGATTTGACCAACCAAACTAAATCCCTTTGAGAATCTCACCTTAGTAATGCTAGTAGTAAGTATAATAAGGTGAGAGGGAATTGACTGAACTAGTCTTATGATTTCTGTAAATAACAGTGCTAACCACCCACTCTTATCTTATATAAGAAACTGAAAGACAAGTGACACCAAAACTCTTCTACAACTAAATGATGTACAACGATTTACATAAGCTATTTGTGGTTTTACATTGGCTGTTTGGACATCAGAATTTAAAATTCTTTTGAAATTTTCAAAACAATTGTTCGGCTTGTGTGTCTCTCTCTCTCTCTATCGTGTTAATCAAGATCATCATAAATACCAGAGTAATCGAGGAGAATGTATCTCTGATAGTTCTATCACAGACAGCTTAAAGACCATGAAGAAAATAATCATCTTCCATTACAATTTTATGGGTTTACTTTTCTATTAAGTACATGTTTATCATCATTCAGAATATAACAGAGCTGTATGATGACTCCCAATCTTATAATTTTCACATATTTTACTTTTTTAAAAATGATATGGCACGGTTTGGTATGAGGTTATCGCCCTTAGATTATTTCTCGAGTAATATCTTCATAACCAATAGCACCTCGTTTTACAGTACACAATTCTTCATATTGGTTGTGTTATTTATTCAATTATTTTAGTATTATTACAAAATAATATAATAAATTCATAAATTCTTTTTATAAAAAAATCATGAATACTGTATATCAAAGGACTTTGTTTTTTTAATTACAGTTTAAAACTTTAGTAAATACATTAATTTTTTTAAATATATCTTATTACGTTGCCATCTTTTATACTCCATTTCTTTGGTTTTGTATGTAAAGTATTTTAACTGCCATCTGAATAATTTTAGCCATGTATTGTAAAAATGTGGTTGGTTCAGTAATGTTATTGAGACTTAATGTGTAATTTTTTAAACAGGAAAGATGAACAAAGTCATCTAATAATATTTATGGTATTTAATTCCCATTTAGTAGATCATACTGCTGGTTATTTGACATATAGAAGTTACTATGCATCAGTCTCAGCTTTTCAGAGTTTATAAGCCACCACTGGAGAGATTGGGAACAACCTGCATGTGAATAAAGGATAATAGACATGCTGGGAATGAAGTTATACTTTACTGTCTGAAATAAAAGCATTCAAGGCCAATTTGTGTTTTTTCTCAAATTTCAGTTGTGAAGTGCCAGGGTTTTGTTTTCGTGTTGTAATCAACTGACAGTGAAAAACTGTACCACACACACCAAACGTGGCCCGGTCGAAAATAAAAGGTATGCATAATTTTAGGTTATGTGATTTTAAGCCTGGCTTCTACCTATTATCGCTAGGCAGATTATTTGTTTAAGGCTATCAACTGGTTTCTGTCAGTATACAAAATCTGAAACCAACTTATAAATGTGGTAAAAGCTTAAAGATCCCATGAAGGTAACATAATCAGAATGTTAATGTCAGCAGAAGCATAGTTTCATAACAATATAAAAACATAAAAATTCATTAATTTTGCATAAAATGCCTAGCAGCAGTAGGTGTTTAAAAACACAAATTTCATGAACACTTACTTTGTTTTGCTACAGAACTCTCTGCAATATGTGTAACTGAGTCAGTATTTTTTGTCACAAGTATAATGATGTGTTTAGTGTGCGTTTTCAGTCTGAAGACACACATACAACACTTTTAAATCTCATTTGGCCAAGTTAGATCAGTTACTTGCCAGATCATGATGCTGAGTGATAATTCTCGTTAAATATCTAAGCTAAAATGTCTTAAAGGAAAACAAACTTAGATATAGTGTTATTAGAATGACATTTTATGAAAATATAACTTTCAGTCTTGTAGCAAAATCTTTATTCCTTTTGAATTCATTAGAAATTAAAAGTACTAAATTATAGTTTATTTAACAGTAGATGATTCAAGTTTGTATTATTAATTATTAGAATTAATTTTTAAAGTTATAAAGGCTGTTAACTGTACAGACAACCAAATCTGTTGCTCATTTCCACATTTTTCTTTCTTTAACATAAAAATGTTTGCCAAAGTAAATATTTTTTTTTTTTTTTTACTTTTTAAAAATTTAATACAAATACTCACAATCACAGGACTGTAATTTCAGATTTTATAAAGCTGAGTTTAGCAGTATTCTAAAAAGCTTAATGTGTCAAAATTCAATTTAAATTAAGATATTATATCAAATATTAGCATGTGCAGGCTTCTTGTCCAAAAATCAATATCTACACTGAACATTTAACCTGGATGTAGCTCAAATATTGGGTATTTTACTTTTTGTGTTAACAAGAGATTTAATCAGAAAGATCTTTTAAAAATTTTATCAAGGCCAAAAAAGTGATGTATTAAACCTTAATATTTTGTGTCAGAAGTGATTCCAAAGCTATTTAATAGCCTTGATATCAATTCTGAAAATTTGAAATTTAATTTTGTATTCTTTGTCATAATTCCTTTAATTGTTTATGCTCTTGCGTTTATGATAGAAAAGAGAGATTAAGGCTGGAAATCAGTTTCAAATTTAGATTACATGCCAAAATAACAATACGAAAGCCTGGTATTAAGTGGATTAATCCATATTTAAAAGTTTTCTATTTTTTATACTTTCTGATTGGTAAAGAGAATAGCTAACTGCAAAATCCGTTAAATTTCCAAAATTTCTATGTATTATTATGCAGTCAAGTAATGCAGCCCAATTTTATAGAATAATTTACATTGTGAACAAGGATAAAAATGTAATCAAATGAAAATAACAGAGAAAAACAAGGTCATTAATATATTTGCTAAGATTTCATTTTCTATGCTTTTTATTTTTTCTTTATTGAAAATGTATCCAATTATCAGTGTTTCTTCACATTCTCAGCAGAAAACAATGGTAGATGTTACAATAATCTCCTATATATATCCACTCTATATTTAAAAAAAATTCACACATTTATGATAATTGGGGATCCTATTCCAGTATTAAGAACAGTACTATTTTAGTATTACTTTTCACTTTATGGGTCAATGAGAGTTCAATGAAACTAGAGCAATGGGTGAATGCTTCATAGTAGTGTCAACATTTGAGGATGGCTGTGCAGTATGTTTTTTGGTGTGTGTATTAAGATTAGAAAGTGTGGAGAATGCTTGACTGCAGTATTCACATAGATAGGGCTTTTCCCCGGTGTGTGTCCTTTCATGTGCAGTCAGATTTGCCTGGCGGCTGAATGCTTTGCTGCAATACTGACATTTGTGAGGCTTTTCACCAGTGTGCTTTCTCACATGTATGCTGAGGTGTGCAAGCTGGCAAAATGCTTGATCGCAGTATTCACATTTGTAGGGCTTTTCACCAGTGTGAGTTCTTTCGTGCGCTGTGAGATCAGAATTTTGGCTGAATGCTTTGTTGCAGTACTGACATGTGTATGGCCTCTCACCTGTGTGTGTTCTGATGTGCCTATTGAGGTTAGAAAGGGTAGAAAAAGCTTGATTGCAGTATTCACAATGGTATGGCTTTTCCCCTGTATGAGTCCTTACATGTGCAATAAGACTACAGTGTTGACTGAATGCCAGACTGCAGTATTCACATTGGTAAGGTTTCTCTCCTGTATGAGTTCTTATGTGCGTAGCAAGACTAGAACTACGACTGAATGCCTGATTGCAGTATTCACATTGATGGGGTTTTTCTCCTGTGTGAGTTTTCACATGCCTAGTAAGACTTGACCGCAGACTGAACGCTTTATCACAATACTGACATTTGTGGGGTTTTTCCCCTGTATGTTTCCTTATGTGTATGTTGAGTTGAGCAACCTTACAGAACGTCTGATTGCAGTATTCACATTTGTGGCATTTCTCTTTCATATGGCTTCTAACATGGTCACATAAAATGCTCCTTTTTGAAAATAATTTTGGACAAAACTCGCATTTGTAAAATAATTCTACGCTATGCGTTTTGACATGTGTGGTGATGGTGTACAGATGGGTAAATGAGTGTTCGCATTGATGACATTTGTAGGATTTTTCTGCTGGGTGAGTTCTCATGTGTTCTGAGAAAGATGAGGCAAAGAGAGCCTCATCACAAAACTCACATTTATAAACTTTTTCTCCATTAAGATTTTTATCATTTAAGAGAATTTCATTAGAAAACATCTTCTGAGAATTATCACGTTGTGAAACATGAGATAGCAATTGGTCACTGTGACATATTTTTGGGAGTAGAATGCAAGAAATCGCAAAACACCCCAAAAAACAGTATATTAAACGAGATAGCTATAACTGCATCAGAAAATCATAGACTTGTAAACATCCCAAAATTCTTTTCTTAATGCTGCAGGCACATAGTACTGACAGTTCACTCATTTTGTAAATTTAGAATCTGCAAAAAAAAGAGTAATAAATAATAATAGAGTATTTTACAAGTTAATATATGCATCTTCAGTTAGCAATAACAAATCTGTATGAAAATAGCAAACTAATAATAAATTATCTGTAAGAAAGGGAGATAATTTTAATAGCATGAATAAATAATCATCGATTTTATTCGCACAAACAGTGATAATGGATAAAATCTAACAACAGAATATTAGTAAGAAATGTAAATCTTTCTCTAATTTCAATATTTCTTACATAATTTGGATTAAACGAAATTAAAAAAAAAAAAACTGTAATAAAGAACAATAACTATAGGGGTATAGATAGTAGTATAAGAGCGCAGGATACAGCAGTTTAGCCGGGGCTGCTTTAATTTTTCAGGAGCTATGGGGTTGTTTTTTTTTCAAACTGAATAAAAGGACAGGTGCCCGACCCTCTGTGGGGAGGGAGAGAGGAGCGAGCCCCTGACAACCTTCTCTCTGGCTACACGGGCCCCGCCATTTTAATAAGGTAAAACATGAACAGAAAGATCCGTTCACTTCGCGAACTGAGGGAGGAGGGGGGGGAGACCCCAAAAAAAGACTCTTCGATTGTAGTTTACCTTTCACAGCTGGTACTTGTAGCCATCGGATACCGAAAGGCTGCGTTCATATGGTGCCTACTGCGGAGTCGGAACTTCTCTGTTATCCACCATTTTCCGGTGTAGCACGACGAGAGTGAACCGGTAACCGGTCTCCGGGCAAAATCTGCACCGGCACCAACCAACCCTCCCACACCCCACCTCTCTTCGAAATTGCGGCAACGGGGTACCGCTCTGCAGACGCTGGGCGTGATCCGTGGCTAATAGGTGCCCCTATCTTTACGTATTGTTCTTCCGCTTTTCTCTATTTGTCCACTAACATCCCACAAGAGAGACATGTAGTAAACATTATAGAGTCCAGGCGCCAAAATAACCGATCCAGCAAGACAGGTGCTCTTCACTGTCTCCCTTAATTCGCGGTAATAAAACAAAAGGGGGCAAGCTTCGTGTATGCGGGGGATTATTTATTTATTTATTTTTTTTTAAATAGCGTGGAAAAGGAAACGTTAATAATTAAGGAAAAAAAAAAATATTCCCAGAATGCAACACGCCAACGTGTTAAGCGGAAATGCCTGCCGTAAAACGTGACAGATGTTGTTATGACGATTTCCGACACAGCAGGTGAACTTGCACCTGTAGATAATTTTAACTTGTAAAGTTGGTGATTCTAATTAATTACGATGTTTGTATTTCAAATGTCGACCATTCCGTTTAAAAACAAGCAAACAAATATTCTACTTGCAAATAAGATCATTAATAAAAATTATAATAATTCTATTTAAAGCATTAGGATAATTCTAATCCAAAATACTCTCCAAAAATAAGCAACAGGAGTTTGCAACCCTGTAGTGCTTGTGTGGTACGTTGTCCATGTGAGTTCATATTCTGGTTGAAGACGACCCCACACACTGATCGAAACCCTCCCTTAAAACCTTGTCAGTAAAAGATGAGTTAAATTCTCTGGTGAAACAAAATGGTTGTCTGAAATGATCGTGCAAAAATGGCAAACATTGCCACTCAAAAAATTGATTGCAGACAAACTGACATTGGCAGAAAGGGGGTTTTAATAACTTTTATGACTACCACTGACTCAGCTGCAGCTTATACACGTGTCTTGGCATCAACCAGATCAGACCACCCAGCTGTTTTTGTGAGATGCGCCATCCTTCATCCAGGGTCACATCCAGCTGATCAATAGACTCTAGGCGGACTTGGTGTCCGCAAACACAACACGCCTCCCTGGAATGTCCCAAGCATGCTTAGTTGGATTTAAGTCTGAAGATTGTGCAAGCCACACCATGCAAGTGACATTGCAGACCTGAAATGCAGCAATGACAATGAGCATGGCATAGACAGGCTTTGACATCCATAAAGATGAACATGGGGGCCTTGCCAATGGACCAGACAGACAACTACAGGCATAATGATCTTGTCCTCCTAATGGGGATAAGATCAGTGCTTCAGCCAACTTGAATGCCAACACATATCATCAAGCTGCCCCAACCTTTCTTTAAATTTCTGAAATCCAACAATTTTAAATGACAAAACCAAAAAAAAAAAAAAGAGAGATGAGTTTTCTGCAGCTTCTAACTGCTGTGCATTCAGTATTAGTCCCTCTAAATTAATGGCTATGGCAAGTGTTTCATGGTTTTATTTTGAATGAGGTACAGAGTAATTAAGAATACTTTAATACAAAATTAACCTAATATGCTTATATAAGAATGGGTAATTAAGGATCTATAAGTATATTGTTTAACTTTCTAGTTATTTCTAGGAAGCAGGAAACTGTCATGGCTTATAGAAGGCCACCAGGGGCAAAGAATGCTTATCGATATGGGATTTAAACTGATTTACAATGCCACCACTAAACACTATCACTGGAAGTTTTAGTCATTTTCATGTTTAATTGTAATATGAAGCCATGCTGAAACTGTAGAATTGTTTATAATTAAGCCTCTACCATTGGTAACAGTGGATAACTGATAAGTAAAAAAGGCACTGTGTCACTTGCTGGAAATTTTTTATTATTTTAAAACACCTCCATCAAGCCGCCTCCTAGAGTCCAAAATCTGTACTGGATTAAATCCAGTAGTCTAGATCTTTACACTTGAAGCATGCTTGTTTTTTTTCTCCCTTTTCCCCCAAAAAACCCAGTCTTTATATTATAACTTAAGAGTGGAGCAGAAACTGTCGTGTTGAAAACCTTTTACTGGCGAGGCTGGGGATGCCATGGACATTGAAATCTATTACCCTGCCAGCTGTTACCATGTCAACATTTTAGATAACTCAATAGCATAGAATAGCAACAAAAAAAACAACAAAAAACAATATGGCTGTAGCTTGTTCGTCACTTGTTTTTCATGAATACAAACTGCTGTTTTCAGAATTTTTCTGTTTCTAGTGACATCCAGCTAAAGAACTATAAAGTAAAGTTGCTAAATGATCCAGGCTAGATACAGAAAAATGCAATTAAGCAAGGTATTTTTATTTAAAATGTTAAACAACAGTTGGGGGGGTTCAGCTTTAAAAAAAATCTCTTTTGGTTTCTATTGTCTTAAGTTTGGAATAATGCAACATTGTAATACAGCGGAGAAATAATTTTCATCTGATATTTTAAAAAAAAAAATATTTTTATTTAGGTAAAAGTTTACTTTCGTGATTTTCTATTTTGGTACATGCATCTATAATGATGATAATGATAAAGGTAAAAATGCAGGTACGTTTATGAAGACACCGATACAGAGAGACTGTGTGTGTTAAACAAACTCGGAATTCAAGTTTTAACTTGTACCTGACTATCACCTGAAATTCAACGACTGCCCGATTTGTAATTATTCAGTGGTCGAGCGATCCCCGTACGTACAGGTGATCCTTCTTTGTCAGGTGGACACCAGGGGACAACAATCTTCTCTCTCTCTCTCTTTTGATGCCTAGTATCGAGAGAAAACCTGTGGGGGGGAAGGGAGGGGCAACAACAAAAACGGAAGCCCCCAAAAATTCGACAACAAAGATCGAAGTTTGCTTGTCATGCCACAGGTGTCGGCGGAACCGGGGAGACGTGAAAGGGGAGGGGCCGCCCCGCTCGATCGACTAGTTAGGGCGTCTCGCGGACTCCGCGATACGCGGCGAGATAAGTAGCAAGCGTGGATCGCGGGCAACATTAAAGGGCGGCGGACCCAGGTGAGAAAGGTGAAAAAAAAAACTTTAAAAAGAAAAACAGCAACATGCTCTCCTCTCTCGTGGAACCTGCGGTGATTCTCCTTCGATGCCCCGCCACGTACGGAATACTTACCTGAGGAGGAGGAGGAGGAGGAGGAAAAATGAACAGTGGGAAAGGTAAGTCGATACGTTTTGTTTTCGTTCAGTTACTACTAGCGGTACTGTGTCGGTGGACAGAGTCCCCCCGGGGGGACGACGACAGACATTCGAACGGCGAGCTTTAGGAACCCCCACCCCCCGGGGGGGGAGAGACTTTGTTGCGAATTACTGCTACTTTGCCTGCTTTCGGGCTTAATAGAGTCTGAATGTATAGGTAGACGAACTCGCCTCGCAGGTGCAATTAAAATTGGAATTACTAGATTCTCCCTATCTATTCGGGAGCTAATTTCCTTGGCACCGCCCGTCCTTACAAAGGCTTACAGAATACACTTCCTTAAAAAGTCGAGAACAAAGAAAACAGCTTACTTCCCACCTGTACATCCATCATCGTTAACAACAATCTTACTCGTTTATCTGCGGTGCCCAGCGACCCCAGTAATGGCCCGATCATAATTCTAAACTTTAAGTATTTTTGAAAAATCCCTAATTATTATACAATAGCTGTTCTAAACCATGATGAGCAGTTCGAATCCCCCAAACCATTATTATTATTATTATTATTTAAAAGTTTCTTTTATTTCGTACTGTTTCACTATAATTAATTAACTAAATCTCAGTTTTTTTCTCAGACCAGTAAAACCTTACAATGGCACAGTACTGAGCTCCTGTTGGAAACTTTTCAGTTTAAATAGAGTTATCAATAAGTAAATGTGTGTGTGTGCTGTTCTTTTATTGTTGTCTCTTCTGGTTTTAAACCTTTTTCTTTTCTTCTAAGCAAATTCTTTCACAGAGTTTACACTTCCTCTGAGAAGAGTACTGGTATCGCCCAGGTGTCATCACTAACGCTGTATTATATATGCACCCTGTGCCCAGTGCTAGATGACACTGTGGCACAAGTTGTCAGATTCCTTCTCTTTGGGCTTTAAAAATATTTTGTGAGCCTTTTACATGTGTGGATATCAGGAAAGGAACGGAATACCTTAACTAAGATTTTAAAATGATGTCTGTTTTTTCTGCTTGATTTTCCTACCCCTGAGAAAGTGAGACTTCCTGATTTTCATATGACAGTGACACGGACAGTTCTCTATTTAATTTCTTTCCAAATTGAATATTGCCCTTAAGAGATTCTTAAACTTGAGTAGTTCATTAGAACAGAACTTTGATTGTTTTAGCACTTAATCATTTAATAATCAATAGTGACGATGATGATGATAATGTTAATCAGTATTGTTGAATCTTTTTACTGCTGTTTAAAGATGTAGATTTGTGGCATCAGCCAAGGATCCATTTTAATGGCTAAATTGTATTGATTTGAAACTAAAATTTTTAAAATTAGTATTTAAACTGTTGTTGATGTTTGGTTATTCAGTGAAATAATGGAGGTTGCTCAATTAAAGTTGTATGATAAAGCCTTAAATTTAAATGATCGAACAAGTTGGGTTTTGCAGAGTGAAAGTACGTCCAGTTCGGTGGCGATGATGTGAACAAATTTTCTTCCAGGATATTGATAATTTTAAAATAATGACGTGACATCTATGATTTGTTTGAAACAAGAAAAGAAGCACACTAGAGTAGATATGAAGGGCTGGAATGCAAGTTATTTTTCGTTTAGATTTAATAGATCCAAGAAGGAATAAAGGTCATGGATATGTGAGGCAGTAAAGAAAGTGTCTGTTGAAACATTTTTTTTTTCCTTTCTCAAGTTATCTCCCTTGGCAGGTAGAGTCAGACAAGACCTCCATGTGATTCTTTGACACAGGATAATAATCAGGCAGGATGTGAAAATTGCTGTTTGTGGACTCATTATCCTCTTCAGATTAGCTGAGCTGATACCATTAGAGAGGCTTATGAAGAGACCAGCTTTGAGTGGGAGGGAGAATGTAGCAGGTATTGGATGATCTGAAAAATCTATTGAAATACCCAATAATCTTACAAAACTGATTATTTTTTAGAAGGGGCGGGGCACCTAAACCCACTTTAAAAACTTGTTTCTAGAATCTTAAACTTCCCTCTTCATTTGCGATCCCTTAGCTTTGACGTGTTGGGTAAACTCTAACTCTTTGCATGCTTACCCCTCCCACTACCCTCAAAACCACTGTTAATCAGCACAGGTTGAGCCACAGGCACTGTGACACTTAGTACCTTTTCATTAATCAGCATCCCTTGCAACAGATCCGTATTATCACTCCAACCCTGCGTATTCCGCATTACAAGCATTGACTAAATATATACATCCAGTCCGATACAAACGTTAACCGGTCTCTCTGTGTTGGAGTGTAAAAACAAAGAAAAACTGACTAGGTATGCAAAGGGTTAAGAATAGAAAGTACCCTGTGTTAGGTTGCACGGTGCCACATTTCAATGTGGTTGGAATAGAAAGGTTATAAATAAGCTGTCTCTCTACTGTAGTACAGCTTGTCTACTATCAAGTTTTCCCAAGTGTAGTAGGTTAATTTATGTATACCTGTCAGAGGAATTCCTGAATAATTTTACAAAAATTTTTTTTTCTTTTCTGCATTTAAGTGGGAAAGTCTTGTGAGGGTGAACCTGCTTAAATTTGTATTTCTGTGATGCATTTCCTTCCTTCCTATTTTTTTTTTGTAGCGGGTGACTCATTGTATCATTTAGGTCCTAAGTTGGATGTTTCATAACTTGATTAATTTTTATAAAGAGATTTCTTTTGCTAATGGGACCTGTCATACATTTATCAAGGAGGAGGTGATATGTTCATCATGGAGACGTTCTCAGGGTCCTGTTTGCTCTGACTGAAAACAACTTGGGGAACTTTCTGAGCAACATTGTTGTTATACCAAGTTAAATGTTTAGCCAGTAAAACATGACAAAGTTGTTGTTATAATAATAATAATAATAATAATAATAATATTTCATCATTTACAAAACAATGCATTTTCCATTTTTAACATTTTTTCTTCTTCTTTTTCACTATTATTATTAATTTTACAACAAAAGTACGTAAAAAAACGAGACGCCTACATACAATGACAGCCCACATCATTGTATTACTTGTAATAACCCTGACTTTCAGCTTAACTAAGCTATAATTATTGGAATATTTAAACATTTGTTTTGTTGTCTAATCATTTGTGTGTTTCTGTTGTTAAAATAATGTTCCTTAGTCAAAACAAAATTGGCATAGTGTGTATTTAATGAAGTTTGCTATTTCCTTATTGTATATCTACACCCACAAGAAATAGCTACATGAGAACATCTCAGGCAGAGGCTCTAGGAATATCAAACAAATACTTAATTGGCTTTATTATGTTAAAAATGTATTTTTTCCCTTGTAGCACACATCAGCGTTTCTTTATTCAGTTTTCAGATGATGCGGTGATTTTTGGCTATTCCCGTAACTTGCGCACTCTTGGTAAACATTCATGCACAATATCCCCCAATTTTTTCTTCCTTTTAATTATGGGTAAATAAGTTGACAATTTTTTTTTTATTTTAGAAATTATATGAGGTTAAAAACATAATAGATGATAAAAGTTCTGCTGTTGCATTCTCCCCCTTTTGTTTTTGTTGCTACAAATTAAATTCTTTTTCTTCCTGAATTGACATGCAACTTAAGCTTTGCTGGTTAACCATTTTTAAACGGATATATGTTTAGCTTTGTCTGGTGAGGTTAGATTGCTGGACTGCTATGGTGAATGGCCTGAGTTCTATTCTTCTGGGGATTGCTTTCTGACGTTGTATATTTTTTGCTCTTCTCCTACCACCCGCCTAGGTGTCTTCCAGGCATTCTAGTCTAGTAAGGACTTGTTACACCACCCATTTTGCACAGCTGTGTCCCTTCTATGGCAGCGCTCAGTAACTCGTACAATCTGCACGAAGTTCTGTAGCATAGAGGGCTTGGGCAACCACCAGCATCCATGGCTTTCCTGATGTCTACCAATATTCCTGGTGAGTTTTGATTCTCATTCGTGTTAGAAAAATCTGCAGTGGAGATGAAAAAAGGAATTTCATTTAGCTGTAGAGATTTTAGGTGGGAGATTGAAAGCAGAGATGATTTTCTGTTATCTCATATGTTGATTTACTTTCTTTAATCTAAATGGTACAGATAATAAATAAAAACCTCAGCATATAGAGTGCCAGCCATTTATACATTATACACAATATGTTTAATAAAAAGGAAAAAATACATGCACATATTTGTTTGTTTTTCACTTGGTCATTCTTCTTGAGTTTTTAAGTATGTACATGTACTTTGTATTAAGTAGCTTTTCTTGTTACAATACAATTTTAATGTGTTAGGCATTGCTTTTCTTTCTTTTCTATCATTTGTATTGACAATAACAGTGTGCCTGAGGATGTCAGAGATTAGCAAGTCTGCTAAAGTAAGAGAATTTTCCTTATTTTTAAGGGTATTCCCTAAACACCCCCTCCCTCCCTCTCTCCTTTTTTTTTGAATGTTTAATTTTTAGTATTCTTAAAGACAATTTCTACAAGTTCAGTGATCCATTCTTTTGTGCCTTGCAGCAAGCATAAATCATTATTTGGGATGTCTTCTCTTTAGAGCTAGAACCTAGCTTAGCACACTTCGTTTTCTCCATACTGCAGTATTTTTCATATTTAATTGTAGCCATGAATGTAATAATACATTATAACTTTGTTGCTTAACACATTTCCAGTGTATAAACTGTATGTTAAACATTAAACAGTGATATATTCCTGTATGTATAGCTGAGTTAGACAAGTTTCATCTATCCCGCTCTTAAATCAGTAGTGGTACACATACAAATTAGCATCCATTCATGACTGAATTTGTTTGGTGCCACTGACTCGGATTTAGAATACTTTGGAAGGGTTATTTAAATTTTGTATGCAAACAGATTGAAATAAGCAATGTATGTGTGTGTGTATGTATGTAATGTGTGTGCGTATGTAATGTGTGTGTGTGCGTGCATATGTAATGTGTGTGTGTGTTATGTATGTATGTGTGTGTATGTAATGTGTGTGTGTGTGTGGGCACAATTTCTTTATGATATTTTTTAATACACAATTATATTTAATACTCAGGTCCTCAGATTTAAAACTATTTGCTGTAATTTTTGTTAAATAAGAAGAAGAAACAAATGAATGGCTTGGATCTCTATTAAATTTAATTCGTGTTTTTTTTTTTTACCCCAGATTTTGTGGCATGGCAGATTATTTTCAGTAGTTAGTTCTGGATAGTGTGGAAGGATTATGGGAGCCCACAATGCAGAACTCTTTCTCCTTAGTCCATCTTTGATCATTAATGCTATTCAGGACTCTTTGTTTTTTTTTTAAATAATAAGCTAGCATCCCATCAATATGGCTTTACGCCTCAGTCTTCACAATCTTCCTTCATATTAGTCACACATTTTCAGCTGTGACTGAGAGACAACACAGTGTAATTAATTATAACCTGTGCTGCGGATACAAGCAATGATGATGTGTTCTGTTTGATGCATAACAATGGAATCCTGGAACTTTGCAACTCTGACTGGCACATAGGAAAAGAAAAATTAGTTTCTTTATCTCAGAAATACTATGCTACATTTACATCAACTATCTCATGGCACATTGGCAACCTTTTTTAAATGGTAATTACTTTGCTTGTTTGCATTATTTTTTTTTCAAAAATTTTGCTGTGAGTGGATTGATTGATCCTTGGCCCTCCATTTAGCAAAACGAATCAAATACACAGTAGTTCAGATTTTTTCTGGTTTTTGTTTGTATCTTTATTACCCTTTCTTCGAATCTGTCTTGTCATCTTAACAGCTAATCGCTGCTATCTGAGAAATGTCTTTTCACCTCTGATAATATACACACTGCCATGTTCACTGGTAAGCCTTATTCTTACAAGGTGAAAGCCATTTTACATCATTTATACTTAAACAAAATATGGTGCATATGTATAATAATAAATTTAAACAAAAGATTACATCCCTTGTTTGTTTTGTGTCAACTGGCTTCTTGCATGTTTCTGCTGTTTATTTGGATACGTATTTTCCGCATTGAGTCATCTTTGCAGAAACAGTGCATTTGTGTACTAGGTCAGAATCTTCTTTGCACACTATCCTTTTATTCACCATGTCTCCTTCCACCATTCAAATCTGTATTACTTAGCGCTGGTTGAGCCACTAGGAGCCGTAACACACAATACTTTCTTCATTAATATAACTCTTTGTGATGACAAATCCTTGTTATCCCATCCACATACATTTTGCATTTTCAAGTGCATTGACTAAACATATGGCCAGTTTAACACAAATGCTAACCAGTACTTCTTGGGTGACCCAGGTGGTATATGGAGAGTTAGTGGTGTTAACTGGTTGACACTGTCAGATTCAGTCTTAATTATACCTCCAGCAAGTGGATAATCTTTTTCTTATTAAGAAAGGAGCAGAGTAGATGCAAGAGTGAGGGTCATTATGATTTTAGTCAATATGGATCTCAAAAAAGCTTCCTGCATGGGAGCTCTCATCCAGTAGGTTTCCGAAGAAGAGGTTGATAACTTATTGAATTAAAAGGTTTCGTATCTGAGGATCAAAGAGTTAAACTGTCAAACTATTTAAGCAAAAGCTTAATAGTTTGATTTTTGTTTTTGATTTGTGGTTTTCACCTTTAAAGGAGAAGTATATATAATGCAGAAGTTAGGGCCACAGAGCCACTAGGATGTTCTGTTGGACCAACCTTCTGTTCTTAGCAATGAACCAGTGAAATGAGAAGCATTCAGTTCGCCATGAGACTTTGTTTGTGGATGGTTTAATAGATGTGACTGATAATTGGCAAAAATAACTCTATTATTATTACATAATCCTCTCATTGTTTCACTGAAATCTGAGATAAGAGTGTAAGTATTTAAATAATTGCTTAGATGAGAATTTAGGACGGTGATTATGTGCATGTATATGTAGCACATCCGCAGGTGAATGTATCTGTTGGCTTTTCACTGAAAATGAAATAAGATATTTTGATGGAAAATGTTTGTGTGCGACCAAAATTCCAGCATAAATGTATTATAAAAGGTTTTCTCATGTATATGTTTTCTAACAATCAGATGCTAATATATAACAAACTGTACGTACTAATAATAGGATTATATATAACATGTGGAACTTTTCATTGATGAGTCAACAATTATGCCTACCTATGTATGTATCCTATTGATCCAGTACCAGCGAGGTTTTTAAAAGCATATTGTCAGAAATTCGTTATTTTTATTATGAAACCTGTCTACGAAATAGTTTTGATGTATACATAGTTGTGGGATCACCTGTCAGTGTCTAAAAAATTTGTTACTAAACTTATTTCATCTTGTGTTTTTTAAAGTTTTGTGTAAGCATAAATAATGCCATTTTGCTTAAACTTCTCTACTATTCCTAAGGACTCTTCTAAAGATTTTCTTAAAATAAACAAACATGCAAATGTAGATTATTTTGGCAAAACTTTTAAAAAACTATTTCACATGAACTCTTTTATGTTGCAATTTGCCATTACGGACAGGTGGGGGTAGGAAGTTTGAGAACTTATATCCAGCCCCGAATCTCTTAAAGTACCTTATGATTTCTTGTAACCTCATATCATCTGCATGAATGAACACATGGTTCTGCAGAGAAGCCTGAACTAATATGGTTACAGAATTTTTTTCTTTTTGTAAATCTTCTCTGGATGATGTCACTTTTTCTTCGTTTTCTTTTTTAATTTTGCTTTTCACATCTGAAAAACAAATATACACAAAATGCTGAAATCTCTTGCTTTTAATGTCATTTAACTAAAGTTACAAGCCATTCTAAAGAGTCTGCCTTGACTTGCAAGTTTTAAGGGTTTATTCAGTATTGGTAACTTGCCCACAGAACAATAAGTTAATTATAACTGTTACAATCTCTGGAGGATGGGGCTGAAATCAAGCTTGATCCAAATTTCCAGTAGGAATTATGGTACTACTAGGTCAGCTCTAACTGCAAATAACTGTAAAGTTGTAAGACAGTTCTGGTGATAAAGTGACATTGGCAGTACTTCCTTAATGTGAACATTCTGTATTAATTAATGCTTTTAGAAATTCTGTATTTTAATATGATATGTGCAAACTGATGGTACTGTGTGGATGTTTGGGCACTCATCACAATGTGATAACACTAGCTGATGTACTAGCTGCTTTACAATCACCATAAAAAAATTTTGTGCTGATTTCTTTAAAGTGGACAAATGTATTTCTCTCTTTCTTATGAATACAAATTAAGAATAGGAAAAATACATAAACTTTAAAAAAAAAAAAGGTCAACATGTCTCAAATGTGAACATGGGGACATTTAATATCGGAACAAAACTTGAATGGTCAGAAAACTTACATTAATTTTTATGATAATTGTTTCTTTAAAAGATTGTTTTTACTTGAACAGAAATAACACATATTTAGAATTTTTTTAATGTAAAGATATCCACTATGCATTGAAGTGATATTATGATTCAGAATGTAGATTAAAAATTACTTTCACTATTATGTTTGCAGCAGAAACTTTGGGATTTTGAGTTTACTTATTATGATTTGACATAAGTAAATAGTCACCTATGTTTGAAGGAATAAACACAAGTAGTTTGCATCTTATTGCTCTCTTTTGTTATACCCCATGCTATGAAGAGAACCAAGTTCTGCAACATATTCAGTTTACTGTTGACTTTAATTTACCTTGCTTCTCTTTACAGCAATAAGTTTCTATTGTGCTGGTATTGGGCATTCAAGATGCACATGATTTATTTTGTTAATACCTTGGAGACTTTCCATTGGTTTCTATCAACATTCTATTGCTCCAGTATAAATTGTTTGCTCATGGCATAAGTATCTGTAGACTGGAACCTTCCATGCTCAGTACCAATTATTTTATAGCTTGCAATCATGTGATTATCTTGTGAATGGAATGGCTTAATTGAGTTTCAAAGGGTGACTGATATGCTTAACTTTTCTCTCCCTTTCTAACCTAGTGGATTAAAAGAATAGTTGAAGACAGAAGTCATGATTTCCTCTGAAGGATATAACTAAATGAGTGATTGTGCTATGTTTAATGACAATACTGTAGATGACATGCATTTGTTAGATAACCAGCTGTGTCAAATATTCTGCCCTTAGGTGAATTACAAAGAAGACTATTCAATGATATCTGTTCTTTGGTTAGATCATAAATGGTTTTATGGGAGGATTGTGCTTTATTTATATTCTCCTGACTCTGCATTGTAATAGAAAAATGAATCAGTAATAGCATCTGTTGTACCCTGAGCAATTATACTATAACAGCAATTAATCCACCAAATTTAACTTTTAATATACCTTAAGAGTAGGTAAAAATTTTGTTGACCTGTAAATTGGTGGACCAATATTGTTCCCTAGATTCTGGTAAGCGCTGACTTATCAGGAATGTGAGACATCGTTGCATGTCCTGTTTAGACAGTGTTGGTGGCACAGTGCATCATAAACAGATATGGTATCATGTCTTATGGAAAGTCTGCAATTTACAAAACATGTGACAACATGACCTTGTTTAACTCTTTTGACTTTTAAACCAATGTCCCCTGTTTGTTTGATCTTTTCACTAGGTAACTTTCACATAAAAAAATATACTAAGATTACTTTTTACCTTTTCAATAAATTTGGATATCTGTTTTTGACAAATATCCACGCCACATGAAAACTATAAATTTTAAAATTATTATTAAAGATTAAAAAAAAACATGCAAGACATTTTATGATGGAATCTTTCTTTCTTGTCAAAGTGAAAACAGGAGGCTTAAGCCCAGCCTGCTTAGAAAGTTGTTCCTTGGCCATGGATATGACCGGTGACTTTAAAGTTCCCATTTACCTTGACAACACGACATTATTGGGTCTGACCAGCTTGCTGAGAACATTGGATTTAATAAGCTGGGCCTTAGTCAGTTTTCTGAAAGCTTTATACAAGATGTAACTAGCCATGGATGCGATCAGTTTGTTTGTGAACTTTAGATGTGGTCCAACCAGTTCTGGGTATGGTTCAGGGCACTGGTTCTCAACAGACTCTCAGGTTTGTGGTAAAATTTGAATTTTCAGACACTTTTCTGCATTGAAAAGTTAAAAAAAACAACCAAAATTTCCCTTCTGAATGACCCTTCGTGACCCTACTGAAGAGACCTGGTCCTCCCACCACAACCCTGATTTGGGTCGGGCCCCCAAGGTTGGGAACCCCTGGTCTAGAAAATGGAGTTCCTATTCTTCTCAGGCCTAGTTAGTAAACAATTGTTGGTAGTGTGGCAAACTGCCATAGAGTGAAAATGATATATTACAACGACATTAAAAAAACAAAAATTTGTTAATTGAAGTATTAAAAATTAAATTCTGGTAGCATAAATGAAAACACATTTCTGTGAACCGAGTGTTTGTAGCAGGGTGGCTGAGGCGAACAGTTCGCATAAAGAATGGGTTGTTTTCCACATCAGTTAGAACCTGCTGAAGCTGGAAAATAAAGGCTAGTGAGAGCTTGGCGAGTTTGTCTGTCTACTTAGCCACTTTGATTTTTAAAAAAAATTTTTTAAACCAAAATATTCCAGTATCAAATAAATGAAACTGTCTGGTTTCAATAAAAAGGAGAAACAGGTAAATTATTGGATATTTGTTGTTGTTTTTATTTCACATATCCAGGTGAAGAGATTTTAAAGAATCAGCAACAAATGATAAATCTGAAGCTAACATCTTCTGGACAAACATGACAAAATGATACCCTCACCAGCAACTAACTAATCAGCAGCCATGTTTGACTGGGGGGGGGGAACTTGCTGAAGATAACTGGCTACTAAAATCTCACCAAATAAACACTTTGTTCCTTGAGGCCGATAATATGAGCAGCGATATTGAAACAGTTGTTAGTGTTCAGATAGCTGCTAAACTGAGGTGAATGGTAGGAGATTGTTTGTTATCTGAGATGCCCACAGACTTCAAAGGGGAAGACTGGAGGGAAAAGGCAGTCAATTAAACAGCCAAACATTGACAAAGAAAATAACCTGAAGTAAGTTGTACCACAGGGGGTTAACTAAGAATTGCAGGTAACGATTGTGTTAAAACAGCTTATTCAAGCTCTAAGCTACACTTGTTACATTTTTGACTTTTTTCAGACAGTGGACTGCAGTCAAAATACATACATAACACACATTTTTTCTTCTCTTTTTTTTTACAATAACTAGTTTTATTAAGCCTCTTTCTATTCATTCCTCACAATGGTTATTTTAGATTGAAGCTTAAATAAATCCATAGCTGACCAGGCAGGTGAGAGACTCTGCCTCTGTAATAGGGTATATGGTTGGGGGGGTTGTCATTTTAATTGGTCTGTGAGCAAAATGTGACTTGTTGTCATAACTTCATGGCAGAGCTAGAGCAGAGAGAGAGAGGGGGCCCTGTTAGGTGGTTAAAGATCTGTTCTCAACTGGCAGGAGAGAGCGCTGTGCGCACAGATTGTTAGTCTCACAAGATGGAAGTTACTGTGTAAATACCATTCACAGTCACCAAGAATCTTTAAATGGATGCAGGATGGCTTTGGCAGGGACTGGAGTGACTATTTAAAATGTACTTTAGGGTTTGATCAACTCATTTGATGAAACGCAAAAGAGCAGACATTAATTTCTTTCTTTTGATTTGGTAGAAATAATTTCAACAATAGCAGTAATTAGTTGCATAGTTAATAACTTTGAACCATGATAAGTAACATTTAAAGTTTTCCAAATGCAAATTATTTTTCTCCTTATTCTTTCCACTCAAACAAGGATGGAGTGTTTGTGACTGAGTGTGTGAGACTTCACACACACATACACACACATTCTGGCAGTCTCTGGCGTTCGTCAATGTCACTGATGATCGGTGCCTGACGCAGCAGACTGCATTACTATTTATGATTAAGATGGATGTATGTGCATATCATGCTTAACTAATAACTCTCTTTTCTGTAAACTTTGCTTATTATCCACCCCTGCATCTTGATTAAGGAATAGTTGTTCAGCAAATCAAAGCATGAATGTTTTATGCCTTTGCTTCTACTATGTATTTAAGCTAAAAGAAAATAACTTTCAATAATATTTTCTCACTATAATTTAAAAAAAAAAAACAAACAAAGAAATGAAAACTGGGCTGAGTACTTTGGTGCAAAAACTAATTTCTTGAAAGGTTGTAGAATTTAAACAGATTTGTTTAAGGCATCTGGGTAATAAGAATTCTTACAAAAAAACAGGTTCAAGATGTTCAACTGAAGTGGTTCTTCAGTATTAATCCCTGCGATATATCACGACATTTTTTTATTTCTTTAATGAAAGTTTTTCTGTTTTTGCTGCTATTTTTCAATGCAGCATTTAGTGGATGCAAGGTCTCCATAACTACAGTATCCCCACTCTGCTCATACCTGTTGTCATAGTTTTTTTCTTCCTCCTTTTCTAATTAATCATTATTTTTACTGGTTGGATATTAATTTTGTAACAGTGAGCATTAGTTTTCATATTCCTATGTTAAACTTAATTAGTTGGAAAACATTTTACCTTTGCATATCTAGATAATTAGATTATCATACCATACGTAATAAGACATTTAAGAAAACTCATAAATATTTCATTCTAGTTTGTTTTTTTATCTGACTGCTTTTTAGAATGCCATTACCACATTAGAATTACCAGCAGAAGATGTAGATTTACGATATGTACATATCCAAGTAGAGGCGACATAGGGATCTGGTGGTTAAGCTTCTGGACTGCTGAAGTTGAGCACCTGGATTCAGTTTGGTGTGCCTTACTGGCATGGTTTCTTCTCTCTCCATCTCTCTCTCTCTCTCTCCATGAGTTTCCTCCTACATCTAAAAATGAAGAGTTCTAGTAGGATCTTTGGTAAGTTTGTTCCTTAGTTTATACCCAACAAGTAAAGATTATGTGGCTCTACCACACTAGCACCATTTCTCTCCAGTTTATCTTAGATCATGGATGTAGATCCAGAGCTATTGTCCCCCAAATTGGAGATGGCATATGATAATCATCCTAGTAGATGAAATGAACAAAAATCATCTCAATCACAGTGTTTAACTCCATCATGTGCGTGTGTGAACCAAAATACAAAATATCACCCTAAATAAAAGGCTACAGCAATTTCATAAACACCTGTCACTATGACATCCCAAATAAAACATTACTCATTGTGTTGATCCTGTTAGTACTGTAGAATTAAGATCTGAAGCTTCCCGCTTAAAAAAAATCTATCAATAAGCCTTATGTATGGTAACTCTTCAGCAGTTCTGGTTTCCATGTATAATACATTCGCAGTCCTCATTCTCACTTGTGTAGTTCAGCCTGCAGACATTTTCACGTTGATGTGATTAAAGGTTTTCAAAATTTTTGTGAAAGAACGTATAAAGATAAATAGATTCTTATGCTAGGGATGTTCATATAAAACTCAGCTGGAAATGTTCTTATGTAGGCATTAGGTAATCTTTGTTTAGTGATTATACTTAATCTGCCTGAAATGCATTGCTAAACCATTTAGTAGAAGCAGGAAGCATAAAATAGATTAGAAACACTTTTTTTGGAGATGGTTGGGATTGGGGTTATATATGTATATATATGTGTGTGTGTTTTTAAATCCATGACTTTCTGTATCTGCATTGATATTCAAAGATGGCTAACTGTTTATGAATAAAAGGCAAAGCTAAACAATGGCCAGATAACCTAAATTAATGTACAGACTTCATTGATCTACATGCAAACCATTATGACAGTTACATTACTGTCTTGCAAAAGCATAGAAACATTATGAAAAACAGTTATACAGAAAACAAAAATGTTTCAATTTAGTGTTTTGAATAAAGCGAAACAAGCAACTACTTACAAGAACAGTGGGGTAAAGGAAACGGATGAATATGCTTAAATGCATTGTTGGTCTTTCGGTGTATAAGACTGAGCATTAATTATGATGAAGAGCCTTGTATTAACTGCACTGTTTATAACAATTCTGATTTTGTCATTGAAAGTTATCAGAAAACCAATAGAATAACAAACTCCACAAATTTACTACACAGCCCTATATATGAAAACAAAACAAACAAACACCAACCTGTTACTATTTCTTCTGTTGGAGATTTCTTGACATTGGTTGTATTCTATAAGATCTGTGATATTTTAAGGTATTTACCATTTTCTGGCATGCACAACTTTCTTAATTCATATCCATGTGTTTGAATTTAGAATGCAGTCTAACCTTAGCATGTCAACGGAAGTGTTGTACGAGGACTCGGACTTTGTCACCTGTATTAGTTTGTGGGTTTTGGGTGAACCTGTGCAGTTTTGTAGCTGCCAATAAAGAAAAAAGGAGCAGTCTATAAAAGAATTACTCTATTCTGATGAATGATTTCAGGGAAAATTGTGACAGTACTTTTGCATATCCAGTGAGCTTGCATTGTTACCATGGCAACTAAACAAATATAAAAGTTGTCACTGTGCATATCATGCTTTGAATATCAAGTATATCATATAACGTTTCTTCTGAGTAGGTTTGAAATGCCAGATTTGATTATTGTGCAGAAGTCTTCTTACGTCTTCAGTCATTTACAGCACCTTGACAGGTGCGTTTCCCTGACTTGACAGCACAATCAAAACCTCAGAATACAAAGTTAAGACCAGTCTAAGGTTTGCAGGATGAATTTGTCCAGTTAGTAAAAGAAACTTTTTTTTATTAATACAAAGCTGAAAAAGTATTCTAGGGTCATTTAGATACTAGCCCCTGGATGGCATGTTGGCAATGATAAATCATATTTATTACTGATCTGACTCCTGTTAGACCTGACATTCAGTTGAATTGCCTCTTTTTATGTTGCTGAAACATTTCATCATAAAGGTCAAAGTTATGCAATGAATGGGTGACAAAATTTAAATGCAAAAATAAATGTCAAAAAGAATTGTTTTATTAATGACACAGCAAAAAAAACAAAAACATGAATATTATAGGAATTTAACACTTCTAACTCTTTATAGTTGTTTCTGTTTATTTTGTTTTAGTTTTTATCTTCATTTAAAAAGCTTTTTTTTAAAAAACAAAACGTTAAAGTTTTTAATTATTTGTGTAGTGGCTGGTGAAACATTTGGAATAACTTAAAGCAGATATGTATGCAATCTGAATTTGTTTTTATCTGCCAATAATTCGGCAAACTTATCCACAATGCTGCACAGAAAACTCACTATAAGGTTCTATTCATCGCTGACTGCTTCTTTAATGTTTAGCTATCAGATCAGCATGGAAAGTAAAAATGCTCGAAGAAAATAGATCTTTGCTGAAAATTAATTATGCTCAAAAAGGAAAAAAAATAAGACAGGTAAAGAATTAGATTGGATCTGCTTTTGAGGATTAACAGATATTTTACTAACTTCTACTCATGGACATTCATGGCTTTCAATAGCACTCCATTGAAGGAAAGTTACTTTTTCTTTTTAATTATCAGTAGATAGAAGCCTAATTCAGATTGGAAATACACAGGTGCTTTAATTATTTTTTTTTAGACTTTTAAAGTAATTTTGGAAGACGTCAAAACTACAGGTTATTACATGAAAAAAAAGGTTATTATTATAAAAAAAACATTCTTTTTAAGTTAATTAATTAAACTGAAATTAAAGAACATAGTATTATACCATTCAATTAAACACAAAATACGTTTGCATTTACATTCAATAACACAAAAACATCAATTAGCTCATCAGCTTTATAATAAAATCACTAACATGTTAAGATTAAAACACACAATCTTTCCATAGCGTTTATCTGAAAGACTTACGAGAACATGAGGACATTAACTGATAATCTTCACTGCAACCAATGCTACGCTCATCAATCAGGAAATGCAAAGCATCTCACTTTATAACAAATCACCTTGACAGATTTGATCTGCTTAATCGTGATTGGTAGAAATGCATTGTCTATATTTTCCCATTTGATTTTATCATTGAACATCACGTAATGGATCTGTTTAACTGAATGCCCTGTGGAAGGGTTATTCTCAAACAAATCAATCCTCAAACTGTGAGAGAACAAGTCAACCCTTTGAAACTACATATTTCCCTGCATCATAATGATACATGTACCAGGAAAACCACATTTTAAAATACCAACAAAGTGTTTTAAACGCTGTAGAGGTGAGAGAATGTGTGATGCAATTTAAATGATTTGAGAAGAGGGGCACATACAAAATGATATAGAATAAAAAAGAAAAAAAAGATTAATTTCATTGCCACAGCAGATATGTTTGAGAATAAAGCCAGTGGTCATAAAGTTGAATGAATATGCAATAACAGATTCATCCCATTTTCTTAGGTTATTATGGAAGGAGTGTACTAACATAAGTTTTTAAAATTTTTTAAATAACTGTTCTTATCTACTTGATTTCCAGGTACCCTAATTTTTCTTTTCGTGGTTTCTCTAGAGATTTACAATAGAAACTCACTTGTCCGACTTGAATGGTACGAATCTGTCAGATGAATGAAATGTCGATTTGGGTGGTGGTCAATGTGAGTGCTGCTGCTTCCTGCTAGAAAAACTTGGTTATTAGCCATCTTTGTCTGGAAGGGAACATGCTGTTTGTGCAGTAAAGTTAAAAAAAAAACAGTTAAAATGAAGTAAAATTATCTAATTTCTTTAGGACCTCCCAGTTTGTTTCTGGAGGATACAGTCTCCTTTTTCTTTTTCTTTTGGCCACTCATGGACTCCATGTTGGAAAAGTTTAGATATGCTCTGGATGTACTCCCTCTCTGTAGCTGAAATGGAAACTGAATGGTAGGCCAGTCAGATAATTCAGAGTGTCAGAAGAACAAATGATGGATAATTGACCTTTTAATGAACTCATCAAAAGTTAGAAAAGAGAAGTTATCATATAAAATTAGCTTTTGAAGAGTATGAGGTCTATGGGGCTCCACATGGATGTTAATAAATTTGTGAAAAATTTGTATAGATAATTGTAAAATCAATTTGAGAAAAGGGAAGTTTTTATTTATGTAGTTGGTCATGTGAAGAAAATATTGCTCTCTATTAATATGGATTTAAGATATTTTAATGGAAAAATAATTTTGCATAATTAAAATATGGATGCTTTTTTAACTAAGGAATTTTCTAATTTACTACAGAACTTGAAAAGATTGAGCGGGATGTATTTTTGAAATGCTCACGTCAAAGTGTCAGAATTGGTTAAAGCCAGTGTCTCCAAAAAATGTATTTGCACTTTTATTGGTACCATACAAAAAGCATTTTGTGTCTCAAAATTAAGACCTGTTTTGTTCTGAAGCTCACAGATGATAGCACTGTACAGCACAACAGCATTCCACTGACATCATGTATTTTCAGTGAGTGGTATAAATTGTAGAGGCGTTTTTTGGATGAATGCTTCAATGGGAGGTGGCTGAGACGACGTGGACAAGATGAATACCTGATACCTGCCATGGTCTCCAGATCTCTAACTATCAGATTTTTTTCTGTGAAGCATGTTGAAGGACAAAGTATACACTAAAAAACCTGCTACTGTCCACAAACTCCAACTG
Source organism: Nautilus pompilius (assembly GCA_018389105.1). Lineage (NCBI taxonomy): Eukaryota > Metazoa > Mollusca > Cephalopoda > Nautilida > Nautilidae > Nautilus > Nautilus pompilius. The sequence continues at coordinate 181,897 of JACATO010002729.1, forward strand.
AGAATTGTTGATGCTTCAACAGCTGTTCCTGCAAAAACATGTGCCGCTTTGTTTCAGATAGTGTGTTACCTGCATGGATACTGATGGTGGACATTTTGGATGTCTGCTGTGGTGTGTATCTGATGTATCAAGCAAAAATTCCACATAACAATTTCTTTGTTTACTAGGCTATAGAAAAAAGGTGGGACAACATGTATTTACCATGCTTTGGTTTTAGATTTGTTTTTTTTTGTATTTTTAAATCATTAAAACTACTAAGTCATTAGTTAGGTCTGGATTTTCAGTATAAAATTAATTTTTCTCTAACTCATGGTGCTGGAGAATCATTGGTTTTAATGGTATGCTAAATATATATTTGCTTGAGTTATGGAGAAGAATTTGAGACCAAACAAACTTTTCATGAATTATTTAAATGAGTTCTTTGCATTTAACCCTTCATATACCACATCAGGTTTTACCTTACTGGTAACAGCTTGGGTGACAGAATAGGAACTATAATTGTAATTAGTATTTCTCTGTGATAGCAAGAGATAATCTGTCTGGCCTAAGAGTCAGTAATATTGAAGTTGAACAGAACACTTTCTCTTTAATGCACCCAGCTAAACAAATCTTCATCCTGGGTGCATTTCATTGTTTGGATGCTTAACAATATCAGATTTAGCTACAGCTTCTTTTTGAAATTATATCTCTATTAAACAGAATTTGCTTCCCAACAGTAATTGATAACCATTTAGTCACACGGGTATATATATATCTGTATTTTTTATGCTTCATACAACGGTATATGGAATTATTGAGTTATTAATCAAATAAACCAAAAAAGAGTTGCTTTTTTTAATTATTTTTGTGCAGATAGTTTTTTAATATACCATGTCTTAGCAAGGGAAGATGGTTGGGGATTTAGAGGATTATCTATCCTGTGGGAAATCCTAACAGGTTGTGAGAACAAAAATCTAAAAGAGTTAATCGGTCTGGCGATCAAGATTTAAGACCTACATTTGAGTTCTTTATTTTATTTAATTAAAGCAGTTTATTTATTTTCATTAAAAAGAAGCAAATTTTTTTGTGTTAATTATGTATAGAATTAATGAAATCGCCTTTATTTAGGGCTATTAATCATTTACAAAAATAAAATTAGGATATGCATGCACCGATGTTTTATAATTACTGGCTGGGGCACCTGGCGCTGCACAGTGAAAAACAGCTTTAAGTGAGCATCTGGTAGCTTACAACCTTGCCCAGATTCTGAAGCATCTGTACATAAAAGTGCAGGCCTGCAGGTGCTACAGCTCGGCCGTGACAGAGAGTGACAAACAAACGTGTATTAGATATAAATCTGCAAAATTGTTAATTTATTAATTCGGCAAAATGGGTGCCATTTAACTGAAATTACTTTAAAGCATGAGATGAGTAAATTTGCAGATTTAGTCTCTCCCTCTCTCTCTCTCTAATATACGCATAGGTGTTCAAATGAAACCTGGCTGAAACAGCATTTTCATAATGATATCTGGCTGGTTTTCATTTGAACATCCTTGTCTGATACACAGTTTATTTTTTTAGGTTAGAAATAAACTTGGATTATGGAAACTACTAAATATGTCTTTCATTTTATTTCTTTCTTTGAACTCGTGAGCTTGTATCTTTTCACATGTTCTGTACACTGGCTACCAGCAGCATTTTTTAAATTTCACCCAGTCATTGATTGTTAGCTGTCTTTATTCTAGTGAATAGACATTGCTTCAAAATTTAAATGTATCACTGACTTACACACAAGGATCTGACTGTTTATCTTTAACTATTGAGTTTTAAAGTGTAACCTTGGGGGTTGGTTTTGGGGCTCTTGTTAAGTTGTGTCATCCTTGAAAGAAGACCTTGACGAGTTTTCTTGCCGATACTGGACTCTTATTCACCATTGCAGTGGGTGGTAAAGGTAGAGAAGGGTAGTGGCGCCTCGAGAGAGAGAGACAAACAGCCCTTTCTGTATGTTTTCAATTGGCTGTTTCTTCAATTCATCGATTAACAATATAAGATCTCTTTGTAATCATATAAGACAACAAATTAAAACATTTCAACTGGTAAATAGAAACTGATGAGCAACGATACGAAATGCTCTGACTGTCAATGTGTATAACTTTTGGTCTTCAACTCGCTTAACTTAAAGGTAGCTGAACATCGCCCCTAGCTATAGTAGTACATGTTGAACTTGAAATTTGGATAAAAAAACATCTTTGATAACTGTTTGTTGAATATTCTTTATTGTTTCAGCACTATTGATCAATTTAATGAGTAATTTTTAGCCTAATTTGTAAAAATATACATGAAAAAAATTTTTTTTTAAAATTTGTATTTATTTATCTTTAAGATGTGGGTAGAAAAAAGCGGAAAGTATTTTCATTTCTTTAATGGAATGGATCCATTGATTGAAATATTTCAAAGTGCAGCTTTGCTGTTTTACTGATAGTTTATTATCTGTTTTTATGTCTGCCACTTTCAGATGGTATGGAATGGCAACCAGTTTCCTCTGAGCAGTGCTTACTATATGAACAGCTGTTTTACAGTCAGGGACCTATGGAGGGATACTTGACAGGTAATTAACTTCTTTTCTTCTTTTGTTTAGGTAGCAACAGACATCTAGATGTAGATGAGTTTTAATATTTAGTTTAATCACCTGTCTTTCTGTCTGTCTATTTTTGTTTTCTCAAGGGACTTTAGGTGATAAATCTTTTTCAATTTTAAACTAAATTGATGATAGTTTATCCTGGCAAGCATTGGTTAAGCTTGTTGTGGCAGTATTTAATTACATTATACGTGTTATAATATATATACAGAGCACTTATATACTGAGTAGAAAATTTGCTTCTGATGTAGAGATGTCTGCGAGTTTCATGTTATCCTGTTGATATTAGGATGCACAAACTTAGTTATTGTAGAGAATTCATTGTCTAATTATGTGTGTATACAACACAATGGATTGCTTAAAAAGAAAGACTGGTTCTAACTATAGTTATCTCTGTCCCTCAGAAAATTGGTGAAGAATATACTTTCTAGTGAAAAGCCAAGAGATAGTCAAGTTGCAGGTACAGATAAAATGACGGTGCAAATGAACTTTGACTGACAGTGACAGGCCGAACCACCTCATCACCAACATTTTACTGGTCTATTTAATATGCATAAGAAGCTACAAAACTAGAATTTTAATCTTCTTTGCCAAAAACTTGAGCTAATGTCATCAGGGCCACTCCAGTTTGTAGGTAATTGGCTGCTGAATATTTTGTTGTTTAATTAATGCTCTTAAAAAGTAATGTTTACCCTTTGACTCTCAAGCTCCCTCCCAAGAAAACTAAACAGGCATGCTAACAGGTTTAAAAATTGATATGCATGTAGTCACTGCAGATGCACCTGCAGTGGTCTTGGTCCATTGGTTAAGGCTGCTCGAAAACCAGGGTGGCAACCTCAAGAATTATGACAACACAAAACAATTTGCTACACACTGGTAGAACTGGTCAGTGCAATATAGCACATGCGGCTTTGGTTCATGTAAAAAAAAACTTATTGAAACAGGAAAGATTAATTTCATTCAGGAAGTACTCCATTGTCTGATACCAGTTCCAGAGAAGTTTGTGGCATTCTCTGACAATGAAACTTTCCTGTGGTTGGGCCATTTGGCTTAAATTTGCATCCTGGTGGATTCAAGGTATATCATTCTATTTCAAAGAGGGAATAACTCACTTGTTCCAAGATGGTGCTGAAGATGAAGCAAAAAAGATGGACTATGGGACCAGGTAGAATGCATAAATACTTAGTCAATAAACATCCCTCTCTAATAGATATTCCATAGGAAAAATAAGAGATGACAAGTTATGTATATTTTGCTACAGAAATAACACAAAGGTAGGTTGTCATTGTCATCACCTACCAGAGGTATTCAAGCAGTTTATCTTCAACATCTTAATGACATTTTTGTTTAGTAGAGTGGTGAAATTACACCAGCAGGTGCTCTATAAACCTTCAAAGAATGATGTCCTCAGCCAAATGACCATCCCAAACTGAAAACAGTGCTTGATATCCTTCCAACAACAAATCCAAGACATTCTCCATGAAAACCAAAATTAAAAAAAAAACAACTAAGGATGTACATGTGATTTAATCCACGAACGTGCTCTTTTCTACCCAGATCGATACTACAGCTACACTGTTTGAAGAAGTGTCATAACTACTTAAAAAGAAAATTAAAATTAAAAGAGTAAAAAAATCTGTGATCCTTTTGTCTTAAACGAACGATTTATGCTATTTTAGAATCAAAGATGATGTGTCTGGAGCCACAGACACAACTAAATGGGGTTATACTTAATGAGCTGCCTCCTGAACTGGGTGTTATCACCCAGACAACATCAGGAAAACAGACCATTACAGTAAATGGAAACCAGATATTTCACACAGCCTGCCTGACCCCAGTAGTTCATGATAACATATCAAAAAGAATTCAAATTTCTATACAAGTGATCCCCTGCTGAAAGCAGTTTGAATAAAGGAGACCCCACCATAAATCCCCTGCATGGCTTCAATACTCTCAACAGTAATATTAATTTATTCATAATTTTAAAAAGTTTCAGTTTTAAACATTTCTGCTTGTTTTTTTTTTAATAAAAGACTTTGTATCGTTCATAATAGAAGTTCTGTTTTATCCAGGTAGATGTATACAATGTTATTTGGTGCATTTATTTATTTATCTGTTTTTTAATTGCTAATCAAATCATTCTCTGAAGAACAGTTTAAATAAGGTGACAAATACTCTGGTAAAGTGAACAACACCAACTGTCAAACCCTCATCTTCTGTATGGATGATTCCCCCCCGACACATAATCAAATCCTGGTTTGTCTAGAGAAAGATTACCGATTAGGAATCACTAATTAGTAATCAATCACATGTATTTCAAGCTTCGATTTATCCAGGTGACAGGCACAGTTATGTAATCTTATTTAATACTTTCTTTAAAAATATATACTGTGTATCTTGTGCATCCAGTTATGTACTTTTCAAGAGACAAAAATATTAACTGGGTGGGGACTTAAAGACGACTAAAGTTTCATAGAGAATCATTGCACTTTACCATAATTTACTATCACCTGACCTAAACACCAGATATTAAATCAAGTTTTGCTTTGTAGGAGTTAGTTACAAATGTTCATACTGCCGCCATTTCTGAATATAAATATAAACATTAATATTTATTTTTTTAAATACAAAAGGTGAAAATGATCCCTCTGAGAAAAGTGATTTAAGGGGAGGAAAAACCACTTGTGCTTTTTCTTTCAGAACCAAAAAAAAACATGAATGTTACAGCTTAAGGGAAACGTTAGCATAATTGCATCAATATTTGATTGAAGGTACTTTGAAAAGTACAGTAAGATTTAAGTTTTAAAATTTTACATGTATTTAAATAGCCTACTGTACTTAAAATGGTAAATAGAGAGAGAGAGAGAGATGTATGAGAGAGAGAGAAGGGGGGGGAGAGAGAGATGTATGAGAGAGGGGAGAGAGAGATGTATGAGAGAGGGGAGAGGGGAGGGACAGAGGAGAGAGAGATGTATGAGAGAGGGGAGAGGGGAGGGACAGAGAGAGAGAGAGAGATGTATGAGAGAGGGGAGGGACAGAGAGAGAGAAAGATGTATAAGAGAGGGGAGAGAGAGATGTAGGAGAGAGGGGAGGGACAGAGAGAGAGAAAGATGTATAAGAGAGGGGAGAGAGAGATGTATGAGAGAGGGGAGAGGGGGAGGACACGAGAGAGAGAGATGTATGAGAGAGGGGAGGGACAGAGAGAGAGAAAGATGTATAAGAGAGGGGAGAGAGAGATGTATGACGCGGAGGGGAGAGCGCGAGATATGTATGAGAGCGGGGGGCCAGAGAGAGCCCGCTGTTATAAGAGAGGGCGCGAGAGATGTATATCGAGAGGGGAGAGCGAGTTGTAGCGAGAGAGAGAGAGAGATGTATGAGAGAGGGGAGGGACAGAGAGAGAGAAAGATGTATGAGAGAGGGGGAGAGAGAGATGTATGAGAGAGGGGGGGGACAGAGAGTGAGCAAGCAAGGGAAAGTGAGTGAGAGGGGAAAGAGGAGTGAGTGATGATACGGTAACTGCTGAAGCCATCCTAGAATCCTCTAAGCACAGTTTTCCATTGAGAATCTTTTTCTAACAAGAAATAAATTAGTTTGGTTTCCTTTGATCTCAGTTTTTCACCTGAAGTTTCAGGTGTAATTTCATTGTAGTAAAAGTGTATTCTTTAACAAAAACAGCAACAAGTGATGAGAAGAAGAGCAGTGTTATACTTAACGCAGCCTGCTTTTATCAAAGAAAAACAAACAAGCAGGGCACTGAAGAAATGTGGGAATGCATGTGATGGTCATTTTCGCAGAGATGACTTGTCACTTGTGTTCTGTTATTGCATTAAAACACCTGACTGGTTTTAGATGTCACCTTAAACCATTTAAAAAAATTTTTTGCTTGCTTTTGGAAAGCATCTGTGAATGCACATCGTGCTGTAGCATCCCCAACAATTCTAGAAGCGCTCTCTTAAATTCTGCTTGTACCCACGACAAATGGTTTGTGTAGCTGTGTATGCAAGTTCTTCAAAAAAATATTTTCTTTTAATTTAAATGTGGCATGCATGTGTGCAAGCCAGACATATTAGGATTGCAATCGACTGTAGGAATGTGCGTGCATGTGTATGTATGTGTACATACGTGCAAAGCTGTATATACACTACTGACCTTTGACGGAAGTCCATCCAGAAACTGTAACAGGGATTGATTTCAGCTGGGTTTCATTGAACAAAATGAAACTTTCTCACCATAGTCAGACATGAATTTTCTACCAGTTATATAAGTGCTATGTATTACACACATTTAATGCAATTAAATTCATCCATGCATTGCAAAGATGGAAAGAGAAGGCATCACCATTTCTGCCATAGCCTGGGCAATCACCAGGACATGAACGCTATGGAGCACACATTGGCTCTCTTTAAGCAGTTCTTTTGCAAAGTGTTCCCGTAGTAAACCCATTTCCCAGGACTCCTAAACACAGTCTGTTCCACAGACCAGGATTGGTCGTCATCTCCACACAGTGTCAGCACACTGTTGCCTTATATAAAGAAAATAGCGGCATTACATCCCCTTCATAAATTAAACAGGTTTTTTTTGTTTGTTTTTTCAAACTTGGGTGTCCATTTACCCCCCCCCCCCAAACCCACTCACACAAAATCCAGATAAAACCCAGCTAAAATAGTAGTTGGTCAGATTTCTTTCAAACATCCAAAATGCTGCTATATTTGACAGATGACCATCGACATAGACAGGCTCCTCTCAGAGAATGTTGATGTATTGGGCAATAAGTTACAATCCCTTTGCAGATTATCATCCGTGTTTGTCCTGTGGCCAAAATTCCACCTTGCACCATGATAGGCAGACACGGCTCAACAAAAATTCCTGAACTGGGTAACACCACACTTATACATGGCTACTGAGAACTGTCAAAAATCTGGATTGACGGAAGAAAAAAAGGAAAAGTGCTTCAAAAGACAAGAGCACACTGTAGCATCTGTGTTGTTTCTCTGCCATAATGTGACCAGAATGGCTTATTTGCATATCAGGGTTATCTACTTCTGTCAAATCTCTGTTTACACTCACAGATACAACATGGCTATTAGAAAATCTATACATGGAAAAAATATTTAATCTTTTTTTTTTTAAATAAAAAAATTTACTTTATAACTTCTTGTATGAGATGATTTTCATCAAAATAACCTTTATGCTGAATTATACAGGAGAACTTTAGCTGTTGGTTGATCTATTTAGATATGAACAAGGAACTTTAGTTTAAAAATCTTCCAAATTTCTAATGAAGTAGTCTGTGAGTTTAGCAGGTTCTGAATGAGACTAGAGCAACAATTCTACAGTAGACTGGCTTTGAGATTGCCAGCTAATACTGTTTTGGCCCGCAGCAGTTTCCATAATTATGGAAATATGTTGTAGACTTGTCACTTGGTCCCTTTCCTGAAGAGAGATGGGTGTCTAGGTTAGATAGTTGGCCAGTTACTCTGAAAACAGAGATGCTGTAGTCAGTCGTCTTCCTGGTGATGCAGCAGGATTTTAATTCAGTGTGACAGCAGTTTTTTGGTTAGTGAACATCTTCTTGCATAATGTCTGCTTAAGAGTGATGCTACAGAAAAACAAACCACAGCTTAATGTTGAGGTGTTTGCTTGCTTCTCAGGTGAGTAGGAAAGCATGTTCATAGTTACCTGGCTCCCTCTCTCTAGGTGCGGAGTAGAACCATGCCGTCACTGAAATCTTTAGTAAAGTGCTGATAAATTGGTATAGGGCTTCATTTGCCAAAATTAACTTGTTCCCACAGCTGCTGATGGGTATGCTTTTGTTCTGTATATTTTAATGTGCAAGATTAGTTTCCTTAAGAAAGTTTTAGATTTGATAAAAGCTGCAGGATATTTCTTGATTCATCTATTTGATTTTATTATTATTATTATTAATTTTATTATAATGTGTGCATCCTTGTGCTCTACTTGGTCCATTCATTAATCCTAAGCTGGATGCCAGAGTTTAATTGATGGAAAGTGTCTTCTTAAGGAAATGGGATGTTCCAAATAGGATATTCTCCTGGTGCTTTGGAATATCAGTTTTGCTGCAGCTTCATCCTCTTGTTTACTAGTCCAAGTCATCCTATCATATCTGGCTCTGTCAGTGTTTTCTGTCTGTCTCCTGCGTTTTTGGTCATTTTCATCTTGAGATCTTTATCTGCTGACAGTTTCTGTGTTTTCCTATACATTAGCCCCCCCCAATGGTACTGCTATATCTATTAGCAGACATCTTCTGTTTTTTTGTCCTTTATGTTGATATCTGTCTCTATTGTCTGCATCTACTCACACATCCCATAGGAGTGTGACTTGTCATTTTCTGGCCCTGTTTGAGGTGTATGCTCATTCTATTTCTGTTTGGAATCACGAGAGTATATGGCCCTCACATAGGACAGTTTGTTAGGTATTTCAGCTTTGTCTTATTTGCACATTCCTATTATGTATAACCCCCCTTTCTGGTATTTTGCAGATAATCTAGTACTAAAGTCAAATGTCATTAGGTGATTAGATATATATGTGTAAATAACTAAATGTCAGCTTTTCAAGTTCGTCCAAAGTTATTTTAATACTAAGCTCTTAATAGAAGGGAGATTTGTCACATGATTTAATGGCAGAGAGATTAATAATCTTGTGTTCCCTTCCTGACTTTGCACTTTCTTTTGCCTAATCAAGGCAGCATCCCTGGATTGAGATTACCAGAAATGCTTCCATAGTAAAAAAAAAGCTGGATATAAACTGGGCATTTGTTGAATGCTATTTAAATAAACTATTATGTTTTTTAACTTTTGCTTCCATTTTATTTTTCTCTTTTTGACTAAAAGTATCACTAAATGATACCATGCAAATTTAATTAAAGGAAAATAAATATCTTTTTATTTTCCAAACTCTCGTGACAACAGATGGCTGTACATCGGTCTTAGGTGGCTCTTGCTCTACACTTAAATCATGAATTTAAAATATAGTTTTTCTTTTTAAAATTAAAAAAAAAATCTTTTTATGAGATGAATCCATGAACACTAAAAACACCACAGGGGTTCATCTTTTATTTACTGAGGACATACTGCATTTTCTATCTTGCGCGCAGCCGTTTGCAGCATGGTAGATAATTCTATTACTATATATTTTTTGTAAATTTAATTTAAATTATTTTCTGTTGCTCTGTTAGATGTTGTTACAGTTTTTTTTTAAAGAGAAGTTAAACCCATGAACTGGACAGCAGGCAGTTAACTGCTGAAACCCCATTAAAGCTGTAAGTTCAAATAAGAGGAAGCAAGCTGCTTATTTGAACCCGACAGATTGGCTTTCTCTCAATTATCATATTTTTAACATGTATAAGTGCATTTAAAATGTATTCTATATCTTTTTTAGGGATGCTGACCAGTTTATAAATTCTGAAAACACTAATTAAAAGAAAATGAACAAAAGCAAACCTACATATTTAAAATAACTATGGCTCATCATTTTTTTTAAAAACCAGCTAATTAATAAGCATCGTTCCATAAATTTTTGAATAAACGCAAAGTAATGGAAAACTCTTGATTTCACTATCTTATTTGTTTGTTTGTTTTTTTAAATTGTTCATGGACATTTGTTTGAAACTAATTTAATTACTACTCATCATCATCTTTTGGTTGGATTTGGGTTAAAAACGCTTGACTCATGCATGCTTTAATTCGGTTTTTAAAAAGATCTGTAAAATGAAGGATATTTATTTACAGATGTGAACCCTTTAAATTTATTGTAAATTGCTTAAGATTTAAATTTTAGAACAACATACATAATTTTTCATGGATGAGTTATTACAGTGTTTCTTCCATGCAGTTTTAAATTATTACTTATTCAGACATTTTATGTATTCATAATTCAGAGTACCTATTACATGGCATCAAGAATTCTTTGTCATGGCACCTGTGTATGAATGATTCTTTAAAAATTAATTTGGGATATAGTATCCATTGCAAGTGAGATATTTCTTTCATGTATAATTCTGTTACTAAATCTTTAAGCAATGCTGCAATTGTAACTAATGTATGACTCTAAGTTTTTTAAAAATATACTGCCATCCACATGTTCAAAACTCTTAAGAACTCAGCCAATTTTCCAGAAACTTCCCAGAATAGCATCTTAGAATTTTTATGATTTTTCTTTACACAGCAGTTTTTTTTAATATTATGAGCACATGCAAAAATTTATTGTCTAAATCTTCATTATCATGAAAAATTCTATTATATGTTGAGTTTCTCTCTTCGTGAAACTAAATAATGCTGAGGTGTGCTAGTGCAATAGCTTGAATTAACTTTACACATTTTATGTTAATAACTTTTGAAAGAATATCTAAATGGGAATGTTTTTCCTCATTGGAATTACTGATAATGATGAAAATGTTGGCTGACTACTGACAGTGAGAAATGTAATATAGATAATTGAGATAGATTTAAAGATGATGACAACTCTGAGAGAGAAACATCTGCTGATGAAGCTGCGATGGGTTTCAAGGGCAGATTTATTTGGAAGCAATACTGTCATCTTATGAAGCCTTGCAAGTATGGTATTAAAGTCTGGGTGGAAGCTGCTTCCCAGAATTGGTATGTGAATGAATTTAAGATTTATGCAGATCTGGAAATCAGCCTGAATGTGATCTTGATGAAAGAGTTATGGATTGAGACATTGTTTTCATGGACACACATTTTGTAGTCAGAACTTGAAGAAAGACTTTCTCTGACATCCTTACTCAAGCTACATAACCAAGGAGAGTTCAGAGTAGTACAAACTATCAGAACATCAAACTTTTGTGCTGGTACCTTGAAAAATAAAAATCAAGTAGATTTCAGGCTTAAAATTCAGTACCAGATGAAATGACAAAAGTGAAGCAGTTTTAACAAGATGGAACAACTTGACAGGTGCCTTGTCCAACAGATATCTCAAGCTACCAGTAGTTCATGAGTGGGAGTGGATTGGTTGTACTGACCTACTGACAAAACCAGTGCAAGAAATGGTGGAGATAAATCTTCTGTAATATGCTAAACACTACATTTGTTTAAGCATGTATTGTGATACAGAAGATCAGGCAGGTCTAATGCCTCACTCAGAGTTTAGAAGGACACCTTTTGTTTTGCTTGTGGAAAAAAGTAATAGCAAGAAAAACTATTAGTTAAAGAAATCCACACTGACAACAAAGGTTATGTTCATTGGTCACTTAATGATGCCAAAAAAGGAAAGACGAAGATGTAGAGGGTGTAGTAAGAAAGGTATAAAACAGGAGCCCAAGTGCATCTGAGTGGGATGTAATTCAGATGCTAGTGAAAAGAAGTCAATTTGTGTTTTACCTTATGCATTACCATGTGGATTTTCATGTCTTTCATCTCCATCTTCACTAACTCCTATCTCAAATAAAGAGAATGATGGCCTCTCTGGGGGTCAGCAATCTATGCAAAAATGTTTGTTAAACTGATTTTGTTTTGATAGTTTCATTTGAATTTTAGATTTCTTTTACAAAATTATTTCTTCATTTGATTAGAAATTTTAATATTAACCAACATTCTGGGTTATTTCCATTTATTAAGCTTAATTTATTCTTAAAATTTTACTCTGTAGAATTAACTACAACATTGTATAGGGGGCAAAGCATATAAGTGTACTGGAGCCTAAAGAGTTAAGTCTTTCATTAAAGGTAAAAGCCAGCAAAGGGATCTGTGGGAAATCTACTGCTTACAAGTTTTCGTCTAACAAGGAAAATGAAAACAATTCTGGAAAATATCTGTTGTGGTCTAAAATATGAACAAAATCAATTTGCAGGATAATGTAGACATGGGAAAACAGAAATTTTAATAAAAATACATTTACATCTAGATATTCTAACTGCTTTCATATCTGTAATGGTTCCAAATGAAGAAAACGTATGTGAAAAACAAAGGCAATGAAATAAAACTAAAACTGGGTGTTTAGTTTGTTGAGTCATGATTCACAGTATTGTGCTAACTAAGACCCACTCTGACATTCAATTCTATGAGGAAGGAAATCTGTGGAATATGAAATGATTTTACTAAGTAGTATTCTAGTTATGGCCTTTGAAAAATGGAATTTAAAAAAAAAGACTGGTCAAAATTAGAATTTTTGTTTCTCGGTAACTAAAAACAAGAGAGTTTTCACTAATTTGAGGTATTTCCAGGTATAACAATTGGGGGGAAATAATCACCAATTTATGAGATTACATGCTCTCTACCTTTTGGTGAATAAAAGAAAATGTAGATGGTAAAATTGTCCCCTATTTGAGTTTATGTGGAATGAATCTTAATATTATTCTAAAAACATTTATTATATCTATCCTTTAATTGTCTGAGATCCAAACAAGTGAAATCTGCTATTTTTTTTTCTCACTGCATACTCGGCGTGGCTGAAACATGTAAACTTATAGAATTTATGCTGAACCCTTTTCAATAGCCATAAACATTTAGGAAGCCATATAAAGTCCCCAAACCAAATATCTGAAGCATTTTTAAAATTAACATCGATGCATTTAACAGGTTAAGAAGTCAGGCTATTCTGTGTGTTCACTATTCTATTACTAATAGATGCTCTTTGTGGTCTAGATCTAAAATGACACAAACTAAGATTTATCTACATGTTTCTGATCTCTGAAAATTTAATTAGTCTCAAGTAAATCCCCTTCTCATCTTTGATATAATAATCCAGTATCTTCACTTAAAAACAGATTCCATAGCTTCACAGCATAATGAAGATCTGGATGCACCTAGAATTCATTTAAAGGACAGTGGCAGACTAAAGTTTAAGAACACCATTATCAACTGCTTATATTTGTTTGTTTTCTTTTTGGGAAATCAGTAGAATGTAGTAAAATAATGCATATCTTTTTAAAGGCATTCTACAATTGGCAAATAACCAGTTTGAGTCCAGTGAAAACTGTGCTTGGATCATGTAGTTACACAAGAAGAAACTTTCATATTTCGAGTTTGCTAAGCCGGTTGGTTGCAGTGAAATCGCTTGTCTGGCCTGGAAGCTGTATGAAAAAATGGGTGGCTACATTGGATTCCATATATATATATATATGGCAAACCTCAAAAAAATGATGCTAGGATCAATTGGAAAATCAAGTGTCTGTCCAAAATGAACAGTCTTAAGACATCTGTTGACATTTTAAGGGATTTGGAGGACTTACCAATTTTTGCGAGAACTGTTCAGAGATGGCTTTTGGATTTCAAATTGATAGGGCATTTTGTCGGGGAGAAATTTTTTGTTTTCTTGAAAAACCAAAAGGGTCAACTTCATTCGCTAAGGACCAATTTTATTGGACCCTGTAAATGTGGGGGTAAGGTGCTTTGGTTCATTGAATCATGGTTCCAGAGCTTGGTTTCGTTTTTTTTTTTTTGTTTGTTTTTCATCCTTTGGTTTTTGTTAATTTTAAAGCTGCATTCCATCATTTTATTTATCTGTTTTGTTTAGGTGATGGAGTACAGGATCTGTTTTTGCTGTCCAAACTACCACTGCATGTGCTGAGTCAGATATGGTAAGTGGGATTTCTTTCAGAAAAAAAAAAAATGGGGGGGGGGAGAAGCAATCAGTGAATGTATGGAAGATTAGCAGATTTTGGTTAATTTTAAAAATGGTTAAAAACTGGAATCTTTTCTTAATACTTCTTAAAAGCTGTTCAGAGTAGATGACTGGCTTCAGAACTAGTTGGCCCTAATCACCATCTATGTTAAATGCATCTTTTAAAATTGAGAATTTTCTGCTGCTGCAGTCCTGCATTTGGTTTTCCATCCACAGTAAAACAGGATTTCCAGTAGGGAGTTTCCATTTCCTGTTGAAGATCGCTGTCTGGATTTCATAAGGTGCAGGAATGGCAAAACCTTTTAAGGATTACCATGGTGTCTGGACTCATAGACAATGGTGTTCATGGAAAAAGAAGAATGTATATAAAAACAAATTGATAGCACACATGCAGAAAGATAGATAAACAGAATGACACACATGGTATGATAGTTAGTATTCAAGTTTTGAGGCTTCTTCCAGATAACTTTAAAGATGAGTGCATTTAAATTACATACTTAAATCCACAAGGTGATTTTGTGCACATGCAGTAGGCAAATTAACTATTGTTGCCATCACAAAATGCAGCATGAAACAAGAGTTTGGATTCAACATACAAACTTAGCAACTGTTGTGAATCGGTAGTAACACCTGTCTGTCTTGTAAGAACATTAAAATGTACACTCATCAAGCTTCTTATTACAAATTAGTACCAGGGAAGTTAAAATGAAACCTGTCTGAAATAGCATTACCATAATGGCATTGAAAGAAAAAATAGCCTAAACAAGGTTGTTGACATCCCAGGTAAGTTAAATTTCAGCACCCTTAACATCTACCATTGTAATACTTTTTTTTTTATAATGATAAAAAATTGCAAATATAGGAATAAAGAATTTATTATAGATATTACAAATAACCAGTTCTGAGGCACCCAGCCAAAGTGAGCATCAGGTCCATTTCCTCTTACCTGTGTGTGATAATATGACCCAGCTGACCTCTGTGATGCTTTCCTGTCTCTCTTCAAAGAATTGCATCCTGAAAATTTTGACTGCATGTCAAATAATTTATATATTTTGTTTTATTTTGCACTTATTAAATTTTTTTCCTCCATTTTTTGTTTTGGAGACCCTCAGCATGGGGCACCCTGGGTGAGCACCCAGTTAGCCAGGGCCTTCACTTGGTCCTGCATGCAGGACAGACAGCATTAGACTTCACATCGCACATATGATAATGGAGCCCACCCAGAAGATCAGATGGAAAACAAATCCTTGTCTGCTGCACAGTCTTGATCTATCACTTAGTGATTTCTACTTTTTTAGTGTTAATGAAGGGATTTATTCCATGCATCTACATTTAAAATGACAAGCTGTAGAATGTGCTGTTCTGGAGCGGCTTAGGGCACAGTCCCAACAGTTTCGCCATGCAGACTTTGGCACCTCTTAAATGCTAGAGAAAATGCATTGAACATATCAGAGATTATTTAGAAAAATAGGACTTGCATGATTATCCATGTCAAACAAGTGTATTACGTTCTAACCATATAGCTGTAATGGTTAACTCAAAATAAGTTCAGTGGCATACTTTTGAAAGAACCCTCATAGATATCTATTGAATTATGGAAATCATTAGTGCAAAGATCAAACACTAAAGTAGAGTCAAAAAGGTGAGTAGACACTGTCTTGTTTAGCAGCCTTGATAGTGGGATCTTTGAAGAAGGGTACAGGTTAAATGTCTCTCGGATACCATTGCCATTTTGTGTGTGTGTGTGTGTGGGGGGGTGTGTGTGGCATATCTGACTAATTTATTTTTAGAATTCTTTTATTTTTATAAAGCCACTAAAAACTCCCAGATTTTGAGTTTACTCTGATGTTAATAAAGTTTCACAAAAGAAGGAATAATTACATAAAACAACAGGTTTACTTTTTCCCTGTCTGTTCCATATTTTAAATTGCAATTTTTAAATGCCTCAACAAAATCTTTTTGTAATCTCTTTAAATCTGAGGTGGAAGAAGTTGAATTTTTTAAAGTAGTAAATGAGATTCTTTATTTTTCAAATCGTTCTTGTGAAACATCCTTGTCTCTCTTTCAACCAGTCAGTATTCTAACAAGATGAGGAGGGGGACACACAACCTGGACTGCATACTCCAAACGAAGTCTAACCAAAACCTTAGATAGAATAACAACGCCCACTGTTTATTAACTATCTCATAGAGTAATTTATTCGAAAATATATATTGAAGCTATTTTTATTTTTTTTTTTTATCTAAAGGAATTTGGCTGACATCACCCATGACAACTTGCTGGATGTAGAAGAGTTTATTTTAATGTTGCACCTGATTAAAGGATGCTTGCAGGGAAAGAAACTTCCTGACCAACTTCCTGATCAGCTCATCCCAAATCCGAGACCGTCAGTAGTCCTTCCTCCCACTACTGAAAAAGAAAATGCAGCCTACACTAAGTCATTTCTTCCTCAGGACCCTACTGCTGCAGAGTTCATGGATGGTAAGGGTTTGTTTCCTCTTTTATTCTCTCTATATTTCTTAAAAATCCATGAACTTTAACTGTTAACAGCTTTTGAGTGCAGTCTCATCATCATTTCGTGATTATTATTATTATTATTATTATTATTATTATTATATTATTATTATTATATTATTATTATTGTTGGTGTTGTTCATTTAGGAGGTGTTTAACAATGTTGCTTTTGTTAGGATGTGCACATTGAAGCAATTTAGCTGCTATTTTTCTTCCTTTTTTCAAATGAAGCTCAGAAACTAACCATTCTTATGTCTGACATTTTTTTGTAATGTAATCTTTTCTGTCTTGATTATTTATTACTTTTCTTGAATTTTTCATTTAATGGTGGATTATTATAGAGTACAGTAATTACCCTGCTGAAAACTCAGGATGCGTTCCTGAAGAAGAGAGCATTCGTCTTTTAACGGTGGTAATTATATCAGACTTGATATGGAGATACATTCCCAACAGTGTTATTTTTTACCTATGAGTGTAACATGATGGCTTAATTTGGCTACTGGTAAACAGATAGTTGATTAAAGAATAAACCATGGTACATTCAAATACACGCAATACCATTTATTAAGTGCTGAAGCCACCGTTGATGTGGTAAGTGCTAAACCTCTTGAGCAACTACAGTAGAGGTAGGTGCATTTGAGTCTAAGCTGAAGCAGCTAACTGCTTATTGGCTCTGAGCACTATAGTACCCAACTTGTCATTGGTTCAGCATGCATAAACAAAAATGGCATATATGCCCAGTTGATTTGAATTCGCAATTTTTTATATTATAGAAATTTTTTTAAAAGCCAAAGCCAAGAGTTTAATAATAAATCAGCTTTCAATGGGGTATTACTGTATATAGTAAAGGGGCTATTATAATGGAAGGTATAGTAAGAGGGCATTATTATATAAGGTTTAGTAAAGGTGAGGGATTACTATGGGAAGAAAGTACAGGGTGTCCATAATTTATCTGTACAATTTGAAAAATTCAGAAAAAAAAAATGAAAAAAAAAATGAAGATAACTCTGCAGGGTTTATTGGAAAACATAGGTAAACAAATAAAGTTTTATTAAAAAAACATCAGAACACTTCCACGTGGGCTCCATTGGTTACACGCAACACATCTAGACGATGTTCAATTTCTAACCATGTGTGTTGGAGCATCTCCTCTTCAATGGTGGATATGGCTTGGCGTATTCCTTCCTTGAGATCATTGAGGTTTTGAACTTTTGTACGATAGACTCTGTCTTTAATGTAGCCCCATAAGAAGAAGTCCAGAGGGGTTACATCTGGTGACCTAGGTGGCCAGGGAACTGGACCGCCTCTTCCAATCCACTGGTTTGGAAACGTTTCATTAAGAAACTCATGAACAGTCAGCCCCCAATGAGGTGGTGCACCATCTTGCTGAAAAATAACTGTTGGTTGCAAATGGCACAACTGCGGTACAACAAATTCTTGTAAAAGTTCAAGGTAAATGTTGGAATTGTTTCTTCTACAAAGAAAAATGGGCCAATCACTCGATCAAACATG
Organism: Nautilus pompilius; assembly: GCA_018389105.1. Taxonomy (NCBI): domain Eukaryota; kingdom Metazoa; phylum Mollusca; class Cephalopoda; order Nautilida; family Nautilidae; genus Nautilus; species Nautilus pompilius. The sequence continues at coordinate 200,138 of JACATO010002729.1, forward strand.
AGGCCGCACCAAACATTGACTTTTTGGCTGTTTCTCTCCAGTTCTCTTGTTTAATATGGGTTTTCTGAACCCCAGATCCTGATGTTGTGCTTATTTATCATTCCTGATACACAAAATGTTGCTTCATCACTAAAACAAATCTTTTGAAGGAAGTCTTCATCTTCATCTAATCGAGTTAAAATGTCCACTGCAAATTGTTTCCTTCGGGGTTTGTCATTTGGCTGAAGTGCTTGCAAAAGTTGCACTTTATAGGCATAAAGCCTCAAGTTCTTGTGCGGAACTTTGTGAACTGTTGACCGTGGTAAACTTAACTGTGTACCTGCAGTATGAATGGACTTAGTAGGACTACGATGAAATGCTGCACGAATTCGCTCAACATCTTCAACAGATGTTCTCGGTTGCCCAGCCCATTTTTTCTGTTAGACACTTCCTGTTTCCATAAACTTCTTATGCCAGGCACGAATGCTAACACGACTTGGTGGTCTTTTCCCATACTTTGTACTGTAATTCCGCTGGAACTGAGTGTCTGATTTGGTCTCTATGAACCAGGATACACATTGCGCTTTCTCTTGTGGTGTTATCATTTTCATTAATAGTCAGGAACAATAATGAGCACTTTTAACATCTATCTGAAAAGACAAACAAAAGTGAATTAAAAAAAAAATAGATACATAAATTAAAACTTTGATAATATTTCTTTAACATGCAAAGAAATGTATTGATGGAACTTAACTCTAATGGATACAATAAACTGTGGAAGTTGTACAGATAATTTATGGACACCCTGTATATTAAAGATAGAAAACTATTATGGAAGGTATAGCAAAAGTATATATTAATAGAAGGATAAAAGATTTTAATGAGGAGAAAGGGAACATTTTGAATACATTTTTTAAATTTATTTTTAATTTTCTTCCAAATGTTTAAATGAAGAGTTGTGTGTTTTTTCAACATTTTACTGTTTGTGCAAATGCATTAACCCAGCAAAAACAACAACAACCCAAAAAACTGTTCCAGAACATCAACTATTGATTGTGACATTGCTGTCATGCAAGCTTCTTGCATAATTTCAGATACAGCAAGCTATTTCTATGAATGTTAAACTTCTTCATACTGAAAGCATAACGTTATCATGCTTATCCACTGTCATTTCTTATCACTAATATGAACAATTGTTAGCTTATACTATGCTTTTGTATAAATGTTAATGGGCTTCATTACTGATGACTGCTATTGCTTTGATCAACAGATGAAAATGGCACTAAAACTGAAATTTAATGTGAAACAAAACAACTAAACATTATTGTCTTTCTTAAAGTTGGTTACTTCCAATAGAAAATTGTGGAGAAGTTACACAGGGCTGCGTGCAAACAGCAATGTAGAGAATGAATTAAACTGGCTTAGCCATGGACTTAAAGGATAAAGAAAGAGAAAAGCCATAAGAAGTTGCTGGTTTGAAAGCCTAGTTGCTAAGCCTAATTTCTCTGTGGCAGTTAGCATCTCAACCTCTACCCAAAAAAGTTCACTTTGAGGTTGGATTGATTGACCAAGTAGCAACTAGAAAGGCCTTGCTGAGATGTGGTAATGAGAAAATGTGACTCAACTGGGCTAAATAGCATCAGAACTATACCTTGGAATGATGACACAGGTATTGCAGCCAGATGAGAGCAGGTTTTAAATATTTGGTTCCAAGAGACAACAGTATGATAGAAGAAAGGTCAGAGAACCTTATAAAGAGAGCCAAATTTACCCCCACAATTAAGCATGCTGGTGGAAACGTGGAAATATATGGTGGTTATGCTGATAACAGTGAAAACTGATAGGGGTCTAACAAAAGAGAGAGATCAGTATTCTGCGGTGCCATGCAATTCCACGAGGGCTTTGTTTGATGGGTGATTGATTCAGGCTGCAATGAGATAATTATTCAAAGCACAGCTCACAACACCTTGCTAGAAAAAATAAGAACTTTTTTAAAACCACGGTTTGACACACTCCCCAATCTCCGTGCTGACTCAAGAGAAATGTTGGCTACCTACAAACCAATATTCTGAAAAGTTACTGAACACAATGGCCACAATATAAGCAGCAGGTATTTGCATGAAAGCTGGCTATTTTTAATGAAATAAACTTGTTTAGAGAATCTTTTGTTTTGATGTGCGTGCGTGTGCATGCATTTGTGTACATAATTTGTTTTCTTTACTGAATGATATATTCACTTCCAGAAAGGGCTGCTGTTAAAATCCTAATGTCATCAGAGCTTTCCAGAAAACAGCTTGCTCGTATATGGAACTGCTCAGACGTGGACAGGGATGGACGATTAAACTTAGATGAATGGAAAGTTGCCTGTCAGCTTGTCAGAGTACTTAAGAAAGGTACAGTCAACAACAGACTTTTAAAAATCAAACAGATATTTGAATTGGATTTGTTGTTGTGTTTCTTTGTTTTGATCAAGTGAATTACAGCTGTTTTGATAAACAAAGTTGTTTTCCATACCACAAAGCTTGAAACCTGTAGTATAGGTTAGCAAAAGTTTCTTAGCATTTAAAGTATCTACTAAAAGTTTGAAAACTTAATGCAATTATCATTCTCCTCAGATATGTCCTATTGTCTTTGATAGTTTTACTGACTGATGTTTCTATGAATTTTGCTATTGATTTTCATTACTTATTATTTTAAAAGAAGAAAAGATTAATAAGGGTGGTGCATTTCCTTTATCATATTCTGCATTTATAATCTCTCTTAGATTGTGTGTGTAGACAATTATCTTTCAAGGATCACTCTGGCCTGAAGTAGACTGATGTTTTATATAATTGTTTACTTGCTGCGGTGTCCCAGAGAGGCACTTGCCTAGCTGGGGGAGGGGGGGGTTAATCTGATTAGTTTTGCATGACAGGCTTGGTAGAAGAGAAGATAGTATTATTTTTACTCTGTGGTTGCCCCATCAATTCTGAGAGTCACTGCTCATGCTGCCAGAATTTTTTTTTACTGGACTGTGTCACTGCATTTATCAGAAGAAGCTAAATTCTTGTGCATTCATCCATGCTCGAGCAGTCAGAGAAATTACCACTTTTGCCTCAGAAATCTCTGTATGGCTCTGCTTGTAACACTGTAGTTTGCAAATCCTAGTAGTTTGATGATCAAAACAAACAAAGCATTTTTACCCCAGAGCCGAACATCTGTCGCTCTTTGTCACAGGTCAACTGGTGCAGCCAGTGTATAGAAATTTGCCATTCACTTGAATTGGCTTTTTGTTTTTTTTTAGTTACATGGGCAGACTTTTTACAGAGATTGTGGAATCCCAGTAATGTTGGGCCTTGGTGTTTAGCCTGTGTAGCCTGTGGGGAGCTTGTTGAACATTTTCTGTTACCTGATGATCGATCGTGGTGCTTCTCTAAGGAATTCTTCATTGTCAGACCAACAAGATGACTGCGCCAAAAATATTCTAAAAAGCATTTTTTTAAAAAGTAAAATAAATCATACTTTTCTTGACTTAATTCGCCTTAAACACCTTTTATGTGGAAAGAAATTATTATTTTTTCTTTTATTACCGACATTATGTTAATTTAGCGTTTTATTTAATTTAATGAAGACTGGAATAAATTTTCAGAATGGAAGCAATGCATAATCATTTTCTGTAATTCCTATTTCATATTTATTTTGAAAGATTTTGTTGATAATAAAAAAAAAAACTACAAATAGAAAGGTGTGATTAATTTGTTTTTAACTGCAAATATTCCCAAACACTACAATAATATTGATTTATGAGAATTCTGAAATCATTAGTTTGCTTAAAACAAAATTCTAAAAACTAACTGTTGGACAGGTTACTGCTTTATTGTGCGCAGGGACATCAAAACAGTTCTGAACCACAATGTTTTACTAAACGATTTATACGTTACACTTAGAGTGAACTTCTGTTGATTTGAATGGATATTTGGAAACATTATGTATCAAATCTGCTTACATCTTGACATCAATGTACACTACTTAAAGTAGGTTCTTCTCTCAAAATTTTGAAGAGGGAGGAAGAACATTAGCAAACCATTCCACTAAAAGAAAAAATGCTAATCAAAAATGTTTATTTTTGATTGGTTAAAATTTAAGTTTCTTTTGCTAATTATTTCTAGCATCTGTTCCCACTACTGAGCTTATTTAAATAAAACTATTAAAGTGCACACCCTGGCCAAAAATATTAGACAGTAAACAAAATGATGGGTAAAAAAGTAGGATCATCAATGATAGTTTTGCCACATCCATGTTATTGATTCTGCAAATCATCTAGTGCATGTGGAACCCTTAATTTATGATCACTGTGTGTAAATGATGTAGAGAAGAACAGATAGGTATGAAAATTACCAGGGCATTGTTTCAAGATATTCTACAGATGCCAGTGTCAGGAGATTGGGTTGGCCATGAAAGATATGCATAGTTTCTGTTGTTTTATATGAATAATTTATACATAATGACAGGTATTAGCATTGAAGACCCTGTCTCCATCTAGATGCAGCAGCATTGTGGACTCAGACTATAATTTGGCCTTTTTTTAAAATTGGGTGCACAAGTGAGATTTATCCTACACCTGAATTTTTTAATGATCTGTTTCTCCAAAATGTTTTTCTGGCTATTACTGTAGCCTGAATCTTCAAGTGATCTTGTTGGCTGATGTTGATGCTTTCTGTGATTTAGATCACTGCAGACCATCTCAAACTTGTTATTATAAGATGGTGCACATCCAGGGTGTGTGTTGGCTCACTCTATCAGCAGTTTCTGCTTATATGTACTGGCACTGAGAATTATGAGTTAACCATATGAGAACACTATTGTTACTGAAAATGAATTATTCCAGCAAGAAAACAATGTAAAAAGAATCAATTGTATCATATATCAGATCATAAACACTTTTTTAAATATGTTTTTTCATGAAAACAGCTTTCTTGTGAATAACTTCTCATATTTTGGGGATTCTGTTGAGTACCTATTCAAAACATTGTTTTGTAAATAATTCCCATTTTTCTTGCAAGCTGTCCTTGACTTTTCAATCTAGTTAATTTCACCTGAATGTTGAGGGTGTCAATTCTTGGTTTTAAAAACATTTAAAAAAATTTTTTTTTTGGCAAGGTATTATGTATTGGGCTTTGCAGTGTGCTTTGTATCATTATCTTGTTGCATTATGAATCCATTATCTATCAAACAATGTCCTCACAGAATTGTATAGCATTACAAAGTAATGGGATCTTTCTTTTATAAGGATTCAATAGATCACTGGTCAACAAGTATTTTTCATCAAGCATATGCCAAGGTCAATGTACTTAGTGTAGTTTTTAATGCTGATTTAAAATATACAATTAGTTTTTTGACTTCACGTACAGTTTTCAAGATGAGAAAGTCTTTTGGTCTTAGCTCATGCATTATATAGAAATTCCAATTAATGACGTGTATGCATGTATTTCATTTACATCATGGAAACATACCTTTAAAATAAACTACATTATTCATTGCTACATAGTTCAGATGCAATATTTCATCATCTTAAATTAACCAATCAAGTTTTGTCTGATGAAATAGGTATTTCAACATCTCAAATTGTCCAGTCATAATTGGTCTGATGAAATATTTCATCATCTCAAATTCAATATAAGTATAACCGTTTGTATCTATTTCCTTACTTGTTTTACAGTGTTAACAATGTCAAAACAGTGTAGAAATCCTCCTGATGTGTTTTGTTATGTCTGAGGACAATTTATTGTGAAAGCTCAAAAACGTACAATAACACCAGAGATCAAGATTTATAAGCTATAGATGTTTTTTTTTAAAGCTGTACTTCTCCATAATGGTAATTTGAAGCCCTCCATTTCTATTGCACACTCCGTTCATCTTCATGAATCATATGAGAATATGGAACTTTTACTTCATGCCATTGTCCATGAAAGATACTCATGGAAAATATATGGAGATTTAAAAGTCATTGAATGTTAATGGGAATGCAGTCAGGTTTCACAAAATACTGTTGTTTCTTGTGTCTATGGGATAGTCGGGCAACTGACAGACATTATTCGGAATCAAACTGGCAGACAAGAACATCATACCAACCCGGACTGTCTAGCGTCAAAAATACACCTCTTGTAGATCCATGTAATGTCCTATTGCCTCCTTTGCACATAAAGCTTGGACTGATGAAACAGTTTGTAAAGACACTAGGGAAGAGAAATGCCAGAGGGTTTGAGTATATTGTAGAAAGGTTTCCCAAAATCACACAGGCGAAGTTGAAAGAGGGTATCTTTGTCGGACCTCAAATTAGAGAAGTACTCAAGATGTCAACTTCAAGACAACACTGGATGAACTGGAACTGCCTGCCTGGAATGCTTTCAATTGGATCTATGAGAATTTCTTGGGCAACAAGAAGACAATGGACTACAAGGATGGCATCAGGAATTTCTGAAATGTTACTCAGCAATGGGTTGTCGCATGTCACTGAAAGTTCACTTCTTGTACTCCCATCTGGATTTCTTAGCAGATAACCTTGGAGCAGTGTCTGATGAACATGGTGAAAGATTTCACCAGGACATTAGTGCTATGGAGAAATGGTACCAAGGCTTCTGGAATGACAGTATGCTGCTGACTGACTACTGCTGGACACTTTACCGTGATCAACCAGATCAGGAACACCGCAGGAAATCCAAATCACAATGTTTCTAACTCTGTTGTTCTAACTTTGTCTGTTTTGTCTGACCCATTTTTTGTGTATTCACTCTTTGTAAAATGATAGTGATGATTTTTAACTCAATAAACTCATTTACTTTCTAAAAATAATATGTCCTTATTTATTACGTTAATGATTTCATATATACAAATATGTAAATATTTGCAAGTATCTACTGAAAAACTGATAAGTGCTACATACAAATGGAGTGAAATTTTGAAATCAGCATGAAAATTAGTCTAAAAAAATTGGTTTGCATTCATAATGAGTATAATACATTTAATTTTGTTGACCAGTGTTATTGTCAAGTTACCAGTTGAATAACCAGCAAAACAAACTCATACTTTTCCATTTTTATCAGTATGCATAATTGTAGGGAAATTGCAATTTCCTTATACTTTTCTCATCTGCTCCTATCTAACTACAATACATTGCTCCAAGATGTATTTCTGATGTTATAGCCCAGTCAGATCACATGTCCTTGTTACCACATCTCAGTTAGCTGCTATTTGGCTAATTTATCCAGCTTCTCTTAACCATCTTTTGGTGGTAGAGCTTGAAATGCTGACTGTTGCAAAGTCAGCAGTTAACTGGCTAACCTGTCAAATAAGGGTTTGATCTAGACTTTCAAGCCAACAACCTATCATAGCCTTTCTGTTTCTTCCTTGGTCCTTTAAGTTCATGGTTGAGCCATTTGGCTTCATTGTATAAATGGTGGTTTGCACACCATCCTGTGTAAATCCACCTTTCTTCACAATTTTATAATGGGAGTAATCAGCTTTATGAAGGGCAATAGAAAATGGCTTTGGTGCATGTGGAATTTCTTTTTGGTTTTGTTTTCATCTGCAAACAAAAGAACAGTAGTCACTAATAACGAGGTTCGTCAATAATTATATACAAAAACACGGCATGAGCCGAAAGCTATTTAAATTTGTCATAAGAAATGATATTGGATGAATGTGGTGACATTGTGGTTTTTGTATGAACTAAATTCTATATATTCTACTATGTTTTATTAGCTTTATAATGTATTTTTATGACAGATTAGTTTACTTTCATTGAGCACAGTGTCGGAAAAAGCAGACGACACTGTTTTCATTTGATAGACTCAAAGTCTTTGAATGCCATTGTATATGTGAACCTATAAAAAGTTGTTGGTATGGGGCATGTTTGCAGTTCTAGGGCTAGAAAGACGACATTTATCACTTTGGCTTTGTGTCTGTAAAGGAGGATATAATCTCAGTTTAAAGTGAAGTTCTAGACACTTTTTATTTAAATGTTTTCCTAAAAAAGTTCTTCAACTACTGATAGTTGTTATCTATTGAGATATTTCCAGGTTAAAAAAATTGTCACTTTCATACAAATATATTATTTAAATGCATTAGAAATTCATTTGTTGTCTGGTTCTGTTTTGTTTTTATGTAAGTTTTAGAACTTAAAATAAAATAAAAAAAAAAGAATTTTTTAAAGTCTAGGGAATTTTTCTAATTGGAAATAGTATTTCTGGGATGGAAATATAAAGTTTACTCTCCAAATTTAATTTAGAACACCAGTGTTTAAATTTAGCAATTTTTTTATTATTTGAACTTTTACAGGGCTCAATCTTGGTGGATCAATTGATTTGTTCACTACTCACCTTCCTCACAAGATATCACCATTTTCTTTACAAGCCAGGAAAAACAAGTAAGTTGTTAGCGCAACATAAGGGTTTAATCTGAAAGGTGGCGGTTTCAGGGGGTGCTTGATGGGCGTGGACGAGCATGGGTACATTAGATCCGCCTGATGCAGAATGTCATAAAATCTGGTGACCGAAAGCTGACTGCACTGTCATGTCCTGTATCAGCAAAACTGGGTGGGAGCACAGCACTGCTTGAAAATGGGTTAATGCAAATATCTGACAGGGTTGATTCTGAAAAGGACGGAAATACTTTTTTTTGTGTGTAAATTTGAATAATTTATTACATTTGGTCATTTAAGTGGAAAGCGGAATGTAAAAAAAAAAGTCTACATTTTTTAAGGTTTATCTAAATAGTGGAAAAATGTAATTTCAGAAAAAGAGTTAGGTAATTGTTACCCGAAGTCTCATATGGGAACAGCAATGCCTCCTGGCAGCAAAGAGAATGTTAGGAGCAATTAACCCCAGGAGTATCAAACTAGTTATTTAGTTCTGTTGTATAAATCCTTGATTGGTGCACACATCCTGTATGGACTGTGGAGGTGTGAAGCCATTATGTGAGAGAGGATTGTTGGTTTTCTTCAGACGACCTTAGCAGAGATTTACTGGAATGTTTCCGGATCTTTAACATTTAGAATACCGCCTAACAGTTAAAAATATCAAACCAGTCAAGTTTGAATTTTAGACATTTGAGAGTTAATCTGATGGAGTTTTCCAAATAGTTAGGGTTTATGTAGTGTGCAGACAGGGGAAGGGGACTTTTTTAGCCATTGGTTATAATTACTGGGGGCACTGAATTAGAACCTGGATGAAATAGCATTGTTGTAACGGTATCCCACTCATGTGTGTTTTTTTTTATTTGATTGTCTCCAGTGCAAAGTAGCTTAAGTTCAAGGACAGTTAGATGTCAGAATATATGTATATTATTTCAGTTGATTTAAGAATTCTATTAATGGTTATTTGTCTTTCCTGGAACCCCATGCCTTGAATGTTTCCTTATTACTATTACACTAAACTAAGTCAATAAGTTTAGTAGGTTTATTCAGGAAGGAAGAGGGAGAGAGAGAGAACCTGCTGATGACGTTAAGAGAGAAGGGGGCCAGAACATATCCTGTAAACCCTGTTACAACGGAAATTAACAAAGACTCTTATTAAGAGCATATGAACCAAGAAATTCATATTTTAAGTGCATACAAATTATTTGTAATAAGCATAATGGCAAAAACAAAACATTGTACTTATGACCACACCTTCCACAGTAATGCTTTTGATTCTTTTCTAGCTGGAAAAAATAAAGAAAATAACATTAGTAAACATATTTCTTTGCCCCTCTGAGGTGAGTACTATGATGTCATGTATAATGGCTGCATTCCCTTTTGTATTTAATGAATTAAGCTTGTATGTCTCTGTTGTTTTCATTTTAATATCTCTTGTTTTACCTGTATGCTACCTGTATCAGTTTTGAAACCAGTGACTGTAGTGATGCTGATCAGTTTGTATTTCCTCTAGATCATGACTCGCTCTCACCAGGTTACTGCAGAGAGAGAGGTGTTTTTGTAGCATTTAGGTATTAAAATCCAGCTACAAACTGCAATGAAGAACGCCAAGTATGTTTTTGGGTCAGGCCATCTCCTACTGGGCTGATTTTATTGTAGCTAGGCATTTGATTGCAATACAAATTCAAACCACATGTGTTGTACAAATAAACTGCCTCACAATGAAGTAATTTGATTCAGATTTTCTTGAAATCAGCAGTGTGGACTAGTCAGGGTTAAGGATGCAGCTGTTGAGCGTGTTTACAATGAGCAAGTCTCTCATATGGCTAAGCAAACTGTCCCTCTGGCTGGAAACTAGTGATCCATTACAACATGCTGTTTCTGTGATAAAGCTGTTACCACATCACCCCCCCCCCCATTTATTGGTCACTAATTGGATTAATTAGGTATGCAGATATTTTTTCTAGCATTTTGTTGAGAATGATTGTAATGACTGTTTTTATTCTAGGCTTTTGCCATCTCGTTGGGTCAGCTGAGTTTGTGTTTTTGGACTCAAGATTGTAGGTATATTTCCTCAAATGTTTCAGTCACTTAGGTTTCCTTGAAGTCAGTGGGTCCAGCCAGTCACAGTGCAGTTGCACAAGGCTGAAGACTAAGAAAAATATAGACATTATAGGAAGAGACTGAAAATCGGATATCCATATTCCAGCAACACAGATCATGGACAAAAGATGAGAAATAAAGCTGGACTGTTAGCAATTCCTTCTTACCAACGTGAGCTGTATTTTCATATAAACAGTATAGTAGAGGAACATCAGAGCTCTCCAGCTTATTTGTGCAAAGAATGAGATCAAGTAATGATGTGCTTAATGGTTTCATCTTGCTCTTCTTTACCAGTTGGTTACTTGGGTTTTCTGAAGTCCTTGTAGCTTTCTCCCACACAGGGGCAGACTGAGCCATCGGTCAATCGGGCACTGCCCGAGGGCCCATAGCTACAAGGGGCCCACAGCTGCAAGAGATTCCCATATAAATTCTATTAAATGAATACTCCAATATACTCCAGATGCAGTCTGAGACAACTAATTTTAAAATTTTTTTTTTGAAATTGACACCCCAAACCGCCCTCCCCTTATCTGGCGCTTTGTAGCCTCTGACATCAGCACTGAGGGGCCCAGTGAACAGTTATGCCCGAGGGCCTATAATGCTCTCAGTCCGCCCCTGCTCCCACATCTAAAAATGAAGAGTTCTGGTAGGGTTTTCTTGGTGAGGTGGAGGTTCTGGAGCGGGGGAGGTAACTCTTGACTAGCTCATACCTTGACCACCAGTAGGGTCCCCTAACTGTACCTAGGTAACTTTCTTGGTTGCCAAGGCTGATGCCTTACACCCCTACCCCTTTTTTTCTAGTTTGCTGTTGGAGATGTCTTTAGACCTCAGAAGTCAGGACAGGGTCCAAGAAGAAGCAGCAGCAAATAAACTGGTTAGCACTGAAGAAATAACTAATAACAACACTCAAATACGATTGCAGAAAACAGTACATATGGAAAACAAGGAAGCCAACCAAATCTTAAGTTGCTGACTGTAGAAAAACTTCATCTTGGACATGAGAGAAATCAGCCGCAGCAGCTATTGCCGGTTTTGTATTCACTGCATGCAATGGAACACTTCTCAGATTATAGGTTGCATGATCAAAAAAAGAAAGTTAAAGGAAGGCATGTGACTTCACAGGAACCCCTGCACAAAGTGTAGAAGAGAAGAGGCTACCTTGATGAAACCCAGACATCTTAAAAACCAAGTAAACAAGAAAATAGTTGATCTCTTACCCATCTCTAAACTGTAGAGAATAAATTCAGGAGGATATATTAAAACCTGATGTACATGTCTTGAGAATTTTGATTGGTTTATTTTCTTAAAATCACTCAGAAGATATGATGTTATGGAGTGATCTCTTTGCTTTTGTCATGCCTTTATCTTAAACAATGGAATTAGTAACTTTATATAATAAAATACTATATAGTTTTAAATATACAGCAGTTATTTATCTTTATCTAATTTATTTTTAAATGATATTGATCTTGTAAGTGTTTATTACTTGGAAATACACAGAATAATAGGGGCATTCCAGTGAAACCTCAGTGGCCAGATGTTATTACAGTAATGCTATTTGAGCTGGGTTTATTATTCATGCCAGCTAAAGTTAGATATTCTCTTCTGTTCTGTGATAATTTTAGATGAGTGGCAGTCGTCAATAAATATTTCTCTAGATTTTAAGCAGTGCATATATTTTTGTTTGTCATTAAGTTGTTTTTATTTTTTGTTCTTTAGTGCTCTTCGTTGCTGAGCTACATAATTTACCTAAAATAGGAAAGCCGATCTGTTTCATAATTTTGTCTCTCTTTCCTCATACTTTTCTTTGTTTACAAACAACTTTAGTCAGCAAAGGTTTTTGTTGTATGCAATTCAGATTTGAAAAACAAAACAAAGAAATATGTAAATTAATAATAGTCTTGAGAAATTATGTAACTTAGCAAATGACTCATCAGATTTTGGGATAAAAGGTTTTCTTTTCTTGTTTTTAAACCAACCCTTTACTCTTTGACCGTCTGTAAAACAAAAAAAATGCTTTTATGTGGGTGAATAAACTCCTGTGTATTTTGTTACTTTTTAAAAAAGACTCTTATTGGAAGTTTAGTGTGAAAGGGTTAAGTCATCTGTTCAACAACCAAAAGGGTTTATACAATTCCACTTGTCATATTGAACACCATTACCAGCTATAATCTGTCACATGGTTATCTTTCCAATCTTATGTATTACTGTTTGGTCACTTCAGCTGATACGACTTAGAAGAATGGAATTTCCTTAGTATTTGTGCAAGTTTTTGCTTTTCGGTTGGGATGAGATGCTGTCCTATCCACACGTGTGTATATGGGTATGGAAATGATGAAAAATACACAGAAGGCATGTTTATTGGTAGTCAGTCAAAAGTTTGCAAGATTGGTTTTAGTCATTAACCAGGCAAAAATCATACATTTCGACCAGGCTGTCTTCACAAAACCCCTGGCCAGGTGTCTTCCAGAGAGCACCTTATTATTGAAATTTTGGTAGGTCGGAATTTTTTTTTAAAGTCTGATAGTTTGTTAGTAATCTTGAATCACCACAGCAACATTACTTGTATAATATTTTTTCTTCTTTTTTTGATGCTATTTCTATGTATAATACATAACGTTGCTTTAGATTATTTCCAGAAAAAGATGTTTTAAGTGTACATAAAGAAGCAGATGGGTACAGTACGTAAAATAGGTGGTGGCTTTCTCGCAAGAGTGAGGGTCAGTGTCCAAGCAATGAACGTACTGGGATAACTAATTAAGAACTGTAATAATGAGGTTACTGAAGAGTGCGAAAAAATGGGTGGTTAGGCTCAGCTGTGTGGTGAACCTGGTTACCTCTCCTACTTTTCCTGCTGCCATATGACAAGAAAACACATTTCAGTTTATAATTTTAAAAAATTGCGATGCTGCGTATTTGAACATATGGAGGTGTATGGCCTTATTTGATGTACTGTAGATGTATTAGATGAAATATTTATATTTTTTTTACACGTGTGACCAGACAGCTAAGTAGATTATGCATGTGTATCTGACTGAAGAGCTGTAATTTTTGCTACCTTGAGTGATGGACCTTCCAAGAATGATGATTTTTGTTACTAGACCACTGTCCCAAAGAACCTGCTGCTGCTGTCCAGGGTAAGATAAATTGTAAAATCTGGTGGAATGGCCAAATGATGATGAGAGACTGGAGGAGCAAACCTTTTAAGGTTGTCATGCTTAACTCTGTCTTTGAGCAGGGTTAGGGGTAGGTTTTCACTTGCAGCTTGAACAACTGAGTCATCATTTTTTCAGTCATCACTATTTTCTTAACAACACATTCGCAACCTCAGCAATTTCAATTCTAGTAGCAGTTCCTTCATAGTCATATGCTCTTCTACTCTCTTCACTCCTCTACCAACCACAATGTGGACTTCGCATCTTCCATGTTGTTATTCACATCTCTAGAACACCTGATGACCACAGGTGCTGCGCTTGTCAGAAATGTTCAGGATTTTCTGTTTTTCAGCTTTATTTCCTTTTCTGAGATCCAACAGTATTTACCATAATATTCAGGATTCAACTTCACAAGCAGAAATACTGAGAGGAAATGCATTTGTTTGTACTTATCAACATCACAATGAGGAATGAGAGGGAAGCATTCTATTGTCTGGCAAGCATACAGTTAGTTGGTCTATTGCCCCAAGGTCATTTGTTTCAGTGGTCCTATCATCTGACAGATCGTTAAGTATTGGTAAGTTAGTGCAGTGGTTATCGAATGAAAATTGCATATGCTGCATGGGTTCAGTGGTTAAAACTTGACCATCACCGAAATGAACTAAATATTCAGAAATCAGTAGCAAAGATGTTGATTATCGAATACTTTGCATGGTAAATTGTTGAAACTTTTTTCTACAATAAAAAAAAAGAGAGAGAGAGAGACATCTTGGCTTACTCTTCTTTAACCTTATGTTGTGATTGCTCCAACCCATTAAAGTCTGTTTCCCGTTGAGATGCTTTTTAAGCAAGTTTATAGTTTGTAGAGGATTTGAAACCACATGCATGACTAACTAGGACCCTTCTCCCTCTTCCTTGAAGTTTTCATTTAATTCCTGCCCCACTCTTTTTTTTTTTTTTAAACTGCCTGGCCTCAGGTGTATCACAGGGATATCTGATTACCTGAGACAGAGAGAGATAGTATTATCTAAAAAGGAATTCCAGGAATTTTTTGTGAATTAAGCCTATCTTTATTTGATCAGCCTTAGCAAGTAAAGTCCAGTAGTAGTGTGTCTCTGTCTGGGTTAAGTTGTGCCACTGCTTACTCTTTATATGATAAATGATGTAAGGAAAGAGAATAATAAGTAGCCTCTACCCATCATGCATTGCAGAACTGAACTCATTTGCATGTTTAAAACCCACCTAATAAAAAAAAAACTGTATTATCAGAATTTTTAAAAATAAAATTAAAAATCAATAATGTTTTGTTTTACTGGCATTTGAACATGCTTTGGTTGTTTTTAATGTTGCCATGATTTGGCTGGAGAGATGGGGCTAACAAATCTGGAAAGTCTTCAGAACTTACTCATCAGTTAATGGACTGCTCCTTGAGCTGTGCCAGGAAGCCAGAGTACCTGTTGTCAGGAATATTAAACTTTATATAATGTGCAGGTGTTTATTGTCTATCTTTTTTAAATTTCAGGTGAACTTAGGACAAACTTCATGGAATATTTAGAAGTGTTGGATGACTCTTGCTCATTCATCTTTCTCCACAAACACACACAACCATATTCATTGATTTACCTTGCTTTTATCTGTGTAGAGCTTTAGAAAACAAACAAGTTTGAGTTCCCCAAGATAGATGGAGGTGGAGTTTCTAGATGGTTCAAGAAGCTTGGGAGAAATAGTTGTGAATTTTGCTTCCCAATGTGGTGTTTTACGCCACAGAATGCATGAAAGTCTGTTAGCTTTGGTTTTCTCTGTGGTAGTTTAAAATTTATATTTTTCAGAATTGATCAATATGAAAAGAGGAAAAGTAAACTGATGATGTTAAAGGTAAACTCACTGATTTTGATTTACAGATAATCATTCAAATCTTTATAGGCTTTTCTATCATTAATTCTTTTAAAAATCAATCTTATTAATGAAAGCATTAATTTTCTAACAAAAGCTTTTAAAAAAGCATTTGGTTTTAAATTTGAAAGACAGTAAACACTTTGGAAGTTTTACAAACAACACACGTTGATCTAAATTGTACCACCTTGCAATTTCCCTACATATAATATTCTTTTAATATTTAAAATTAATTGAACTATTTTATTTCACTTTGAATCGTTTATATAATGTACTAGAAATTACCAAAAAAATACCAGTTAATAGATTGTGTGCTTTATTTCATTTAGAAAATCACTTGTTCAACCAGTGCTTATATAAACTGTTATAGTCACAGATTCTTTACACATTTTTCTTTAGCCTTATTCTGTTGTTTTTAAATGATAAAAAAGTTGTCTCCCTTTGGTTAAATATTATTTCTGACTGGCTGCTATAACTGAATTCAGCAATGAAACAGTGTAAGAGCAGTGAACAGTACATATAGTTAGAAAATCCACACATCGAGAATATTAACTTATATACACTTATCACACAAAAATTAATTATGTGGGAAATATCCTCCTTTTAAACTTGATAATTATGTTACTCGAAAGTCCATAACTATGGTTTCCAGTGCATGTAAATTTTAAAACAATAATAAACATAAATGCAATACAATCAAAAGGAATATTCTGAGAGAAGGAACTAAGGCACGGTATAGTTTGAAATATTATTTTTGTTTGTATTACATTTAATTGTGTTTGGTAATGCTTGTTGGTAATGTGCAACTTGATGGTCCAAGATCTTTTGTATGATGCTCTAGATGAGCTCATAAAATTTGATTAGTGTAAGCTGGAGGCACATTAAGTCTCATTGACTGGCTAGCCAGTGATGCTGTTGTAAGTTATTGAAATTCCAATTCCTCTCTTTGTAGTGAATTATTATTATATTAATGCCAGCAATTTGTGCATTATGCAAGACAGGGGGGACTGCCTCAATATTATTATTGATAAAGAGAAGGAAATATTTCAAATTAGTGATGAATAATGTTAAAATGGTGGGTGCCTTCTGAAATGATACAGGTATTTCATGACCAGAGAATATCTTATATTAATTGAGCCTTTGCTTCTCTGCTGTTAACTAAATGCATTAAATGATTGAATAAAATAAAACAAGAGTGTGATTGAATCAGAATTCTATTTCTTTGGTAGGTTGAATAAATGCTACTTATTTTATTAATTACGTTTTTAGGAAAAAAGGAAGCAGCAGTATTCTCGTGAAAGTGAAAGGACAGAATTAGCCAAGGAGATGCTGAATTTGCAGCATAAACTGGTAAATTGGCTGGCTTGCTTTACCTTGTTCTCTGCTGGCCCCCTACCTTAGGCCAGCCCCTGTCGAGCAGGTTTTACAGCCAGACAGCTTTTTAAAAAAAATAAAGATTTTTTTTGGGGTTGTAATTTAAAAGCTCTACCCAGATGCTGATACACTATCCAGACCAACACAAATGCATCTTACCATCTGTTTTATTATGAGCGCACAATCATTTGCAGCTTGAGAATGATCAAACTTGCATGGTATGAAAGAAAAGTCAGTGAGATGTCCTAATTTCTCTTAGATAATTTTGAAAATTGATAAATGCTGACTACATCGGGTAGAATAGTAGTTTATTTTCCTCTAGTATGCTCTAACCTTTTTTTAAAAATTATCTCCCTTTGATTGGGAATCCAGGAGTTTCTTTTACGCAATTTAAGCATCTATTTAGCTTATCATGTTCTAAATGCTTTATGTAGTTTTTTTGGGAGGGGTAGTCTAATTTAAAAAAAAAAAAAAGGAGAACCAAAGGTAACCTGCACCTGGAATATTCTGAACACAAATAGTGTTCATCTAGAAACAAACTAAAATGGTGTGCTGGCCTAAAATAGCCTGGCGGGTTGGTTCTCAAAATAAAATTTGCTATATCATATGTGACTGCTCTCTGTTTGTCTATTATATGTGTATATATATTTTATTATATAAAAAACACACTCAAATGTTAGATACTGCCTTGTTTCAGTTCAGTTCACTAACACAGTCTGGATGCAAGACTGTTGATGAAGAAGAGTTCCAGACAAGAATGTCAGAAGACAGGGCCGAAGTGGACAGAATGGAGGCAGTAGCAGTCAGGTTGGTCTGCCAAATGGTGAAGTCTGTTTAAACGTATTTTTGTGGCTGATAAGAGGTTACCACAAAAACATGAGTAATACATAGTTCTGCATTGGTTGGCATACAGCTACTCCTCTGCACATTCCTCCCAGTTTGGTTTAGAATTCAGTCCATTCTAAACCAACGACAAAACATGAATTTCATAGAGCTATACATTAATGTTGGATTTATACATTAAAAGCTTGGGAGTCTTACAGATTGCTTAAAAGTTGTGTTAGATGTAGGGGAAACTTTCTCCAGATGTGCTCTCATTAGTATGAAAATTTAAAGATTTCATCCACATGTGTGCATAATTATTTTAAATTATATATATTAAACATTTACTATTATTGGCCATCTTCAAGTAATTACCTACAGTAAATAGGCTTTTGTGGTGGCATAGTTTTTATGAATTTTATATTTTTTTAAAAATTAAGTATTTTGCATTTGCAAATGAGTTAATTTGTTTAATTGTGCTATGTAAATTTTAAAAGATTTATTTCTTCACATTGATTTGGCTTGTTGTAATTTACATAGAAATTAAATGGTATAAACCAATGCTTTCTGTTTACCTTGTTTATGGACTACTAGTAGCCATCCAGATGGGTGATTAGAAGAAAATGACTAGTTATACATTACTGGATGGCAAGGTGAGAGTGCTCCAGAGCTACTCTAGCAACTGCCTCGTGTTTCTTCTAGCTTATCTTCCTTTTAGCTTAGGATTCTCTTGTTATACTGTAGGCTAAAAAGAGAACATGAGCACATCAGAAAGCAGACGGTGAAGATGATCTTGGGGGAGCAGATGCTGCATGATGACCAGAAATGGGTGAAGGAGGAGATGGACAAATTACACATGGTAGGTTTCCTTTAGAATGTTAGGCAGAAATGCTACCTATTTCAAAATATGACAAAAAAAAAAATGGCCTAGCAGTGCCAATGTGGGTTAAAGCATTGGTAAGAAAAAAAATTTTTCTGTAAAACATAGCAACCAAGACGTTACTGGACCAGGTCAGGTCACATGTACAATAAAAAAAATTAGACACATTACTACAAAATGGCTACCAGAAATTAATACATTGCAATCCAAAACCACTATTGAAGGGTTTCTAACCTGTGTGCTTGCTACCAGACGTTGAGAGTTGGCAAGAATCAGCTGAATAAGTCCAGAAGAGATTCTAAGAAAATTTCCTAATCAACAGTAGCCAAGATTTTCAGAAGCAGGATGGCAGAGATGCTATCAAGAAACCTCTTTCTAAAACCACATTGTTTGGCAGCAAGGCTAAAATGGGCTAAGATGTAGAGGAACTGCTCTGTTGAGCATTGGAAAACTGGCCTCTTTACCAACAGGGAAAAATTATGAAACATATGACGACAAGAGGCAGGTTCTTGTATGAAAGAGGATAAAAAAGAAACGAAATTTAAACTATGTTGTCCCCATTTTCAGACAGAAAAAAGGGGCTGCATCTGTTATTAATGCGTCAAATCTAAAGGAGAGAGAGATGTAATAATGGACAAAAAAGTCTATCGTGGCATTCTTTTCACCACGGTGTACCCAGAATGAATGGAAGAGGCTTTACACAATAAAAGGAAAATGAACCAAAACAGGGGCTGCCTGACAAATAAAGGTGACAGAAGGTGTCTTAATAGTCATGGAATACCCATCGTAGATTTTGGTTAGAATCCTGTTGAGAATATTTGGAACCACTTAGCCACATCATCTTTCACTTTGGTGTCTGTCATGAATGGAGCAAAATTGTAGATATCGGTGCAAGGAAAGCGGAAACAAATCGACTCAAACTATAGGACGTTTATGTTACAATAATAAACCACTTTTTTTTTGGTAAAATGTATTTTCACTATCACCGATGTTTTTAGTAGGTAAGAGGTCTAGTCATGTTTCACTTCAGTACTCATCCGGATAGCAAAATAAAAGTGCCTAACAAAATTATTTGACCAATCTTTATTATTGCTGACAAAAAAAAAACATTAATCTGTCTATATATTGTAAAATATAAGCAAACAATAAATATATTTAAAATTAATATTTTAGACAATTGTAATAAATCTTAAAATATATCCAGATTTATAGTGCCAAATATTATAAACATTTAGTTGTGTTAATATACAATTAAATATTGCACAGGTAGGAATAAGAAATAGAGTAATAATAAAATTTGGGATGTAACCATCTTAACAAAGCACATTTTAACCAGTCTAAAAATGTTAATCTCTTAGTGCCTTGATTACCTAGCAGTATTTGGTCCCAGCTTCACATTTAAAATGCAGATCATCAAATTAGTTTATTTTAATATATGTACATTTTTTCTATGCAATGAAAAATATTAAAGCATGATGAGAGAGAGATGTCTGAGAAGACCAGAAAATTTAGTCTTTCATAAATTTTGTTAAATTTTAGGAAAGGAAAACAATGTAAACATGAGTTGGGTGCTCTATTTGTATGATCTCCAAGCTACTTTTAGATATCCAACACAAAAAACTACACTGCCACCAGGTGTGTGGAGAGAGGTTGTAGAAAAAAAAGAAAATCAATGAATCACACCCTTGGCAGCCAGCCCTGGTTGTTTGGAACTGTTTACCTGACTACACCTGAGCTAAAACAATGATAACCAAGGGATAGATGCATTGATCACTGACAACTAAACAATAACAGGAGACTATAGGCTAAACACAGGAAGTATAAGACAGACAGACTGACTGTAGGTGGTGGGGGTAGATTAAGGATGGACCAGGGTTGGGGTGGAAGGAGAGGGGGAAACAAAAAAAAATATTTTTAGATTGAAATGTTTCAGAAAAAAAAAATATGTTAATTTAAGCTTTTCATAAAAATAATAAACACTTTTAATGCTATTTGTTACACAAAAAGTAAAGGATTAGTTTTGGTGTATCTCACCCCTGGTCATCTTTCCCCATCATCATCATTTGGATTTAAATCTTGTAGTGGACATTGGTGGTGCCATACTTTTGCCAGTGGGTGACCCACAGCAAGCCCTCTATGGGAATGTCCAACTTCACTTCTGGTCAAGGCACCTCCCTATTCCCTGCTATCCATAGCTTAGCACTTTATGTACAATGTGAGAAAAAAAAAATTGTGGTTTTCTCTGATTTTCCTATTCTTTATCAATTTAAGAAAAGCACCACTGTTCATTTCTTTGTAATTCAAATTTTGAAATCAGGGTTATTTCAGTTGTACAATAAACCTATGCTAAGTAATATTTGAATTTGTATCATTCACACCTTTCAAAGTGATCAATTAAATCTGACAAGCACTATACATATGTAAATATAGGTTTGTTTGCTGAAGAATATCAGGTTGAGAATGCCTCATCAGGTCATAGAGTTTGGGTTTTATTTACCTGTAATACGGGAGAACATATTTTTTTGGAACTAGACTTTTCACTTTGTCAACTGATTTGAAAATGTTATGAAATGTTTGGTCAGTTCACAGTCAAAAACCCAGTTATTTGATCATTTCAGCAATTCTCTTATTATTATTATTAATTTGTAATCATTAATATTGACAAGAGTGAACAGAAATTGCAATTGCAATAAATGCTGAGACTGTGCAAGTTCCTTACTTTGATATAACATTTTTTATTCACTTTCTGAAGTACAATAAAAGGGATACTTTCATCTGTTAACAATACATTTTTTTTTAATAAGATTTTATTTTCAGTAATTCTTGTAAATAATCAAAGCATTAATTAAACCTGAAGCAAGAAACCGTGCATGTTATAGACTTTTACTAAGGGCCAGGTAAAACCATATTGAAACAAATCTAAATAATTTTAAAATGTTAATGATGTAAGTACCGCAGTGTCAGGTCTCTATTAGTGGCAGGTGCCCAAGACCAACTTGCTTTGGTCAACTATCAGCATGGGTTTTCTCTGGGCTCTCTGCTTTCCTTCCGCAGTTAATAAACAGAGGTGGTCTGGTAGGGACTTTCCCTTTCCTGATGAAGACAGTATTACCATGCCTCACGAGGTGTGGGAGTGTCGACAGTTGTTAACAGAAACCACGGCATCACCTCATACAATGTGTCTGCAGTCGGTGTTGATGTTTTTCGAGATGCACTTTATTAAAAGGAAGAAAAACAACAACAATGCAGTCTAACTTTATAATTAGGTTTAAATAAGTTGTGAACTCTGCCAGTGGTTGAAATATATAATAGAAAACGAACTACACTGTCCAGACCCTACTAAGTTTTAACTTGTTGCCATTTATACATACATATTTATTTTCAGTGTCAGAAAGCAGTCCACTCTTTTGCTACTAAGGATCCTGACCCTTTTCATCAACTCTATGAAAAAAGAAAGGGTGAGTTAAAGTTGTCTAGATGGACATTTTTATTGTATTTGTGTGTAAAGTCCCAGAAGCCTATTACAGTGATGTATAGTATCTGCCGGAAGTTAGCAGCGTTAAATGGAATCAGGGTTGTTTCCAATTAGTCAAAAAAGGGGGAAAACTTATTCTCTTTTAATTCCGAGACTGACTTATTTCTGATTAAATAGGTTGGCAATAAGCCCTTCTTTTTCGGGAACACAAAAGAATGCAACAAATAACCATGAACCAACAAGAGTAAAAATATCTTTTTTCTTTGTTGAAAGATGGATTCAAATAATGAAATAAGTTTTTATTTTTATTTCTTATGTATCCATGCACCAATATTTAAAAAAAAAAAATGGATTATTACACAGACCTACGTCTTATTAAACAACTATTCAGTTTTGCTAACTGGGCATATTGACTTCTAGCTGGCGGCCATTGTGGACTTACCTTTGTTTTCTCTACTTCTAAGGTATTTATATTTGTTTGTCTTCAAGGAGCTGAGCTAGAATTTGAAAATGAAGAATTATACGGATAAATTTAGCCAAATAATAAATTTAGTGGTGCATGAACTAAAATGCTGATGTTCAACATTGAAAAAAATAACAAGAAAACCTCATTAAAGTATTACATTTATCAAAACTCAAGTCTTTTAACACCCAAACATATAAGTAAATACATTAAGTTGAAATCTCTCTTATCCTTTATTGAATATGTATATATATATATATAAGTAGAGCCACATTTCTTTTTATATGGTTTATCTTTCAGGAGGAAAGACTAATAATCTGATTAATGTTTGTATTATAATTTCAAATTCTCATTTTTGTTTTTATTTTTAAAATTTTCTCCAGAGGAAAAAATGAAAAGTCCAGTAAAGCATAGCCCAGATCTGCAAGTTTACTTGCCGTTCCAGGTAAATCCTTTTGATGAAGGATTTGAGACCTTGGTGAAGAATCCTTTTGTCAGCTGTGATAATGCAGAGAAACCAGAGTCAAACCACAGCACTAATCCAGGTATAGATTACTTTAGTGATCAGTTTGTAGAAAGCTGTGTCCCTGACCTGGCTGCTGAAGACCAGTTGAATATCTACCTTCGTGATGAGGATCCAATTTTTGAAGCTGTTCCAGGTAAGGATTCTTTTACCATATATGTTCTTTTATCACAAAATGCCAATTCTAAAACACAGTTGCGTGTATTTTGTATAGTTAGTTCATACATAATTCAGCTGTAAATCAGAGGCAAATTTTCAGAGTAAGCACTTATAATTAATTGTACCCAAAATTGATAACATTTAGAAGTATATAAATCAACATGTGGTTGGTCATTGCATCACTAACCAGTCAACAACTGAAGCAGTGTAACTGAGATCAACCGATGTAGTGCACACAGCATACTGGGTAATTACAGATTAGTTGTGTGTTTTAATTTTATTTAGAATGTTACAAGAGACACCCTTTTTTTTCCATTAAATTTTGCACATTTTAACAAAATTCAGATGTAAAACTCTGACACCATCTCCCAGAGGACATTAGTTACTCATAAACGAGCCTCTAGGTGGCATAAATGTTCTGTTTTGTTGCCGATAGTTTCTCAATATACTGATTAGGGTAAAACCAGTAAAATAACAAGTGTATTACATCACACGGTGTGTTAATGGTAAAGTCCACACTGTGCTGTCTTGTTAGTGTTATTGACTCTTGATTCTATCCATATAAAAGCAAATCCCCTCAAAAAACAACTGTTTTGTTGATCATAATGAGCCAAGAGGTTGTATACATTTCTTTTTAATGCAGAAATGACTTGTAATTCCATTGATTGTAGCATACAGACAACCACAGCACAAATGAGATGTTTAACTGCCATCTTACTTTGTGTGTCCCTTTGGCTTGTTCAGTGATTATATTCACTGGTTTTAAAACACATTATTCAGTGCAGGTTGTCATGGGAAACATTTGGACCCTGCTGCAGCATTAGGTTTAAGAAAGAACAGAATGATGCCTTGAAATTGAAGATAAACTTCATATAGTTTTTTATTTAATCATTATATTAAAAAGTAAAAAGTTCAGGTGGTAAGTTAGCATCATCAGTATATTTCTGGGTAGAAAGAGTTTGTTAAAATGTTTCAGGTTTTCTGATAGATTTTTGCAAAGGTTCACAGAAGTGCAGACATATGAGACCATGAAAACTGATTCCAATCGCTGCTGAGAGATACTCATTCTTTTGATTAGTTCAAAATAAAGAAATTTGTTTTCTATTTTATCTCCATTGCTTTTTGCTTCATAACTATATATTTTTTTCTTTTTTGTTTAAGTAATTGACTGCTCCTACAGACATTTTATTTTAATTCTTTTCTTTAGATGAATGGTAAAATGCCTTGAACTAACGGTAATTTATGTAACTGATTAATTGATGTACTACAACACTTTGTTTACCATCACAGCTGCGGGTGCCAAGGAATGGTGGATCTGTGATGTGAAAATAATCAAGAATACCTCCAACAAAGTCTTGAAAACTCTGTTTGACAATCTCATGAAAATTCAAGAGAAAATGAAGAATCTAAAAGAAGCAGCACCACAACTAGTATTTGTAAGTATGCATTGGTTTGCTTTCAATTAATCTGGAGTTCATATTCTATAATTTTGCTTCTAATTTTGGTTTCTTGGGTGAGTGAGGGTTAAGGTTCATGAGATTTTTAATGGTGACCTGAGAAGCATGATTATACCAAAATTGTAATGATTGGTTAGATTCTTAGCTGAAGAAGAATATTAATTAAATGTTAATATTTAAAGCATTTAAATTAATTACTTTCTTTTATATATCTGCATAATGAAAAGGCTTAAATTATTATATATTTTTTTAAAATTATTAATTTATGTCAGTCATGACAACAATCTGCATTTTCTAAATAACCAATCTGTACTCAGAATATCAAATGGTTTTTTTCTGTCTTAAAAACAGAAATGTAATCTTCTCTTTTGATATCTAGAAACAAACATTGTTATTTAATTGTATGTGTGTTTTTATAAGTTTCTTATATAAATTTACCCCTATGAAATTTTCTATTTCCTACTTCAAATTTTTTATGGACACAATTTGAGACAATCTCACTCCGATACATTTATTTTTGTACAAACTGTAAAAAGGAACTTAAAAGTAACCTGTTTTTTTGTTTTTTTTCTGTTTTAAAATTATGTATTCATTGTTTAAAAAGCAAGATGTGAATGTCCCGAGTGGCTTTGGACCGCGTTAGAAGTTCAAGGCTGAACATGTTCTATATCAAAAGGCCATAGAAACACAACTTACATTCAATGAACATCTCCCTTGCTAATATAATTTCCTGTTTTTCATCTTGTATACTATTGTTTATTTTTGTTTTCCTAACAGAAAGGGAAAAAATGTTTTTATTCACCTTGAACAATTTTAAATGTCATGTGTATCACACACAGAGAATGTCTTTATTTTAAAAATTAAATTAACCTTCATTTAACCCCATGTATAAGCAGCAATTTATAAGATTACTGACCTTGTTAACTGTAAAAAAAAAGAATAAAGAGGGCAGTGGGATGTTTGTGTAAAACCAGAGTAACTCAATCAGAGTTCAGAAGGCTGAGGATAAATGTTATCTCCGCTTGATTTAAAAGAAATTTATTTTACACTTTTATAATTTAGAATTCCAAGATAAGCGATGATGAAATGAACCTTATTCTTTTTTCTAAAATTATCTGTGGAGAATCTGTAACTGAACAAGGTGAGAATCAGTTCTTACAAAAGATTTGTCTTTGGGTATAATTTTGCTTCAGTCATGACATCCTGTTTGTGTCCATGTGAGATTTGTTGTATTGTTGTGGCCAAAATTATTGCATTATCTACTAAACTAATTCTGATCTTGTTTGTTCATGGATAATCATACCATAGATAATACAGTCTGATTTGTGTATCTCTTTTCCTACAATAATGTTCTTTATTTAAAATTGTTTTGCAAAGTGTATATTCATCAAAATTTGGTACTTTTAGTACCTTGTAGGTGTGTCTCTGCTAGAATGTACAATGTCTAGTACAAGGAATATCAAAGCAAAGCTTGAATGACTCAATGTCAGGAGTGCATTTTTTACATTGTAACACACACACACACACAGAGTGTCAGGGTCTCGGCTAAAATAGCATTGTTTAAGGTTGATGTCAAGCCCCAGGACTCTCATGAACATCCCTGGTATACACTTAAAAAAACAAACATAAAGTGACAGAATATCTTGGTCATTGCCGATACTGAAAGTAAACAACTGAAATAAACTCTGCATTAACTCGTGTTGAGGCAAGTGGCATTTTTTTAACATCAAAACTTTGACTAGTTTGTAACTGTGGACATACAATGTACAAACTGGCCTGAGGAATATTCTGGAAAAATTGAGATTGCACAATGACTGCAGTTCCATAATAGATGACCATACTGTAATGGTGATTGTTGTTTTGGATCAAACTGATTCCATATTAGACAAAAAGGATAACAGAAATAATCTTGGAGTTTACCTCAGCTGAACATTTGTGCCGGAGACTTTTACTGTAATAATTCACTGCCAATCTCAATATTTATGCATTTGACTGGATGAATTATATAGCACCTTTCAACTGGCAAATATATATTATATTTAATTTTTTTTTAAACACTTTTGGGATGAACGATGAACATTTATGTCAGTAGCATACCGCCATAGTGGAGCAAGTGATGGAGACTTTTGTCATTTTGTGTTACCATAATTATGCAGTTAAGGTGAATGCCACTGGTCTCCATTTAGTTCCTATTTGGTTCAATGGTCACCATCCAAGATGGCAGCTCCATTCGCGAAGAAAAGTCCAGTCCTTAAAGTGTTAAGATTCGGCTGTTCTTTCGGAGAAAGAAATGAGATGATCCAAAGTTTACAGAGATTTTGTTTCTTTTTCTGTGAGTGAACATGATGATGATTGGTGATAGTTTATACAAACGTAAAGAAGCATCTGTTTCAAAGTATATGCTAAAATCCAATACAATCTTTTTTTTTGTTGTTGTTGTTGTTTAATTTCTATGACCTACCATGCAGATAAACAAGGATTCTCATCCATTTACTGATTTTTATCAGGTGGCTACTACCCTGTGTCAGCTTGCAATTTCACTTATTTCCCTGCTTATTACCCGAAGTTTGTGATTTACATATTGTCTGTGTGTGACAGCTGGGCCTGATGTTGACTATCGCAGGTCACATGTCTTAATGCCTGAAACTTCGAGATACAACCGGATTATATTATGAATATTCACATAAGACAGAATCTCTTGCCAGTCTGAAAGGTAAATAATTGGTGGAGCAATTTGCCATCATTTTCTAATAGATAAATACAGCAGACTTCATCGTTGATGAATCGCTAATAATTTTCTCCTGCATTATAACTGTTACTAATTGTTGCTTTCTTTTTGATGAGTTATTATTGTAAGAGAAGTTGAGGCCCATGAGTTAGATAAATTTCAATTACCAAAGAAACAGAAATTAAAGTGTCGATTACTTAAATAGTATCATAACTTTTTATTATATTATGCCAAAAAATATCTAAAATAATATGTCTGTTAGCATTGGTTTCTTCATGAGAATTTAAAATTCATGAGAATCAACAATTGAAAAGTAAATTTTTAATAACAAAATCATTTACCATAATCATTCGTTCGCTCTATGAAAACAGTCTTTTAGCAGCACAGCAGTATAATAATTCTCAACTTGGTCAGCCAATCAGTAAAATCTAAATCAATGTTGAGCTACACTTAATCATTACTTTTTCTAACTACTATTGAATAGTGTTTATATATGGAATAGGCCAAAGGATTCAATAAATACAGCACACTTGTCTTATAAGCTTCATCTATTGAATCTCTAGGTTGGTAATTTCTTGGCCAAAAACCACCTAATTCAAACAACCACAACATAAGGAAAAGGGTTAAGGTTGTGCATTTTTCTGTTGTGCTGAAAACTTTATGCAGACTAATGTCACTTTTTTCAGAAATTCAGTTTTTATTTATTTTTAGTGTTTTTTTTTTGTTTGTTTGTTTTATTTAAAGTTCTAAAAGCAAAATAACTAATTTTAAAAATTTGTGGCAAGGCTCCTTTCTTCCTCCTTCTCACAGCTCCATGGATAAAGCTAGGGAATGCGGATTTCAGCTTCACCTTAAGTTTCCCTTCCAGACAAATTTTGCGAAATGAGTTAACTTAGATTAAAGATAATTGTAATTTTTTTCCTTGTGGAAGGGATAATTTTTATTTAATAATAATAATAAAACTAATTTCTGTGAAAGCCAAAATGGATATGAACCAGAAAGGTAAATTATAATTATTTACTTTAAACAAATAAGCATTTGTTTTGTGACAAAAAATAGATAGATAAGATTAATCTACGTTACTCAGTTTTGAGATCTAAATATATATAAATATAAGAATTTGATTGTATAGCCAGGCATATTTTATAGACTTCAGCCATTTCATTATTATCGTATTTCCAAAATAGAAAAATCTGTAAAGAGAACTGGCAGGCAGACTTTATTCATATAGTATATCTACAGCTGATTTCCTTCGCTGATTAAAAAAAAAAATAAGGTTAGAATTTAATTTAATTTTAACCAGCTGTGTATGCAGTCTGAATTGGGTTTTCTATTTTTAATTTATAATCTCACTTTGATACCTTTTTTTTGTAAAAGGGGGATAACTCTGACCTGTAAATTTCTTTCTACTATTTGTAGCACTGTTATACACAGTTCAGCTGTCTATTCAGTCAGCTCGTCGGAGGGATATCTACAATGGCGTATGAGAATTAAATATTGCTTTTCCTGTTGAATATGTTCAAGGGATTGCAATTACCTCTCTTGCCAAAAATTTGATATTGGAAACCAGAATGACATGACATAATATGGTTTGGTTTAGCTTAGAGGTTAAATGGAGCTCCTTCACATGGAAGATAAATGGCCCTCAGGATGATTCCTGAATTGATTAAGTGATCAATAATGTACACAAAGTAACTCCATTGCCAAGAATTTTCATAAAACTGGAATCACCCAACTCAAAAAAAAAGAGTTAAAAAATAACAAAACAACAACAACAAAAACAGACTGGTACTATGGCACGGTTTATTTCTTTAGATATATAACAAACAAAACACCTGAGTAAATAATTAAGGTGACTATGTGAACAAATAAAATATCTGTAGTCTTTTGTTTGTTTCTTTAACAGTAAGTGCATCATGATAAATGGTTAATCTTACTGTATTTAACTCTTCAAGATTTGATAATTTTTTTCAAAGCAACTATAAATGTACATGCAAGAATGGTAAAACAACTTTAATTTGTAGTTATTTTTTTAAAAAGGGGGGTGGTATCTTTGTTTAAAACAACAGGAGGAACCAAAATCTCTGAATGCATTAAAGAAGGTAGAGTTCTGAGTTGTTTCATAGCAGTCCACCTCTCACTGTTGTTATAATTAGCAAACCAGACAATGAAAACTCCATCTTTGTTCATTTTACAATCACTTTACTCGGCTTTTCAAACTATTGTCTGTAAAATGAAATATTATCCAGCAGGATGTGGATTTTCAATTTAGCTAATAAAGGCTGTTGGTAATTAGTAAGGTTTCATAGATATTTTTGTTTTAACTACTTTTACTTGTTCATATTAATGTGAAAATATACAGTTTCTAAATAAATATAAAGGGAGATGGATATACCTTGGTCATGGTGATTGATATTTCTCTCCCTTGGGATCTTTTCACCATAGCTAGACCAGGGTAGTTCAGTGGTTAGTCTACTAGTCTGGACACTTAGGTTTCCTCCCAAATCTAAAAAAAAATGAAGAGTTTTCTTAAAGGATTTTGCTGCTGATGTTTGAAGTGTCTGGCTCCATTGGGTGTAGGATTAGCAGTGCTTCCTAGTGACAAACCTGTGGCGCTACACTTTCTCCATCAGTCTTCAGCATATGAAAAAATTATTAATGAATTAAACAGATCGGTGTACTGTGGTACTTTATGGCTGATTTATATCTACAATATCTATATATCAGAATAAGTAGTGCTATAATTGGCTAAATATCAAAAAAATGTGTTAATGATTTTCTACAGTTCTCAAAGTTCCAGTAGTTCTGTACATGTCAATCTGATGCCATAAATATTTATAAATGTCTGGCACATGATATCTACCTGAAGGTGAACTACTAAATAGGAAGTTCAAAGATGCACGACCCTAACCAACTAAACATAAAATCTGTTTATTAATTAAAATTTGATACTTTTTAGGTATGATAAAAATACATATTGTTCATAGTTTAACATCCTTTGATCTGTGGTCAACCAGCAAGAAACAACCTTTTCCGAACACATTAAAATCTTTAAATTAGTTATTTTATCACACTCTGGTTGCTGGATATGAAAAATAAGCTACTTCTTAATCACTTTGGTTGGCCTTTGAAATCTATGTCATTTTCAAAATGCATTCTTGTTAAACATGTTATACCTGTCATTCTATAATCTTGTCTAAATGATATATAAATAATTTTTTACATCTATAAATAACAAACTATATATAATATGTAAAATAAAATTTAAATTATTACCTTCCACTTAGTTTACAGGTGGAAGAATGGCATATGATGGCCAAAACTTTATTCAAAACCTTTTCTGGCATTAGCAATGGTTGTCACCAATAGCAAGATGTCCTGTGGATTATATATAGTCAAGGGTGTTTCTTTTCTTCTTTTGCACTAAAATGATTTAGTGGTCAATGAATTAGCTTTTTGATAGTTAATTCTCTATAAGATTATCAACAAAATTGAAATTGGTTTCTTTTTTTTGTGTTTGGAAACTGCAAAGCTTGTTGCCTTATGTTTCTTAAGTATTCTCTACCCTCTGTAAGCTATAACTTGTGTAATAACTCTCATAGAGCCATCATAACAGTACTTGTGTTTCCTTTAATGTATGCTCATCTGTAAAAGTATAGTCACTAGTTAAAATATCATTTATAATTGATATACTACACCGTTAGGTAAGAAATAAATTATGAAAATCAAAACAGAAATAGAAAATTCTCTAGTTTGCAAGGTATGATCATTTAAGTGGTTGCGTGACATGTCAGGTGATCTGCTAGACTTAATGAATATAAGCAATGTGAGAGAGGTATGCAGTTATTTAAGAACAATGAGAAGCAAGAATAACAGTCACGACCAAAGGAGTATGACAGTAGATGCTTATATAACTGGCTCTTTTCTCAATACAATGACCAACAACATGTCCACCAAGACAGTATTTTAGGTTCTTACATGGTAACATTTGCTGAAAGCCATCTTCAGTATGCAGAATTCCAGTCACATGACAGATCAAGCACAGTATGCTAGTGATCTGTATCACAGAGACCTTCAAGACTTACCTGATTTGATGTGAACAATACACCAGGAGTCCTGCATTATAGGGTTTACTGGCAGGTCACCTGTGCAGTGTAAAGAACATTGTTTGCTGCAGTACCTGGAGCATTGTAAATGAGGAACCAACTAATGGAAGAAGGTCGTGTAGTCTGATTTATGACAGACCCTATGAAGCAGTCATCATTCAAATGGTTTAGACCACTGTTTTATGGTCTGTTGTGGTGTGTATCTTTGACCGGCATGTTTGGGGTCCGTCATTGTGGTGCTGGGTAACATAAATACTTTGCCATTGTGGCTCATTCTACAATGCTGGTTCTGTTTCCAGATGATGATGATGATGAGTAGATGTGTGAGCATTTAAATGTACTCATGGAGATCCATTTTTAGTTAACATGTGAAGTTTGGTTGGAATATCAGAGAATTTACAGGTGTGTTAACTTACTTATTGGACAAAGAGGTATCTCATGGGCACTTCAGAATATCCACAAGATCATCTGATAAGTTACTATATTTTCATTTAAACTCTGGAATTGTTAGTTATCTTCAGTCACGGAGAAGGGGAAGTAGTCTGAACATCCCACTTTTAGAATTGGTTTTCATTCAAAATGTTTCTTTTATTTTTATCTTGGTTTTTTGTTCCTATTTCTGAGCTAAGTCTGTAGTGTTAAATCATTTAAAGCATAACAAAGGGAACTAAATTATTTAGCACTGGCAGCGGTCCAAATTTTTAGTAAGTTAAAGTTATTCAAAATAAATCTCAGGTTAACTATGGGGCAGGAACAGTTTTAGACTGCAATAAACCAATTAATGAATTTGCTTTGCTAAATGCTCAGGAAGTTTAAAATGATGCGTAGTTCGTGGCACTACTGATGTACACGGAATAAACAGCTTTTTAATTTAACATTTCAGTTAATGTAAAAATGTCGATTTGCCCAAATACAGTCAAACAGTAAATTCTTTTTTTTTTGATTGTCTCTATCTTCAAGTAGTTTAAATGAAGCCAATAAAATCCAGAAGTAGTCGTGCTTTGTACACAAGAGTCAGAGCAGTTTAAAGGGCAGTAGTTGATATATGTTTAAGACAGATGGTTTTCAGAAAGTCAGTTCCTTGCCACAGGCTCAGAATTGTCTTGTTACAAGACCGCACACCATCACCATCACTACACAATTATTCAGAACTAAACTTGCATAATGGCACAGAAGGAAAACAAGCAAACAAATTAAATGTAGTCAAAATTTGTTGGTTTCTTTAAAATCCTGTTCTCAAAGTTATTTTCCTTGTCACTAAAGTAGTTGGTTCAATCACATTTTCACATTTTCTATTATTTAAGTTTTAAAAAGAAAAGGTCTTAAGATTTGTTGGAAGATGCTGTGGTTTTCCTCAAAGGTGCTAGAATTGCTTTCCAACCACAACAAGTTCATGCATTATTTGTTATACAGTCGTGAGCCATTGGAAGTTAAAGCACCTGCTGTACATTAGCCCTTAGTAGACAACATTTGTCACCACTACTTATAATGCCTGTTGCAAATACTTTTCTTATCTGCTTATGATACTGTATGTTTCAACAGTATTATACACTAATAATCATATATTTTTTATTTATTATGTCGCATAAATTAGTTTTCTTACTAGTTCAGTTATTGCCTAGGTAGTAAATTACCTGAGAAAATCTTAGAATTAAACGGGTTCTACAGCATTTTCTGCATTAACCCATTAGTCTCTCCCACTTAAATACACTGTTTGCTTACAACGTTATGCACTTTATCGTTTATGAAAATATCGCCATCTTTGTCGTGTGCTGATCAGCATGGAATCTCTGGATGTATCAGTCATGCTGAACAACAGTTGGTGAAAAAGAAGATGGTGCAGATAATACTAGGGACAGTCAAATGAAATTTGACAACCAAGTTTCATTTAAATGTTCCATAGGTTCAGCACATATTTCACAAATGCCAGGAAAACTTAAGCATGACTATGCGGCAGTTTGAAACTGTATTAATACAAAAACTCTCTTAATGGCTAAAAATATCTTGGTTAGCAGCTCCCACCAATTCTTATCTTGATGCTGTAGGAATTTTTTCTGGTATATATATATATGTGTGTGTGTGGTTTTAATAGTCAAATATTACCATATGTGAGTGAAAAATGTTAAAGCCTATAAATGATTCTGGCTGTCATTCTCACCCTGCACTTGTTTAGTGTGGGGGCACTGTCTTTTGTTCTGTTGATTGTAGGTTCCCACCTCAGGCCTTTAACTGACTGCATAACTTAGTATCCTAATTCAGCAGTAAAGTAGAATTTGAAAAATGAGGTCATGTCAACAAAGGTGCTTGCTTGATTGCTCTCTCTCTCTCTCCCACCTCTCCACACTGTTTTAAGAAGTATTGCTGCACCTTTTTGCCTGAGAGGCCACCAGTTAATTTTATTATACAAAGCAAAGGGGTCGGTTGGCATCTGCCGTAGCAAAGTACAAGTGTTTAAAAAGTTGGCTGTTTTGTTAGAAGTAAACTTTTTGCCACTACCTCATGCTATAATATGTTTACTGATAACAAAATGGGTGTGTCATCTCCTCCTCCACCCTTTTCTTTTTTTAGACATATTAAACTAAATACCTAGGTCATGATAGTGTAATTCATTTCTGAATACTGAAAAGTCAAAATGTTAAAACATCATTTAAGAAAAAGAATAATATTAATGGTTGAAGTTTTAGTGAGCAGGTTGCGCGCATATGTGTGTGTGTGTGTTGTGGAGAGAGAGAGAGAAAATATTCTTAGTTCTAATGTTTTATTGAGCTCAGTGGTACTATTATGAGCCCTTACTAAGAAAAAGATGGCTTTTCATTGGTGTAAAGTTTGGATGGTATGCAGGCTTAGGTATTTGGATCTCAGTGGTGTTGCTTCTTTATGGTGTAATGCTACTAATGAAGCAAAAATTAGGAGTTCTTCCACCGAATACAACACCACTAGGGCTGTTACCATTGAAGGATGTGCTATCACCGAATACAACACCACTAGGGCTGTTACCATTGAAGAGAACATTATTAGTTCTCCTACCAAGTGTCTGTGTAGGACGACAAACACCAGCAATGAATTGACTAGAAATACAAATAATCATATTTTTGTTTATGCCATGAATTTTTTGGTCCTCCTTTAAATGACTCATTGAAGTGAAGAGGCTGGTTAGAAAATATTGTAGTATAAAGTAAAACAGTTGGTATGAAATACTGAAACACCAAATTAAAAAGCATCTAGTTAGTATTGCATGCTGTTAACAACTGGTTTCTTTCTTCCACTGGCATCATGATTCACATAGTTTATGCAGCAGCCCTGTAGAAACCCACTGCTGAAAATATTGAAGTGCAATGATAAGTTATTGAAAGCAGCGTCAGAGTTAAAGGGCACAACACAGTTGAGCCTGGATATTTATTGCTATTTTTTTTTAAATTAAACATTTGTTTTATATTGTTGATAAGTTATTTCCAAAAACAAACATAAATTTATTTCGAAAAGGGAATTCTACCTTTTGATAATATTTATATTTTATTTTGACAAATGGCAAATCTGCATGACTTTTAAAAAGAAAAGAAAAATATATGTGACCTTTTAGATAGGCAAAAAGTGTTGACAATTGGCTTTGTTTTCTCCTGGCCATTATTACTTTTCTTTAGCTAGCTGACATAAGATAATCAAAGTTTTTATCCAAATATATCATCCACAGCTTAAAATTTTGTGTGCTTGTAACAAGTATTTTTTGTGAGGAAGTAGGTTCCATGTCTACTGTTCACTGAATAAGTGAAAAGGGTTAAAATCAAGGATGGGGGAGGAACATAGTTGTCGGATGCCATTACAATATAAAATTTAACTGTTTTTCGTTATAGTTGGTATGGTCTAGTTAGTGTGGAATATGAGTCCATATTCTTCTGTAAGACTTACAATGGTGGCTAATGTATGACTTCTGATTTTGCTGTTACAGGAGACCTAGGAGGGCAGAAAATTCTTAAAGGGGAACTCTGGTGTAATGTATGTTCATTTGCTATAGTAAACTGTCAATAATAATAATACACTTATGGAAAGTGTAATTTTGTTGTTTAATATGAGTCAACATAGAAGGGTATTCTCACACCACTAGAGCTATAGTAATTCGGAGTAGATTTGTTCATTGATATACAGGTGCATCTCAAAAAATTAGGATATCGTGGAAGAGTTAACTTTTTTCTGTAATTTAATTCAAACTTTCATATATTCTAGATCCATTACACATAAAGTGAAATATTTCAAGCCTCTTTTTGTTTTAATTTTGATAATTACAGCTTACAGCTCATGAAAATAAAAAATCCACTATTTCAAAATACTAGAATATTTCATAAGACCAATAAAAGAAAAAAGGATTTATAATAGAGAAATGTCGAACTTCTATAAAGTATGTTCATTTATGCACTCAATACTTGGTCGGGCTCCTTTGCACGAATCACTGCATCAATGCGGTGTGGCATGGAGGCGATCAGCCTGTGGCACTGCTGAGGTGTTATGGAAGCCCAGGTAGCTTTGATAGCGGCCTTCAGCTCATCTGTATTGTTGAATCTGATATTTCTCTCATCTTCCTCTTGACAATACCCCATAGATTCTCTATGAGATTCAGGTCAGATGACTTGGGTGGCCAATCAAGCACAGTAATACCATGGTCAGCAAACCAGTTACTAGTAGTTTTGGTACTGTGGGCAGGTGCCAAGTCCTGCTGGTAAAGGAAATCAGCATCTCCATAAAGCTTGTCAGCAGACGGAAACATGAAGTGTTCTAAAATCTCCTGGTAGACGGCTGCGTTGACTTTGGACTTGATAAAACACAGTGGATCAACACCAGCAGATGACATGGCACCCCAAATCATCACTGACCTTGGAAACTTCACACTGGACTTCAAGCAACTTGGATTCTGTGCCTCTCCACTCTTCCTCCAGACTGTGGGACCTTGATTTCCAAATGAAATGCAAAATTTACTTTCATCTGAAAAGAGGACTTTGGACCACTGAGCAATGGTCCAGTTCTTTTACTCCTTAGCCCAGGTAAGACGCTTCTGATGTCGTCCCTGGTTCAGGAGTGGCTTGACACTAGCAATGTGGCACTTGCAGCCCATTTCCTGGACACGTCTGTGCGTGGTGGCTCTTGATGCACTGACTCCAGCCTCAGTCCACTCCTTGTGAAGCTCCCCCAAGTTCTTGAATCGGCTTTGCTTGACAATCTTCTCAAGGCTGCAGTCTCCCTCTTGCTTTTGCACCTTTTCCTATCACACTTTTCCCTTCAACTTTCCATGAATATGCTTTGATATAGCGCTCTGCAAACAGTCAGCCCTTTCAGTAATGACCTTCTGTGGCTTACCCTCAATAAGTGTCTTCTGGACAACTGTCAAGTCAGCAGTCTTCCCCATGATTGTGGTTGTGTGTACTGAACCAGACTGAGAGATTCATGGTATTTATACTGCATAAATAGTGATTTACTCAAACTCGAAATGGAATATTCTAATATTTTGAGATATGTTTTTTTTCTAATTTTTTTAGCTGTAGGCCGTAATTATCAAAATTAGAATTAAAAAAATGCTTGAAACATTTTAGTTCACACGTAATGAGTCTAGAATACATACAATTTTCACCTTCTGAAATAACTGACAAAAAATATTGTTCTTTTTCCATGATATTCTAATTTTTGAGATGCACCTGTATATATATATATATATATATATATATATATATATATCGGAAAAGATGACGATTATATTTTGTACATTTTCCTACAGCGCTTATTTTATAGATAATAAAAAAGATAAATAATATCCATTTTGAGCAATGTAGAAATTTTCTCAATTTTAGATTAATGACTGGCTTGGGATCTTCGGTCATCTCAAACTTTATTTGTCTCACTTCAATATTTGAACCTACTTTTCCTGGTGTATGAATTACTAGGTTTTTCTACAGACCCCCAAATTAGCACAATGTTTACTTTGGGTCTGGGTTGGGTGTACAGGGAAACATTTTCTATTTTTCTGCCCCCTCCCTTACCTGTGGTATGGTGTTTCATGTTAGATGGCATGCATACATACTGAAGATACTAATATCTGTGCCAGCCTACCTTCAGATATTCTATACACCTGTCATCATCAGCCCATCTGATCTTTATTGTGACTCAGAGACCTGGCTTTGAGAATTTCTTGCAATCCTTATTACTTGGTGAGTTGTAATATCCTCTTGTGTGTGGTGTGGTGTGTGTGTGCTTATTGTGTTTCATGTTATTTGAACCAGATGATAAACATATACTTACAGGTGACTATAGTAAAATGAAGTGTACTTAATTTTTTTCAGACAGTTGCAAAATTTACATAAATCTTTTTAACTTATGTAAATCAAACTACTTACAAAAGTATAGCCATTGTCTTATAGCAATCTGTCTGTTCATTAACATGTTTTCTTTAGAACTGCGATAATGCTAATTCCGATATTTCAGTATTGCATGTTTATTTGAAATACTACATGAATGCTTTTACATTATTTCTTGTCATTGCTTTCTAAGTTGCTATTAATGTTGCTGATATAAAAATTTTCCAGAGAATGGCAGTCTTATCTGTTTGTTTCTGAGTTTTATTCATATCTATAGATGTTTTACATTAAGTCAGAGGCTTCTAAAAGTTGTTTTCCCTTTTTCTGTCTTTCACCTGGTGCCAATTTGTCAGTAATGTGCAGATCCTAAGGTAAACCTCAAAAAGCATTTATTGCTGCTGGCCAGGGCTATGTCACACGGAGACAAACAAGGCCAACAGCTCAGTCTCACCTGTAAATAAGTTTGGCTTTTGATGTAAACTTCTTTGTACTTCAATCATTTTTTTTTATTATTTAATGTGATAAAAAAATCAAAACATTGCTGTTCTTAGTGTAAAGTTCAACATTACTTCTTCCTTGGCAACTTGCATTTCATTTTGGCTTCTGAATAAAATTTTCACTTAAATCTTAAGATTAAGCAAATTTTTTAAAGGAATAATGGAGGTTGATGGTATTCATACGTAGATAGTGGAACTGTAATGGAAAGAGAACAGCGGAGCAGCTTAGATGGGAAGGTTTTAAAGATATTTCAGCTGAATGTTTTCTGTTTGGTGGATTGGAGATGTTTGATGAGCACCACTTTAAATTTTCAAACCATTTAGTTACTATGGTTATTAATGATTTGCTGTCATTCAAGTCGCTGAATGCTGAGTTTCTGGTTTGCCAACACGTTTTCATACATTCTTTTGAAACTTGAATGGTATAAAGATATTGATAGAACTGTAGACGATTTAAGAAATGGACAAGTAGGGAAAACCTAGGATTATTACACTTACTAGCAATTAAAACAGCAGCTGGTTATAGGAATAAATTTTGCTGTTTTGTAGGATTCTGATGGTCAATTATTCACTTAAAAAGAGAAGGAAAGAAAAAACTTCTTTTTGAGGCTTGAGTTTTGTGTTTGCATCTTTCCAGGTAGTGGCTGTGCACCATACCCAGTGAGTCAGCTTGTTCTTTTATTGAGATGTGTATGATATGATAAGAGTAAGCCCTTCTCTGATCAGCATCTCATTTAATCAGACATGGCTCAAAGCTAACAAAGGTCTGAAAGCCTTGGTTGGAAGAAAGAAACACAGGAATTCTAATAATCAGTAAATCCAATGAACAATAAAGGAAAACATGCTTGCATGCCAAATCAAAAAATCAGTGTGCTCCAAAGTAGTATCCATCTCGGGGCCAGCAGCAGTTCAAAAATGTAAGTTCATCACTCAGTTCAGTTACTACTAATAATGGGATCTAACTCTTTATTTTATGTAAGTAATACATCACACATTACATCTGTTCTTATTTTTGATCTTTGAGATCAGTAAAATCAAATTATATTAACCATGTGGAAATGAGGTTACATCCAAAAGCACCCTGGTACTCTTCATTTAAATTTGTTTATTTTGCTTATCTTTTTCTTCTTGGTGAACTCTGTCCTGACAGTTGGGGTTTAGGGAGAACTCAAAGCCAGGTGGCTAGAAGGGGAAGATGTAGAATATAGTCTTTGGTGACCATGCAAATTGCTACGGTATGGTTGGGGGGGCTCTTGAGCAGTCATCATGGTACAATTACGCTAGAGGTGGGAGGAAACTCATACAGCCAGCTTATGATGAAGAGCGAGCAGAAACCTTGTCAGAGAGACAAACCTGAAGTTCTGAACCTTGGCAGTCCAGTAGTCTGGGTGGCTGGGGGTCTAGTGACAATCTGCTTATAAATAAGAATAATTGGAGCATGAATCCAGGCTGAAAAGGGTTAACAGATATTTGTCTTAATGAAATCAGGTTGGTGTCATATTTGGATAAGGATAAACTTAGCAGTGAAAAACTTTTTTAAAAAACATTTTGTTATTAATAGGTTTTTTTTGTTTGTTCATATTCTGAAGCAACATATTTTTTATTAAATGACTCAAAATTAACAATAAAAGATTTAATGTTCATAGCAACATCCTTATGCATTATTGGAATAGCTTTGGTTCTATCATGTAGGAAACGAGAAACCTAGCACTCTTGATAGGACAGGACATGAAAGCATATATATATATTAATCCTTGTGTGGTTGAGCGTTAACTATAAAATGTTTTGCACTTCATCAAGAGTAATAATTGTGTAAGTCTTCTCCAAAAGAAAACTGATCTGAGTGAAACCCAGGATAGCTGTATAGTCTTACAGAGATTTTTTATATGTATAGCTGCAGATCTTATTGCCCACAGATTTACATATACTAGGATTTTTCTTGTGTCTAATGGATATTGGATATCATAAAGCCTGTACAAGCTTCATTATTGTTTAAGGTAATCTGGTTTAATTTTGTCTGTTTTTGTTTGTTTGTGTTTACATGTGTAGTCGACATCTTTTGCCAAAGATGAAAATGTTAGAGCGATAGGTTTATTTTAGCAGTTCATATGAAAATTTTCATCAAAAAAACTTTCATACGAACTTCTGACATAAAGCTTTTAACCTGTTGTCCTAACATCTACCATAGAAACTCATTTGTCGTCTGACTTGGGTGGGACCAACCCTATGTTGGTTAAGTACCTCATGAAAAATGTGATTGAGATGAGCAGTCTTTGTCTGGAGACGTGCTGTCTTTGCAGCAAAGTTTAAAATCCAGTTAAATTAAAATGAAATCATCTAATCTCTCCAGGGCCTCCAACTTTGTCTCTGAAGGATACATCTGTTCTCTCTCTCTTTTTTTTTTTTTTTTTGTTTTTGGATACTCAGTGACTCCATTTGGAAAAGTCCTGTAAAAAGTGCAAAAGGGTTAACGTTGCTCTGGTCATGGTCCCTCTCTAAGGCTGAAATGGAGACTGGTGTCTTTCATGGCTTGGATATATGTGACTGACAGAATCTGGAGTTTCAGAAGAATGGATGTTGGATAAATTGTGTGTGTGTGTGTGTGTGTTTTGGGAGGGGCCCTATAAAACCCTAGGCAGCCTGCTGAGTGCCAGAGATTAGCTGAAACGAACTACTACTGAAAAGGTAATTATTCATAATAGTGTTGAAGAAGCCTAACTTTTCTGAACATGAGCTTCGTATTTCTAATTCATTGCCGTAGTGAAGCCTGGTATTTATTTATTAGATTAGCTGAAACGAACTACTACTGAAAAGGTAATTATTCATAATAGTGTTGAAGAAGCCTAACTTTTCTGAACATGAGCTTCGTATTTCTAATTCATTGCCGTAGTGAAGCCTGTTATTTATTTATTAGTCTTGACGGGATTTTCACACTCTAAACAAAAGATGTCTGTTTTTCTACAATGCCAGACTTCTTGTGCTGTTTTGATGATTGTGGGAAGCTCCGGCAAACTTTTCCAGACGTATTTTCACAAATATATTATTGGTATGTTGGTGATGGCAATATAATGATACATGCTTTCCAGATAAAGAAGTGTATTCTTTCAGGAAAGCACACACAGTAATTATTTTTCCTGAAAGTTCCGTTACTTGGATGCAGGAGCAGAGTTTCATGATCGTGCTCTCTCTCTGGAATGACTTGGTTACTTAGGATAATGTTAAAGATTAAGTGTCTTTTGCCTTTTTCCATTTAGTTAGGCATTCATAGCTTTTGTCCAAACATTTCAACCAGGTGTAGCAACGAAGCTCCCCTGTTCTGTTTGAATAGTTGAATAAACATTGATATTCTGGTTAGAAATAAAGGTACTCATTAGAAAGAAGGATTTTTAGTGTTGTTGTAATCTAAATATCAAAGATTCTTATTACATGTGTGCATAAATTATATTGTATGGTTCCCTAGAAAAAATGTAAATTGACTGATAATATTATGACTTGAAAAAGCAGCTGTGAGTTTCTAAGTTCAAAGGGATCAGGAAATCTTTTTCATGCACTACCTTTTTGATTTAAACACGATCAACCACTAAATGCATAATTATTTCCAGCAAAAGTGTTGCTGCATAGGGACAGAAACCATAGCTGGGTTTTATTTCGGTAGCCAGCTGCCCGTTTTGTATAAGGTCGGGTGGTTAGTGTAGCAATCAAACTTCACCAAAGGAAACTGGGTGACAGACTGGGTACCATACTGAAGTGCAGCAAGAAGTCCCTGCTAGAACACCTCTGTTTACCTGTGGGAGTAAACTGAATCACCTTGAGGAAGCCCACACAGATAGAACTGGTATGGAAGATTGAGAAGAAACCAAAATGAGCCAGATATCGATAAGATTCAGACCTGGGACCTTTACCATATCAGGCCAGTGCACTATCCACTTGGCCATCTGCCACCCAAGCAATTGCATGAATACAAAAATATTTTTGAATAAAAGGTAAGTAGGTGTTTTGAATAGTATTGAAGTAAATGTTGTTTTGATTTAAAGTAAAACAAATGAAAGAAATTGTCAAACTAAATATGATAGATTGGAAATTTATCTATCTATTTATTATTCACATTCAATCTTAAGTGTAGTGCCTTTGTTTTGGTGAGTGGTGAATCAAGCTAATCAGCTGATATAGTGACATCACCTGTGACATTTTTTTTTGCTTTTGACAGAGTACTTAATCATGGAATGTAAGATTTCCATGTATGTCTGTTAGCCTGAAATTTGTTTGCAGACCAGCCATATTGTGGTAACAAGTTGAAGGCAAATCTTTGACTCATTCATCATAATCAAAGCGAGAGAAACGGCAGAAGAGCTTTCAAGAAGTGTGGGTGTTATTTATGTCAAAGTTACAAATGAGACAACTTTTATCTGTCACAGTATTGCAGACAGGTGCCCTCGGTAATCTGGTGGTTGGTCTACTGAACTAAAGTTGATTACCTGAGTTTGATGGCATGCTTTGGCATACCTCCTTAGCCTGGATTTTCTTTTTTTCTTTTTCCCCTTTTGCCCAGTGAATTTTCTCCAGGCAATTCCTCCCATATTTTAAAATGAATGGTTCTAGTAGAGATTTTCTCCTCTGAGTACTATCGGCACCCCTAGCCCCATGATCTTGTGAAATGGGAGACTGAAGCTGAAGGAATTACAGACAGTAAAGAGAGTGAAAATAGTTACCAGCGAGTCTTTTGGTTACAAAAGCTTTATTTGTAAAAAATAATAAAATAAAAGTAGGATAAGTAAAGCTGTAGTACACTGACACAAATTAATTTCCTAGAAATGTAAAACTCTTTTCTTATACTGTTAAAGTAAACACACACACACTTACTGTGACCTTCTTTTTGTTTTCCTAAAGTGAAACGTTTGAATTGAAGTTTCTCTAATGCTGTCTGGATTTTGTGTACACACATTTTAACAAATACATATTTGTAGTTTTATTGCATTAATAATGTTGGAATTTTTCTTGGAAATTTCGTCATGATAAGTGACCTTGCAGTGCGCCTTTTATAAAGATGTTATCACACCTGTTCTTGAGTAAGCTGAGTTGTTGTTTTCTTTTCTTCTGGTTTAACACCTGTGGGTGCAATTTTTTTTTGCTTGCTTTGTATTAGATGCATGTGACCAGATGGGATGGGAGGCCAGCATTCTTTAATAAAAAGCTCACTGCCAGCACAGTCTAGTGAGTTCCGTGATAAACTAGAATGATAGATGGTGATAGCCTATAATGATATGGATTAGTGAGAATTAGTAGAAAAGAAAAACGAGAGAAGATGATGAAACTGAATTTTGATACTTAAAATGTGGCAGCTTATTGTCAGTTGTTTTATTATAATGTTTAATCTTTTGAATACTGCAAGTTGTTAAGGGAGCAAGTAGGAAAGCCAATAAAGGATATGAGCCATTTTTTAATGAATATTTTGAAATCAAAGAGGTTTACTGCTTTAATTTGAATGCATGTATACATATTTGTTATTACCTGTTTTTGTCAGAAGGTATAAAAACCAACTATTTGAAATTAAATATTTTTCAGAACTTATCTTAAATTTTAATTTTAAAAAAAATCAA
Source organism: Nautilus pompilius (assembly GCA_018389105.1). Classification (NCBI taxonomy): domain Eukaryota; kingdom Metazoa; phylum Mollusca; class Cephalopoda; order Nautilida; family Nautilidae; genus Nautilus; species Nautilus pompilius. The sequence goes on from JACATO010002729.1 coordinate 244,079, forward strand.
ACAGAGGCAGCTGAAAAGCACTGCCATTTTCTTTATGAATGAAGATTTACTTCTAATTATGTATAAGCATAGTCTGTACTTGGCTTACAATTAGAAGTAACTGCATCTAATAGGTGTAATCCAAACCATACTGAAGTATATTTAATATGAGCTGTAGCATACATGATGTGTCTATGGCAACCATTAAATTCTGTCCTTGAAGTATCATGATGCGTTCATGTGAGCAAAAACATCCCTTTAGCTGATGCCATAGGTTTCTTTTGAAGTTTCCAGTTAGCTCACACTTCAGTTTGTTTTAGACTATGCACATTTCACAAAGTTGGGAGAGAGAGAGGAGAAAAACAAAAGCAAGAACTTTTTTCCCCCTTATCTATCTTGTTGGATGATCTCCTTTCTTGCCAAAATGTATTTTTACTTATTTTATTTGTGTATTCAAAAGAATTCTGGGCTGGCTAATTTCACCAGATGATTACATCAAAAGTGTACATGTGTAAGACTGTGGAACTTTTTATCTGAAGGAACAGAAATGAAACGAATATGATGTGATGCTGTTCTATGAGGCTTCATCCCATGCTCTCCACTTTTTGTGTTGGTAGGTTTTTTAAGACGGTTTTACAAAATCTGACTCGTATCAATGTGCTCCAGTTACTTTCTACATTTGAGGCTGACTATCCTTTTAATCGGTGTTCAAGTAATCTTGACCAGCCTTTTTCATAACTTTCCCTTTCGTTGTTGGCAATCATCGTGGAAAGTATAGCTAGATGTATCCTCACCAATCCTCTCTTGGCATGAGATAGGATAATGAAAGTGAGAACGCGTATTGACACCATAGCGTGCAAACATGTTGCCATTTAACAGTGTTTCAACAAATATATACTGGGAAAGTTCAAATGGAATTTGACCAAGAATAATAACTGACTTTTGAAAATCTAGTCCCTGTGTGCATGTGAGTTTGTGTGATCAATATGGATGGCATTCACTGAGCTATCTTGCAACACACTTGTGTCTTTATTTAATGGACTTTTTTTAAATTAAATAGAGACAAGAAATTTTCTAATCTGATACAATTATTGATACTGAGAATCCCAATCATATCCTGGATCGGAAAGAACAAAAGGTTGTGATTTTTTTTTTCTTTTGAAATGTACCAGCTTCGTCAAAATGCCAGTTATGGAAAGAATGTTGTTGGGGCTGCCATCTCTGGCTGTGATGTTAAGGAATAAGGTTTGCATGCACAAAGCAGCAGCAATGGAAGTTTCTGCTGCCAGCCAGAAACAGATCAGTTTGGTTGAAATCCATATTAGCTGTAATACTTGTTTACTTGAACCTGCCTTGTAACATGAAAATAGCTATTATTACATTTAAGTTATTTTTTTTTTGTTTTTTCCCTTGATTTACTGATATCATTTGCATGCAAAAATAACTTAGCTCATTAGCATTATCCAGTAACGATTAATTTATTGACCTACAAAAAAATTGACCTTGAATGCTCGTTTCACATTTCATTTCCCAATCTACTTTGCTAAATTTTTACCACCCAAAGACAGGTAGCTTGTTGTAGTTGGCTTGTTGTTACAGACAGCACTAGTAATACTTTGATTTATTGAGAACACTGGCCTGACAGCTAGCTACTCATATCAGTTATGAGTTTTTACAATGCCATTGCATTGTGGGAATATTTGGTAGAAGTCAGACAAATGGCTTACACAACCACTTTTAGAAGATATAAAAATTATATATAAAGTATTTAAATTGTATTATTATTTGTAAAGAGATTTGAATAGGCCAAGTCTATAAACAGATGGGGAGATGTAAAGATAAGTGAATGATGCCCAGAGTTTTAAAGTAAAGCTTTAAACTGAGCTGTGGTTTGATGTTTTGTATTGTTTTAACTATTTGTAGGTGCTGCCTAGTAGGTGGAAAATTTAGACTGGCCTTACAAAAAGGATATCCTGATTCTCTGTTCTACTCCCTTTTATTTATATTCATCAGCACCTGACATCATTGTTTGCATTGTCAGTTTTTATAGCTTAACAGGCAAAGTAACTGGAAAAGCTTTTAAAATAAATTGCCTGTATAAAACTAAATTTAATCAAAATCTCTGGATGTCCCAGAAAGATTTCATTTGGCTCAAGGGCTCTATACAATTAGACTACCTGTGTAGTCAGGTTATTATACCGAGACTATAGCTGTTGATGGTAGAAAATGAAACATGATGATGAACTAAAGACGAACAAATTTTCAGGTTGTTTTTTTAACTTTTTGTCTGTCTGTCTCTCTCTCTTTTTTGTACTATGCATTCCTATGTACCTTGTCAAATTTTAAATTAGTTATTAAGCTTGAAGATGAACTGTGAATGTGAACGAAGGTGTGTGCTTATAGTATGGAACAGAAAGATACCCAACACAGGCGTATCTTAGCTGCATAGTTTTTCATGTTTATTTTTCTGGTTACAAAGTATCTTCAGCTACTTCTAAATGACTGAATTTGCCTGCATTTCTGGCTGGTGCCTTCATTATCCAAATAAATTTCTCTTGGCTGAAAACTGCAATCTTAAAAAAATATAGTTTAAAATACTATTTAAGTTTCTTGATTGTATACTATGAGCTGCTATAGGTTGGCGCATCCAGTCAGAAATAGGCTAAACAAACTAAAAACAGCATAAAGCAAATTAATATGGCACCTAAAGTTCTCTTCTTTTTTGTTTTTGTTTTACAGCACATGAAATAGTTGTACTTTACTCTTTAGTGTAAGATGCATCCTTTTTGTATTCAGTTTCTGTTGGCTTTTTGAAAAGAAGGAAAAAATGGAAAAAGTTAACAAGGAACTAAACACATTTGTAGAGAGAGAGAAGTTTAGATAAACTTGAGAATTCCCAGCTCAATGTAATGAACTTAATAGAAGTTTTGTTATTAACAAATGTTATCGGAAAAATGGGGAAGAAAACCATTGAGGTGATGAATGGTTTCTAATATAGTTAAAGTATGCAAACAGCAATTTACTGAGAAGTTTATTATAAAAGATTTCATACATAGCATTAAATAAACTCAGTATTTGCTCAGATGTCGGCATCTACTGTATCTCGGGTTGAGTTTTATAACCAGTCTTGGCGGAATTATTGGTTACTGACTGACTGACTCTAAGGGAAGTTCATATTTGGATATTTTACAGCTTAAGAAGAGGGAGTGCTATAAAAGGATACTAATTTAGTATCAGAAAACTCAAAATTAATAAATGGCATTTCAGCTTGTATGCTGAGGAGAAAGCTTGTTATCTGTTGAGCTAAGTTAGGTCTGTCTGTTTTTTACAGATTAATCCAGAAGACTACTTGGAACGTAAAAAGGCCAGAGAGGAAGAGGAAAAAAAGTTGGAGCAAGCCAGACAGCACAGACTGCATGATCAAAGGACATGGTCAGAAGATGTGGAATCAGTGACAACAGTTGGAAAAGATTTGCTATTAAGGTCAAAAAGTTGTGACTCTAAGTGCACAGACTCTCAGAAGATAGCTGCTCGAGAGTATCGGTTAAAGCGCAGGTTTTTAAACCTCAAGAAAACTGCAGATGACAGCAGCAGCAGCAGACAGTCCAGCAATTCTGATGAATTAGAGTCGAGGAAGATCTCTGAATTTTTTGGAATCCAGGCAGAGAGCTGCCAGAGGGAGAGTGCATCACAGGGCTCATCTGGTCAAGGTAATTCTCACACTGGCACCAAACCAGGATTTTTGGGTTTGGCTTCCAGTGGGGTTGCAAATGAAATTCTTTGTAAATATAAAGTTGAAAGTGATGCTGAGTCTACCACCATTGGTTGTGAGGAAACCAGTAGCTGTCCTGACAGAATTGTAGAAAGTTCATTGCTCGGGACAGAAGACAGCTGCAGTCAATCCAGGGAGGTTACAGAGAAAGAACGGTTTTATGAACGGGATTTACAGAATATCACTTATTTGAATAAAGTAAAAAAAGATAATATAAAGGTTCACTCAGAAAAGCAAGAAAGATCTCTGGTCGACAGCAACAGCAGTGACTATATACTAGAGAGCAGTTCCACTATAACTGACAAAATGTCTGGGGAGCAATCATCTGGGTATAATTCTGATGTGGATTTGTCCATGCAGTTTCTATCTGACTCTGTCCCCCCTCCTCTGCCAGAATCAAAGCCACCACCACTTTTGCCAAAGTCTGCACCACCCTTGCAGTCATTCAAGCCAGATGTGGGTGGTGGACTCAACACAAACCACCCTGAAACAGTATTAAAGTCGGTTAGCTGCGGTGGTGATTCTGAGTGTGATGCCACCATTGGCCCAAGTATGGAAGGTGCAGGTGAGAGTGAACGTCAGGAAGACTTTTGTGATAGCCCAGCGGACCTGAGAAATGAAAGCAGCCATGGTTTGTATTGTTTTATTTCTGTTGATTTATGGTAAACAAGTGATAAACTCTCTTGGAGTTTACCTGGCGAAAACATGTTAGTTTTTAACTAATTAATCGTTTTGTACATACAACGATACCTACAAGAGAACATAGTGCCACAGTTGTCTGCCAGCAGGCATTGCGTGGTTAAGCACTTCTAACTTTGGCAGGTAACTCTCTACTGGGGCTTTTAATTTTTTAGATCCTGGAGAAAAACAGTGAATTGGTGGACCCACTCCCCCCATATGGGTATAGCTGTGAAAATGCAATTCTTTTAGTGGAGAATGTCAGCATATATAAATAAGGTTTTAGCTGTATTGCATACAAGCATATATAAATAAGGTTTTAGGTACTGCAGCTGCAACAGCAGCAAGGATTTTATTAAGCTTCACCAAATTGAGATACTAAGATTATAAACAATAGAGAACCTTTCTTCAACCATTAGTACTGACTTTGCCAGCACTGTTTTTCTCATTAGGTTACAGGGCACTCTACCAGGTTTGTTCATTCAGCATTAATATTTATATGTAATGTTTTGGGGGGTGTTTGCCTTTTTTTAAATTGAATTTAAATAATGGCATTTGTGCATATACAAAAACATGGTTCACTACACACAAGTAAAAAGGTTGGATTTATGTACATGTTGTTTTCTTACGAAATGCTTCAGACATAGTTGGTAAACGGTGGGCTGGTTGTGGATTATCTCCTGTGTGCAAACATCTGAAACTTGTCACTGTATGTTATTTATAAATATATAACAAGGAAATCAACAGCAGTGGAAAACAAAAGTGGAATTTCAGTTAAATTACCCAAAACATTAATGCTAATGTATTCACACACACACACACACACACACACACATTTTGATGTTCAAATTTAAATGAAGCAACTGGATAATGCTTCACCAGTGGTATTTCAGCCAGATCTCATTTAAATGTCCCTAGTATTTAATATAAAAATGATATGTGTTTATTATGTTTTTAACGTTTTGGTATGGATTAGACAATGTGAACAAGTTCTACTCAGGGATTGTGTGCTTACGTACTGATTGATTGGGTTGCATGGCCTATTCTCAGTGTTGGGAGGCCAAGGATGAAAACCTCTACTAGAATATTCCATTTTTTTTTTTTAATGTGGGAGGAAATCCATATGGCCAACCAGTGAAGAAGAAACCATGCCAGTAGAGGTAGTTCACGCTGAGCTTGTTCAAAATGGGGCCAGGCTAACCAGTGAACCTCTACGCTACCAATGGAATTATGTAATCAGTCATTTCTTTACTTATTCTATGTTAATTTTAACAATAACAGCAGCATGGATTTTCAGAGTATATGAAAAATATTACCTGAGGATTTATAACTGATTTTTTTGTTGACCAGTATATAATATATTTACAGGGTCTTTGTGGCAATTAGGGATGTAAATGCTATCTTTCAGCCTTACTACTGAAAAGGTGAAACAGCATGGCTGCTTGTAATGGATTAGAATGTCATTTTCTCATTTTCTTTTAAAATTAGTTTAAAAAAATGTTATTGTGTGTTTCATTTTTTTTTAATACATGCATCAGAACAAAACTCTAAGAGGTGGTAGTGTATGGAACATTTCTCATTTACAAAGTTTGCAGTTGATCACATCCAGAGCTGACTTGTGTGTGTGCTGCTTATATAAGAAAGATAAACTGAAGGTGATCTTTGTCAACAGCTGTGTGTATTTAATGACAGGTCTGACTCATTTTCCTGTCATCAAAGCAGTCTGAGAAAAAATGATTTGATTGGGGCCTACCATCTGGAATAAACTTTCCTGTTCCTGGCAGGAAAACAAACTTAGAAGGTTTTGTTAATGGTTAATCCACTGTGGTGTTCGTTATTATGTTGCTTTCTGCATCAGTTAAAGATTCCTTTTGGAAGCCAAAATTGTAAATACGCTCCACACTGAATCACCTGGTTTTCAGTCTTCATCTTTAAAAATATCCCTTATTTCACTCACCACAGCACCCTGTTTTAAGGACTGTATATTTTTTTCTAATGGCGTTTTTCCTTTGTTTGAGTGACACCATTATTTATTGTAGAACAAGGAGAAAATAGACTTGTACAGGCGATGACCTCTCTCTCTTTCACATAACCCATAGCACTAGTGACATATCTATACTCCATCTCTTTATGGAGTGACTCATACCTTTGCTCTCATTTTCAGTTTTAAACTGTAGCACTAAAATAAAAAGAGCATCGATGTTATTGAACATTTTCTCTAAATGTAGATTATTGTAATCCTCCCTTTAAGGAGTGGTTTCCATATTTCTGCCAATCCACTGGTCTTTTTTCGTTTAAGACATACCAGGGTTTGTTGACATTTTACACTGGAAACAACCGATTTCCATTTTTTTTCCTCAGCTTTCACTTTGTTGGAAAATATGGAATCAATAAAACGACTTATTTTTATAAAAAATAGAAAATATTTTGTATTATTTATTTAAGAAAATTTGGAGATGTCAGAATTAGTGTGATGTGATAATTCAATGTGATGATAATTTAGTTGGTTGAATTTTTCTCTTTTTTTCAATTTATTTAATGGAAGCTAAAATAAAAATGATGTAGGAGAGGATGACTGATGTATATTGCTTTTCTAGTATTTATTGTCACCTTGGTGTTTTGCTGCCTAGTGTTTATCAAGCAAGCTGGACATGGTCAGGCCATTGATCAAAATAAGAGAGTTCTTGTTTACTGGAACTAAAAAGATCCTAAAACTAAGGAATTGGCAGGGAGAGAGACTGGAACTAAAATAATCCTAAAACTAAGGAATTGGCAGGGAGAGAGACTGGAACTAAAATAATCCTAAAACTAAGGAATTGGCAGGGGGAGAGAATAACTGAGAGGTGTATGTGTGTTGTTATTTAGTAATCAGCCTTAATGCGTAGCTCATAGGCCGGGAATTGGGCATTTACAACTGGATAGACTTTTTTAAAAGTACACAATCATGATGGGACAGAAAAATTAATCTTCTTTGGAGACAAATAATTTTGCAAAACTTTCTGGAGTAACAACAGAGCCATTCTCTTTGCATTTGGGTCAACTTACCTTATATCTAGCAGTGGCATTGTATCAAAACTCTAGCAGGGATGATTAAAGTATAGTACAATGAAAGGTACACTGTTTTCAAAAGAAATTTAAGAGAATGCTTCAATTGTTATTAGAATTTAATATATGCATGCATAAAAATAGTCAATTTTCTAGCATTGTATATAAGGTAATAGTAAGTACGTAATAGCAGGTCGTCAGTGAGCTACAAGCAAGACTCTTCAGAAGAAATCCTGTAGGTTGAGTTCTACTTTATGCTGTGCCAACCTGTAACAATTGGAATCTAGTCAGAAAAACTGGGTTTTTTGTTTGCTTTTGTTTCTACACAGATGTGATTAGTATTTGGATTTAGAAAATGGGCTCCACGCTTACCATCAGCGCACTGTTGTGCTTACATGTGCTTAGCAAAAAAAATTCCCAGTATTCAGGTCTGAGGACTATAGAAAAATTCTTGCTGTGGGTTATATATTTGATTGTTTTCACAAATTTCTAATAACCAGTAGATAGAAAGAGAGCTTTGTAAAGTGCTATTTGAGTAATCTTCCCCACTTTATCCAGCCAGCCAATCGTCCATAAAAGAGGAAATAGGTACACGTGCCAGCTTTGAGGTCATTTACATACCGAAACTTTGTGAACATTCTTTTAGGGGCTTAGGGTTAGTATAATATAATTACCGAAAATCAACTAAGTTTTTAAATATAAAATAACGATGAATTAATGTCAAAACTTCTTTAGTTTCAAAAAAAAACAAAACAAACCTTTTTATATAGAGATTAGGTTTTTGTTTTTATTGCTGATATATATACTAGTGAATGATGGCATATTAAACATTAAGTCAAGTACTGATTAGAATTCAGTTTTGTTAATTATCATTATTGTAATCTAAGACAAATTTGTCCTATTGTCAGACACCGATTCATTGCTTATAGCTGAAACTGTTCTATTGTCTTTCTTTTTTTTTTTAATGTTACTTGCACAAAGATTGGGTTATATAGCATAGACATTGAAAGTATCTGTTTAGTTGTTCCTTTTTTTTTTAATAAATAAGTTAGTATTTCAGTGATTTAAAAAAGAAGAAAAAGAAACTTCTGATGAATATAGTGATTTGTGGGAGAGTGACTTTTGTGAAATCTGGCTATTCATATGCAAATAACTGGCTGAGTGTTGTGTGTGTCTACATGCTGCTTGTTTAAATGCTGTACAGTGTGGCAGAAAGTTTGTTTGGTGTGCTTTGAAAAACAGGTGGGTTTACATTTGCACTGGCTGACTGACGTTTCTTCTTGGTGCAGCTGTTTATCAAGAATACAGGGAAAGCATTTTCTCTTCTTTTATTGTTTGGTCTTCTTATCTGGCTGCAGGTGTGAGGTTGGTTGGTTACTTGTCGTTTTGCATGAAACCCCACTAACAGGAGGGAAATTTTGCGGGGAAAAGTTTTAAAACGTACTATCAAAACTGCTGGGTGTTTTGAAAAGATAGAACTGAATTTTTTTTTATTACCTTGAAGCCATAATCTAGGGAAAAGAAATGGAAAGCAACAAAAAAAAAAAAAAGATTTTATTTTATACATTAACAATTCACCTGTGAGAAGAACATGGAGATGATTCTTAGTGATGACCTCTGGAATCCACATGTTAAAAGAAAAACTGTTTTGGGGTCTTAAGCATCAGGACAGATTTCACACACAAATGAACCAACATCCTTAATGGAATGAAGACTTTACACTCAGGAACTAGGATTTATACAACAAGAACAGAAGTAAATAAGTTTCGGATGTTCCAATCAGTTACGCCTAACATTTGCTTGCTTTGTTTGGAAAACAAATGTAGTTCTTAATATTTTAACGTAGAGTACAGGAGAGAGAGAAAACAAACAAACAAACAGTCTACTAGTGCAGTTGTCTGCTAGATTGCCATATTTGTGCCACTTGGCTTCTGGCGTTTCCGACTGCCAAGGAGATCCTTATTAAAGCTTTTCGATCTTAGATATGGGAAGAAACTGCAGCATCCAAAGAAAACCCACCTGGCTAGCTGCTGAAGGAGAGTAAGAACAAATCATGCCAGGAGAGGTTTACTATAGCAGGCTGCTTCTGCGGGAGGCAAGCTTGGGCCATGGACCTCATTTCCCTGGTCACTAGATGACTGTGCTGCCCACATTTAGAAACTTTTATTAACACTCGGTCTTAAATTCCCATATAACTTTGTTCACATCTCTTTCCTGTTTGGATAAAGTTAAATCAAGTTTCATTTTCTACTTAGCTTTGCAATCTAATAAATTAAAATTTACATGAATGTTGTCCGTCCTCATCATTAACAATAACTTTTTTTTTTTAAATCATGCAAATTAAATTATTAACAGCTTCTATACTTTTCATCATCTTTTTGTATTAAAAAAATATTGGACCAAAACCGAGCAGTGCTGTATGCAAATTAGACTTGTGTTGGAAAGTTACTGGGCTCTAATATTTGGATGGATATCATGAGGATATAAAAATATTTAGAGAGAAGATTAAGGTTGAAAGATGAAACAAAACTGATACGACATTTGTGATTGTGTATATACACATGAAACGGTTGGAAACTTAATCAGTCTTCTAGTGTTTAATGTCACAAAAAAAAACAAACAGGGCTATGGGCTTTTGTTTTCCTTTTATAATTATTTCTAATAGGTTATGAAACTAGGGCTTGGGTGTTGTGATAACCACAAGATGCAGTCAGAATGGTGTGAATAGGTAGAGCTGCTTTAGATCGAAAGATATTTACTCTTCTGGTAGATGAAAAGGTGGAGGAAGTGCTATGAGTGGTATTGCGCTTCTTTTTTTTATGACAAGGTTAAAATGTCATGCAATTATTAGATTAAATTGTTCATTTCTCTTTAAGGTGAGTCTGAAGGAGATTCCACAAGTCAAGCTCGATACTTCGACGTCTGCATTGGTGATATGGACAGGATGGTGCCGGAGAGAGGTGTGTTGGCATTAAAGAAACTTAATACAAATGCTGGAGAAAATGGTGACAGATCCCTTCCGTCTGTAGCTAAACCATGCAGCACAGAGCCTATTGTACAAAGGGATACTGCAGAAGAATTGGACATAACAAGAGAGAAACTACAAAAAATGAAATTAGAACGAAAAGCTGTGATTGATCAGATGACTGTCAAACGGAGAGATATGGTAGACTGGAATAAGCAGGAGAGCATGCAGTCAGGTAGTGTTCATTTCTAAGCATGTGCTATATTAGTGGTGGTGGTGGTGGTTTGTAAGATAATTCATTCCCCAGTCCTTCTCCAAAAATTTAAGGAAACTATTGTGAAACGTAAAATTTCAATGTTCCTGCGGTCAATTTGAGTATAAGGGTTCAGACTGATCACTGTCAACCATAAATTACTCCGCATGGATCTTGTTTAATTTACTTGACCAATTTGACCTACCTATGGACGGTTCTTTTAGTTGGCTGAAGAGAGTCATGTAAATTGTGCAAAAGAATCGAGCCCCTTCTCTTGTTGGAAACCCCAACCCAGCTTTCATGTGGTCAGTTGGGCAATTTGAAAGACCTTCACATGAGAGTAGCAGCCAGCAGAACTCTGACTGTTGAGTTCTCTGAAAGCTGTCTGATTCATAATTTAATCTCCAACTTGTTTAGGAGAATTTAGTCTGTTTATTTTAGATAGATTTTGGATTGAAAGTTTTTCTTTCATATGCTTAAATTTTATAAATTGCCACTTCTGTATTTCCACATCTCAAATGTTTGCTTAGCACAAGCAGAATAGCATTGACATCAGTCTTGAATTACTTGACATTCACCCTAAAATCAGTATTTTAGGGTCATCAGCTGAAGTGTGTTTTAAGATGGATGTTTGTTTTGAGTCTATAGACGTAGCTGTACCAAGCCAGGAAATAGTTGGAACTTGTTAATGCTATTACTGGTGTTGGTGCTATAAGGCTTTGAGTTGGACCATGTACTTGTAGAACTGATTGCTAGAGTGGAGAAAGGGATTTCTTGGTTGCAGCCTTTCTGCATTTTGTATGAGAGAGATGGGTATGTGTTCTGCTTTGGCTTCTATGCACGGCCACCCTGTGAAATTGGTTAAAAAAAGATGGGGAATTCCTTACTAGTCCAAAGGAGTAACTAAAACCTGAAGGTGCTTGAATACAGTGGCAGTCTAACAATAGTGAACTAGGAGCTTAACTTTGGTGTCTAAGCAAGTTACCTTGGTATAGTTTAGACTTTTTGAGCAGTGCCTTCACATGTACTCAGAGATCCCTACTACTACTTCAGTTTTTAGATGTGGGAGAAAACCCACACCCAACTGGTGATGAGCAAGAATAACTGTTAGGGAGTACTTCAAACTGAGCTAGTCCTGAATAGGATTCAAACTCTGGCCTTTAACCACCATTGGACAGTTTGTTGTCTGTTTCAAAGTTCCTAACCATGGGAATGGATGTCCCCTTAAGTTTCAGTTTTAATCATTAGTATAAAAAGTAAAATTTTTTTTTCAGAAGAAAAAAAGTACTATTTAAAAATGTATTTAAACTCAGAAAATGCCTTGATTTGTAGTCAAAGATATTCACAAGCATTTGTTTTTGGCTTTGTTTAGTTGTTGAAAAAAAAAGGACCATTTATAATTTAAGATTTTTCTTAACTTTGGCCACAACAAGTCATAAATTAGCTAACAGTGCATAATATTAAGCGTCCAATTCCACCTGGAACTTAATTAGTTTGAGATAATTGGGCATTGTCAATTAGGTCAGTGTTTTGTGTATTGGTAGTGTTAACTTCTAAATCTGTTGATGGATAGTTCTCTAATTTTTTTTAAAATCCTTTTGTGGTGAATGCGTAAGTGGTGCGTGTGAAAGTTCTTGTATGTGTGTTTATCTTTAAGGAGAAGGGATTGGGGTTGGTGACTGAAGCCGTGTAGGGGCCAAAACCCGGTGTGGAGCAAGCTCCTGTTAAGGCCTAAAAGGCCGGGTTGAGGTGCCAAAGCTCCTCATGTCACTGACCGCCACTGCCAAAGCAGCCAGGGGTTGGGGTAATAGGTATCAAAATAACTGTGTTGCTACAAATCACTTTATTTAATATGCTGGAGATTGCTCCATCAAAAATGTGCAACAGGTGAAGATTCGGCCTAAATTGATTCTCTCACATCTAAACTTTTCCCATTACTTAGTTATCTAGCCTAGTTACCCCATGCTGCTCATGTGCATTAAGTTATTGACACATTTCTTTCTTTAAACCATGCATGGAAATCGAACAAGCCTGAAATATTATACGAAACACATGTAAAGCAAACCCATCTTCTTACTTAAGTTAGAAACTATTGTCAGAAATAATTTCAAGAAGTCTGAACTAATTGTAAAAACAGCTTCTGAGTATTGTTGTACCAGCTGCTATTAGTAGTGACTGATTTTTTTTAAATTTTTTTTTAGACCTGTAAGAACAAAATTCTTTGGTAAATTTAAATAGCATTTGAATTCTCTAATTGGAGTTGTATGCTAATTTCTGAAGTAAGATACACTTTAAATATGTGAATCCATGTGCCTGTCCATTTGTGAGCTGGTCAATAGTTTCCATTGTTAGTTTATGTAGGTCCCAAGCTGTTAGGAGTTTGTGGGCTGTGATCAATAAGCTGAGAGCATGTAGGACTGTTTAGATTTGAGTGGTGTCCACCAGTTGCTGACTAGATGGTTGGAATTATACAGATTCTTGGTAGGTGAGTGGTGCTCAAGGATAACTACTTTTTAGAAAAGAGTAACTTTTTCTTTTTTATAGGAATATTTGCCAAGCAGATAAATTTTTAATCTTTAGAATATTTTTAGTAATTATGGATCTTGTATAATTAATAATTATGTATTCTGAAGATTTCCATTGCTAAGTATGTTTTGTGGGTGCAGGTATGTGATGTCAGATTTACAGATTATAGCCATTCATTAGTCTTTACCTGCCCTGCCCATTAAATGCTAATCACCAGATTAGCTCTATGTAGAACATTTGTTGTTCAGATTTAGAATTTTCTTTTAGGTCAAAGCAAGAAATGTCGCTAATATTGTTGTTCTTTTGTCCTCTCTCTCCTTATATTCCTTGCCCAATGCATTTGAAGACTACCAGAGGAAGTGAAGCTTGTCTGTCTATATATAGTAACTAGATACAAAATCTACCCACTCAACCAGATCTTCTGTTTGGGTTGGGCCGGTGGGATATGGTGGAGATACCTACACAAAGCTAAGGATTTATTTGGTCTTGATAACTAATGTAAGTGTCATCCATTTAAAGTTAGCCTCTGGACTACATTTTAGTATCATTTTGTTTGTGTTGAAATAATATAGCATTTTATAGTTCGGTGTTCTTACGTGTTAGGACAAGACCAGAGGTGATCAAGGACACGTGAGTTTATGGCTACTTATTGGTGCTACTTTTGTCTATCTCTCCCATTTACTGCTTTTTTAAAATTGAACTGGGCTAGTGGTCTAAATTAATAAGGTGATGGATACATCGTAAAGTCTTACAAAAAATGTACAATTGTTGTCTAAAATTGAAATTAAAATGTTCAAAAGTTAATTTTCTATATTGAGAGTTTTGTTCAAGGTACAATATTCAGATTGACAACTTGTAAAATAAATATCTTAATCTTACACTAAGATTTTAAAGGAACCATGTCCATTCTGTTTTTGTTTTTTTTTAAATCTGTAATACCTTTAAATTTTAAATTCTATTATAGCTGTACTTAACAAAACTGTACGATGGTAGTGTGACTTTATTTTAATTTCACGAAGTTAATAAATTTTACCTGTGATTTAAAAATGGATTAACCCTTTATTTTGTTTGCCCTTGGGTTTTGTGGAATTAACTAGTAATTGACTTAAGAAAACTGATATTTTCTTTAAAGTCATCTTTTAAGATGTCTTTAGAATTCTCCAAGCATTAACAATCCATTATATATACAATTTTCTTTTAAAATTTAAAAAAAAAAGATAGTTGTCTCTCAGTTGTGACAGTATGATCAGTCTTTGTGTAGTTGGACTACATGCAAGAAAAATAAATCCTAATATTAGCATTCTAATTCTAGAAAAGAAATATTGCATGTTAGTGCATCCTGAACAATTTATCAAATAATTCTCTGGCATCTTGTGCCATCTTACTGATCAAGATTACTGTTCTGCTCTTTTTGTGATCGATATTAATTAGAAACATTTAATAATTTTATTTTCCTTGGTCAAGATATGTACAATTTGTTTTGTCCAAGATACGGTTTGAATCTTTCTTGCATCATTGTGTGTTAAAAAATTTAAATGCAGAAACCAGTTGGATTTGTCATTTGGGGCTTACTGCATGCATAAGGTGCACTTATCCAATAGGCCAAGTTCAGCAATGTCACCATAGTCTGAACCATCTTTGGGTTATCAGGATGAAGCTGACAAAGGATGAAACTGGACATAGTCAAGATTCCAACCTGAATCATAACCAATAATTTCTGTTTGACTTATTGCTAGGAGTTTAGTACATAGCTACTGAAAGTCCTGATTATTTCCCATTTATTAGATGGTTCCTTTTAGGTACAGATACCTCATCCTTTAGTTTTGTTGCCATTGGTAAAATCCAATTTCGGAGGCGCTAGACAAATCAGAAGGTCCTGCTGAGGGATCATGCAAGATATGAATCCTATGTAACAGGGTGCTTCATAGGTATTTACTTTGTGATCATTATTTAAAAGATTTCCAGCCTTGCCATAGCTAGGGCTTTTTACTTGATGGCAATGAAATTAATGTAATAATCTGATCTTTTTTGTGTGTGTTATGAGCAACAATTTAATGCTAACAAATGTAAATACACCAGAGTGTAATAAGTTGATCAGTTTATTAAGCAACAAATCTTATGCTTAATTTAGTTTTGCATTTGGTATCTTAGATACATCTGCCCACTTAATGATTTAGACTCTTCCTCACAGTAAAAGCTTAATCAGACTTTACAAATTTAGCACGAAAGTTAGTATTTGGATGCCGTACGTAAGGCAAGGAATTTTACTCAATGTGACCCCTTCCTCCCTGAATAAAGTCTATATTTAAAGTTTGTTTTTTTGTATTTCTTTGTCATCAGTTTCTTGAAGCAGAAATTAGCATACTTATACAGTAGGATTATTGTAAAATCTGTTTTTAGTTACTACCTGTTACGGATACTAGAGCAAGGGGTGTTGCAAATGTCTTGACACCTTCCCCCTAGTCAGGCAAAATCTTGCTACGTTCAACACTTCTAGCTAAATTTACATTTGGCATCTCTGACTCTTTCATGTTTGCACATTTAACTTTGTTGACCATGTTGGGATCTCTGAAAAAGTTGGACCTTTTTCACTATTCCAGCTTTGGGAGATGACCCGGCAACTCACCTGACCTCAATCCTGTAGAAAATGTCGAGACTTTTGAAATAGTCGTCATAATGATGCATGATTATGATAAAATGTTAGTTAGTTATATTACATGACATGCTTGTTATTGTATAGGAAGATAAGGTTCTTTATTTATGGACAATTTATATCTGTACTAGATAGGAAAAAAAAAAAATAGAATTTTACAGATTCATGTCTAAAATGGAAATGAATGTTTTCCTTGGATTGGTTTTCTCTAACGATGGTCACTGAGTTCAGTTGTGCAGTAAAACTTTGGCCTGGATAGCAGTTAGGGTCCATTTCTATGGAGAAACTATCAGTGTAAACAGCTGTTTCCTTATTGATTTTTCAGCTTAAGACTTTTGTAAAAGGCTTTTAATTGAAATGGCTGGCAATGTAACCTGTTCTACATTTTAAGTGAAAACATCTACTTTAGAATAGTAAACAAATTTCTAACAAGTGCAGAAACCTCCCAGGGAGTGTTTTGTTTTTTGTTGCATACACAAAACAATAGTAAAATGTCAGTGAAATTACTATATTTTGATTCATTTTTTAATGGCAAACTTGAATGTGTTACCTGGCAACTTTAGATCATACACAGCTGTTTATGTATCATTAAGCCAGCCTTATTTATATAACTGCATCAGATAAAGTGGTGGCAAAATCCTTTTAAGAGCCAGCTTACAGACCTAAGCATCCTTGGATTAGAAGAAGAAAAATGTTTATGGGTGTGTCGGTTCGAGAATAAGAACAGTAGCATTTGTATATTTAATCATTTTAAAACCATTCTATAATTCTAGCTTTTAGGAATGTAAAAAGTTAAATAGTGGACTAAATACATCTCCTGTAAAGGAGAGTGGAAATAGGAATAGCTTTTTTTAAGTTAAAGGATAGCATTATCTAGACAAAGCTGTAATAATTTCTGCATTGATGATAGTCTACTTAAATAGTTGTAGGAACGTTCGTTCCTGACTTATTTCTATTGCAGGCAAATAAATGCCCAGTTATTAGAAGTTGAAATTCTTCAGCTAAGAAAAATGTGTAAACTATTCTACAACTATGTATTATTTCAGTGATTTAATATCACTGAAAATTTCTGGGAGGCTTCTAATATGTTGCAATAGTTAATCTATTGTAAAACTTCTTGGGCCAAAATTTGACAAATTATGGTCTCTCATAAGAAGCTAAGGTTTTTCAGGAGGTGAAAATTGTCTGGCCCGAACACCTGTGCGTACTTTAAATGTCTTCCAATAAAGAAAAAAAATAGTAAGTTCAAAGGCTTTACATGACCAAAAACTAGACGCATTTTCATTTATAGGAAATGTTTTAAAACTTAGAGAATTCCAATAAATTTGGCTTACTAAGGATTAAAGAATTTCTTTTGTATTACGTATAAAACATCAAATAGTCTGTACTAATTATAAATGAATTAGTAATAATAAAATCAGCTGATGAATTATGCAAATTTAATTTTCTGCAGGTCTACAATGAAAAAATAAAAGGGTTAAATATACATCTTGAGACTTGAACATGTGATCTAACTATTTATTTTTTCTGATATTTCCCATTTCTTAGATTCGCTTCATAAGCGAAATTAGTAATTTTTGAGAGTTAAGACTTGTCTTAATAATGAAACATATTTTAAATTAGCAAAGCAGACTTTTTGGGAGAAAAAATTAGATGATCAATTAATTGCTACAATGATTTCTACTTCCCTAAGTGAAATGATTAACATTGTTTAAGTTTAACTTAATGTAACACAAATAAAGCAACTATTGAGTTCTGTTTTGTAGCCATTAGTGCTGACCTTTTGAGGTCAATTTATTTTATAACCACTAAGTCATTAATGGTTTAGACAAAGTATCATTTTAACATTCCATTTTATCTAAACAAAATGAAACTTGTTTTGCTAACTTGAGCCAGGTTTTAGCTACTGAATGTTGAAGTTTCTGTTAACTGGTCTTTCTTTGACTGGATGTAGATTAATCAACACATGTTAACCATCAACAAAAATAGGTCAATTATATTATAATAATGAACATTATGGCTATCTATATTTGTGTGTGATGAGGTGTGTGTACTATCTATCAATTATCTGATCTGTTGCTAGTAATATTTACTACTACAAATAAGAATTTAAAATATTTTTAAAAATTGTTGGGTGTTATTAATATAAGGAGATAATTTGCTACAATAATGACATCAGCATGTAATTTTGTCCAGATCCTTAGGTAAGAAGTTGTCTGAAATGATATTTGTGCTGAATATCTCTTCCCCAAGTAATGTTTATATTTATTTGCTCAAATCTCTAGTTTCTGAATAGGTATTGCAGTCTTTATACCTAGAAGTTGGTCTGTGCATTTCTATTGACACATTCCATAATTATCTGGCGTAGGGAAAGACCTGTCATTCAGCAAGCAGGTATAGGATCTCCTAACACTATGGCATGTTTAGTTTTACCTGTGACCTCAATATCTTCCATCAGGTAGGCCAAACAACTGTGGGTTAGACCTTTCCTGTTCTGACTCAGTTTGCGCTGCAGGCATTATTTACAGGTGATTCGACAGACTGAAGTTGAGGCTTATGGAAGCTTTGGCAGAAGTATGATGCTACAGCACTGATAATTAACACCACACCTGGTAGATTGTGGAAAGTAGTCTTTTGCCATTATGGAGAGTGCTATATATTCAACTGATCCTGTATTGTCCTCGAGCACTGAGTATTCAGGTAGGGACAGGAATCTTTCCTTACAATTTATAAAAATGAGTACAGTTTAATGTATGGTTTTTGATATGGTTAGTATGTATGGAATGTTAGCATTTAGTATAGCTACATTAATTTTACTACGAAATTTAAATTCAAATATGGCCTGTACATTTTGATTTCAAAGTTATGTATACAATCAAGTGAAATGATAGATTAAAAAATTTATCTGTACAGGATGGCATTAAATTTCCAGGCAATTATAATTCAGTCTAGGATGTAGTTGGTGTTAGGATGGGTTTTAACTGTTGTACATGTGAAGAAATTGTATGAAAAAACTAGGGGGAACTTTTGATCAAAGAGAGAAGGCTGCTGTTAAGAACTGGGCTAAGCAGTTATTAAATCTTATTTGGTAATAAATCATTTTTTTCTTCTTTTCCATGGTATCTACATATTTTGGATCATCAGTGAATTATTTAAGCATATATTCGATTGCATTTTAAATATTAAAGTAGTTTTCTTAAGCCACATGATTGAAATGGACTAAAACGTTGTATAAAGTTTGTAATATGCAATGATCTGCTGGTTTGTTTTAGTCTATCAACCAAGTGTTAGACTTCTTCACCCTTATGGTTGTATGTAAGTTATCACTCGTGGGCTATAAATTACTGCTTGAAAGATTCATCTAACAAATGGACATAAAAGGAAAGTATCTAAATTTAGTACCGAGCAAATCTCGCTATTACG
This sequence comes from Nautilus pompilius, assembly GCA_018389105.1. NCBI lineage: Eukaryota > Metazoa > Mollusca > Cephalopoda > Nautilida > Nautilidae > Nautilus > Nautilus pompilius. The sequence goes on from JACATO010002729.1 coordinate 263,373, forward strand.
AGTTTGTCGAGAAGTTTTGAGATGGGCAAACACAAAAAAAAAAAAAAAAAGTTTTAGCAGCAATTATACTTAATTTTGTGGTGTATTGGAACTGGTTCCATCTCGTGTTTTAATAGATAGGTTTATCAGTTTCTTAGATTTGAACGCTTCAGTATCTACACCAATAAACTGTTTCTTAGTTATTGGTAACTGGAGTAATCATGGTTAACTAACTTTGGGCAGAAATTTCAAAATTTCTTTTAAATGAGAAAAGCATTTGTTTGACAGATTTGAGGCCTTCATTACTTCCAGTTATTGTAAAAATCAATTACTATGCAAGTTGTGTAGAAATCTCTTCTAACAATATATAGTGATTGTAATAAATAGCAGGCATAGTTTGTCCTGAGACTTTCTCCCTCTAAGCATTTAACTGTAACATGGGGCGATGACAGTATTGCATCAGTATCATCTTAAAATAACTTTCTTTAAAATTAGTGATTAAAAAGACCATTGAGCTAGGTTATTTGGGGTAGGATGTCCTGATTTCAAGTTCAGTTACTGAACTGGGATTAAAATCTATCGCTTGACTAATGTTCCTATTAAACAAATCAAATCAAACTAGGGATCCCATTTAAGGATTTTTACTATTATATATAACATTATTTTTAGCAAAAATAGAACCCTGTCTTTATGACCTGGCTGTTTCTTTGCTTTGAATATCAAGCTGCGTGTTATAAATGACAGGTAACACAACTTGCTGGGAACTTCCAAGGCATACCAAAAATGTTAATTTGGGTAAGTCATGATGATAGCCCACCTGTAAACAGTGGTTACTGAATATAGCCAAACCCTTTTTTAAGGTTTAGTGGTTTTGTGAAGTAAAAGGTGGGGTAGATTTGTCAAAAAAGGCTAAACAGGTGGGTTTGTTTATGTGAATGACTACAGCAAACATGGCATTTTTATGTAAATAATACTTAAACGTTAAACTTTAAAAGAATGTACTGGTTTTATTACTCATATTAAATTAGTTTGATAAATTCTGTATCTTATTATTTTCTCTTAACAAAGCCAGTTGAATCGCCTCTTTGTTTGGAAATAAAGATGTCAGTATATAACAGATGCATAACAAGAAAGATACTCTTGTGATGCAGATCTTGGAGCTGCAGGGATGCTTGGACTGTTTGGTATACGGTTACCCATATTTACAATGTGCTGTGAAGTGGGGGAGGTGAACTTATCCCTAGTGGCTGCTTTGTTTTTTACATTCCCTCGGTGATTAGGTTATGGTTTTAAGGTGGTTAGATTTTGAGATTCTCCATTTTGAAAAATAAATAAATTTTGCACTGACAGACTGGTACAATATTAACTAGCCCTGATAAATGATTCTTGAAGAAATATGTACCATAGATGATGATGATTAGATTTTAAAATGATTAGTCAATTACTAAATTAGACATTCCTCTTATAGATCATGCACCTTGGTTTACCTTAATTATACAGCTAACAAACTTTAAAACCATTTCAGCCCTGACTTACCCACTTGATTCTATATTCCTGCATCATGAGATCTTCTACTTCTCCATAGTGTTTTAAAATGGTTAGGCTTTAACTGAAAAATGTATTTAATGAACAGCTTGATGTCAGTTACTGAAATAGTCATATTAATTGCAAATGCCTTTTTTAAAAATAAAAAAAATAGTTTAATAATTCTAACAGCACAAAAGGTCAAATTAACTTTCTACAAATGTAGTAGCAATATTTTTTGGATAGGTATACTTTTGGAAAATTCAGTTTTTTTTTGTTTCAGAAAATAATCCAAGATGTTAGATTTGTATAAAACACACAAATCATCTTTATCTAAGTCAATTGTATTATGAACAGCTCCTCCTCTGAACTCCTTAAATAGATGAAATATTGGGTAGGAAGTTTGTATGTGGTAGTCTGGATTGAGAGGCCCAGAGTTTAAATCCCAGTTAGGACTGGCAGCGTGGGTTTTCCTCCCACTTCTAGAAATGAAAATTTCTAGTTGGGCTTTTCACTTGTCTCTCACAATGGGGGAAATGGTCATGAGACCCCTAAATGTAATCTGGTTGTGCAAATGCAACCAACTCAAAACTTTGTACAGTGTGCCAGAGGGACTGAATATGGCATTAATGGTCAAGCTTTTTGTTTCAAATTTTGTTCAGATGCGTTGTATAAAGGAAAGGTGAACGTTGGAGAAGTGTAGTAAGCTAGATGTTTATTCTAACGTTCCTGACCGGGCACCGCCATATTAGTTTTCTGTAAAATCTTTCATAATACAAGGAAACTTAACTCCCATAAACTGCATTCCAAAATCATTAAATGAATTTACAATAGTCAATTAAAAATTTTTTTTTTAAAAAGTTGCCAACCATAAATGTTATTAAATACCAGAAACTTACTCCAGGATCTACAGGTAAAGATTAGCAAATTAAATACCCTCCTGAATGTTCAGAGCATGGGAGTGGCTGCTTCAGATGACTTAACCAGATTTCAACATGGCTGTTAGATGAGACTGTCCAAAATACACCAACATTTCTGTAATGTTGGAAACTGTTCTTAGAGCATTTTTATTTTTTTTAAGGTACAATTCCTGTCTCTAGGGATAACTGGGTAATGCTATGAAACATTTTGGATATGCTAAATGAGTGAAAAGTTGTACATCTGTCTAATAACGAATGATTTCTACCCCCCCCCCAGTAAATGTATTGCCATGCTCACATGGAAGTATGCTAAACATTATAAAATAAGACTAAAGAATGCATTGTAAATCATTTGAATTTTAAATTTTAGGTGAAGTTTCTTTCCACGTGCTTGGCAGTTAAAACAGCAAATGGTGATATGTGCAAGCTGCTATGACCCCTATTTTAAACTAAGCTAGCATGATCATGCTGGGATAAATGTAACCAGCATGTTACCACTTCTAAAAGGCTTTCGTGAGTATGCTACGGTGCATAAGTACTTGTACTTATGAGTGAGCTCGCTGAACAGTTTGGTCACTATTCTCAAATTAAAATATTCTCAGCTTTGTCTGGTTAAACCTAGATGAATAGATGGTATTTTCAGTTCTTTTTCAAAAATGCTTAATTAAAACTATTTAAAAAGAAAAAAATGTTTTGATACTATTGTCAAGATTTAAATATTTTTTGTACTTCTATGATATCAGCTGCATCTAATCTTTACCAGATTAGTCAATTATCGTAAAAAAACAACTATTTGTTAGCAGTTACTCATTTTGCCATTTGCTGACTTCATTCAGACTGCACCCAGTTTGTCTATATCGTATGATATCATGAGAGGACCCTAACCCAGACATCTTAGAACTGTGGATGAGTAGTATTAATTCAGAAAAATGCATAAAGGTTTTTATTACATTCTTCCATTCTTTACACTTTCCAACTGCATGAAATTAGCATAATAAACCATGAAAATGGTGAATTAGACAATTTTTCATGTTTAGCATAATGTAGCATTTCATAAACACTAACAGCTAAAGTCAGCTTTCTAACTATTCATGTAGAAAGGGGGTACCGTAGACAATGCTGGGCTGAGAACACTTTTCAAAATGGTAAACAAGCTGACTTCTACCATTGATTTACCAGAATGCTGTTTTATTGAAAGGCCATTGCTGATTGGTCCACCCTATTTATAGGAGAGCATTCAGTAAAGCTCTTCTATGGGGCTGATGGATCAGCTGTGTCATCATTTTTTTTTGCTTACCAGCTTTGGGCCAATCTATCATCTCCAGAAGGCTAATTTTTTTTTCTGTAGATTTTGACATAATATAGATAACTTATAAATTGAATTTGTGCCTGTGGGCTGGTTAGTAGGTTGCAGATGGTACCAGTCCATTTAAAACAGAATGGATGTGATTGAAAGTTCTACATACTGAAATTTGTTTTTAATTAATAATTTTGAAATCTAAGTGTAATTTTTAGCTACATAAATTAGATCAGAATGGAATAAGTACTAGTGTAAAAGATTTGAATGCTTGAGTCAGTTCTGCAGACAAATTGTGCAGCTATTGGAAATATAATACAGGGAAAACAAAGCTGAAAGAATTGGTTAGTATGAAGCTTCCCTGGATATATCAAACCATTTACTTGTTCGGTTTGTGGTTCATGCTAATTTTTAATTAAATGTTGATTATATTGGGGAAAATCAGTCTAATTTCCAGATGTTTGTTAAAATTATAAATCCTTATCAATTTAAACTATGGATGTTTTAAAGAATCTCCCCTCATCTTTTTATACAAACAAGTAGTCAAACAGGAATTGTATTAGACCGGTGTTTCTTTGCTGGTAAACCTCGTAGCTTGAGTGTGCTGTGCCTATACTCTCTTCTGCTAATAAGAGTACTTGCTTCTTTGTCCAGCTCTTTTGAAGAGAGAACAGAAGAATGCACTTCAGTTGAAGTGTGTGATGAATAATTATCAGCCACATCAAGCAAAATCAATGAATTTTTGTAATACTTTAAGCATGACATTATATGGAATACTAGATAAAACAAAAGGCAGTGAAGTTATAAAAACATTAGGTTTAATTAGTTTTCTTTTCTTATAAAATAACAAGGTTAATATGCTGCAGAATAAAAAGAAAAAGGGGACTAAGCTTCATAAATAAACATGCTCAACATGACCAGGTCTTAATTTGTGTAGAACACCTGGTTCTAATTAATATCTGAATCACGCGATAATCAACACTCACTTCAAAAGTAACTTCTCACTGGCAGGTTTGAATGTTACCTGGTACGTCATGAGAAATATCTTTCCACATACCAGAAATCAGAAAAGGCTGGGCATAAAACTGTAGGGCATCTGTTGTCTCTGCCTCGGTATTGCCCTCCCACACTTATTTTTTTTGTACAAGATGGACCTATTCCTGAAATTTTGATATAGACAAGATCAAAGCCAAGGCAGATGGTTTACAGTTTATCCTCTTTTCCATGCAGCTAGAAGTGGTTCAGAGCCTGACTGCATGTTTGTGCTTCAAATATGTGTATTTTTCAAATGCTGTTTCTGATTGGCTGGTTTCAGTCCGACAGAACTGCAGGCTCACAACCATGTGGGTAAAAGGAGTTCGGAACTTCCCATTTGTTTTCAAATAAGAATATTTAATCTTACTACTGAAATTAATTGAATGTTAATTTTTTGCAGCATTGAGAAAGAGAACTAAACCTTGCAGTAATATGAAAGAATACTTAGTGAAGTTGAAAAAAAAAATAAACAACTTAGGAAGGATTGCGGTTGGATGTCGTGTTTTTTTTAACTGACAGAAAAAGCCCTAACTTCATTTAAACAGCTGCTACCTGCAGGGTCAGCAGTTCCGATTTCATAGTTCAGTTGCCTAGTTTGTTTCTGTGGTTTTCTTAAAGTTTGAATTTCAAGTTTATTGGTCATACTTAGGAACTTCTCTCAAACATCCTCTGAACTAAGTATCCTGTATATGCACTAAATTCAGATTTCTCCAGGTAACTTTGAATACAAAATGTTTAAAGCTACAATAATTGTCCACATCAGGAAGAGTATCAAAAAGAATGACCAGAAGATTAATTTTAAAAAAAAAATTGTCCTTTAGTAGAAATAAGTTGAAGGATTTAAAAAATGTCATATTTTTAGGGTTGTAAGTCGATAGTACAATTGCACAGTAATAACAAACGTTAAAGGAACTTTGTCCATATTTATTATATTGGTTACGTTAATGGCGCTCTCTTCAATCTAATTTTATATGAACTTACAAAAATTGTTCAAGTTTTTCCTCAAAATCTGGTAGTTTTGTGCTATGGTTGTGCATCATCGAATGGTAAGTCCTTTTTTCACAAAACAAAAACACCATGATGGATCCCCTTTAAAATTTGGTATTCCAAGGTCTTCAGCGATTTTGTTGGGCTTTCATTCGTAATTGGATTGTAGTTGGTCCATGGCATGCAGCACATTGTGTCAAAACAAAGTCTTTAAGCTGATCTTCAACATTGGTCCATCTCGCTTTGCAACCAGAGTTTGCTTTTTCCAGTCTGTCGTAATGAATCCTTCACTTTTCACCAATCATGAACACATTTCTCACTAACACCATACTGCCGTTCTGCTGCCATATTTCCACCATTGTTTTCAGCAAAATTTACCACTTCCAGTTTAAAACCTGCAGTATGTGCTTTTCTTTTCTTTATAGCTGGCATTTTCAAGTAAGGGCTGATATTTTTTTCAACTTTGGAAAATTGAAGCTCCCCTAACACAATGTGTCCCCTAAGCACTAAATAAAAGGGAGGTAACTGAATCTGAGTCAGCACACACACACACACACACACACACACACACAAATTTTCCCCATGGTACTTCAGGGTCCTGTGTTCCCGGTATCATGATTTCATCCATGTATAAGTCAATGGTCAGGTCCTTACAGAAAAAAGTGTCTACTTATATGCCAAAAAATACGGTATTTAATTTAATAGCCTACATGAAAGAAAAAAAATTGATATTAGAACCATTCTGGCATTGTAAATGAACGCTAGTACACACCAGAACAATTTTCAGCTAATACTTGAGTTATGAGCAACAACAGGTTCGTCTGGGCACCAATCACAGGATGAGATTGAACATGGCATTGTGACAAGACCTATAGCACAAATATACAACAGAGTGCACCAATGTGGAAATTTAATGCCTTCATTTATACAGTAATTTTGTCCAAAATGTGTATGTAGATGCATAGATAGTTTATAAATGCCTTAAAATAGTTTTTGAACTCCTTAAGGGATAAAATCTCACTGAAATGCTTGGTTATTTTGCATGTTGAGAATGATTTATAAGATGTAATCTTCAAGTTTGTTACAGGTAATAAAATTGATAGCTGCCATTAAAATCAGTTGATATTTTTTGAATCCATGAAGCGTTTAATTCTCCACTTAATAACCCTAATGAAAGAATCAAAGACCTTTAATAATAAAGATCAGTACATTATTGATTACAAGCAGAGAGCAAATGTTGCCAAAGGAAAGGAAAGGAAAGGATCGTCATGGACATCCATAAATGCTTTGTTAATGAATTAGTTTTAGTCTACAGGATCTAACATTCCTAAATCAGTCTACAAACCAACAATCTACTAGGTAGGTGGTAATTATTTAAAATTTAAAAGAAAAAAAAGCACATTCCTAATAGTTCTGATTTAATTAACCTTTTCTTTCTGCTTTTGTGGATGACTTAGTTATTCATTCTTTAACACTACTTTGTAATGTGTATTGTAAGACCTGGAAGCTAATGGCTGTTAAGCAGGCCACACACTTGTTACGTCACTAAAGACTGTATAAATGTATGTCATAAGTTTTCTTTCAACTTGCAGGTCTTGATATTGAAAACAATGAACTCAATGGTAGGGAAAACCTGATTGTCCAAGAAACTAACACAGGTGTTCGGTCACGGAAGATTAACCTGTATAGTGAGAACCCTGCACAGGAAAGCACAACAACAGATACTGTTGACCGTGAATCTATTGCGGATCTGTCTTCCATCAGAAATCAGTGGGAGCAACGTTTTGCTAGCACTAGTTTGACAAACGAATCGCCGCACAGGGCTCCAGCAGTCCGTCACTGGGAAGTTAAGCTGACAGGGCCTTGGGTAGCTGTTCAAGACTGTGAAGACACCGCTTCAGACACCATGTCAGCAAATGGTGAAATTATTTACGAGAGTGCCATCGAACAGGAAATACGTCTCGCGCTGGAGAGAGAAGAAATGCTTAAAAAAGAGAAAGAGGAGAGAGAGGAGCTGCAGATTCGTCAAAGGGGAAAACTACCATCAATAGTCTATGAATCAAATGTTCAGCAGGAACTAGATTTCCAGCCGACTTACCACGAGATGACTGAAGCAGACCGTGGATCAGAAATGTGGAAACGAGAAACCATCATACAACAAGAAATACTGGAACAGCAAAAACGTGAAGAAAACAACTATCCTCAAAGAATAATGGAGGAAGCTGAGGTTAGTGCATTTGTTTTTTATGCTACTTTTGCAATTCAGCTTAGAAACCCTGCATTTATGAGCCATTTTGAAATTAGGCAAGACATTATTTACTGTAATGTTTACTTTGTGCACCAATGGCCAACAGAAGGGATGTTGTTTTGATTACCAGAGATAAAAACCAGTAAGTTTCTATGAACTTTATCTGACCATTTCATTATAGAAGAGTTACTGGTAATCCAAGATGACAAAAATCCATTAGCGGCTTCAGGTGCTAATTACCCTTTGCTTAGTTTCTGTAGCAAATTTAGCTTGAGAACAACTGGTGTGTAGCTAGTATCATGTTGTCATGTGCTTGCTATCAAAGCTGAAAGCCATTTAAGAAATCTACAAAAAATAAGACAGGTGGTTTTCGGAATATCTTGATTTCTAAGTTTGTAGAAGTACTACTATTTATAGTTCACCAATAGTTGTTTATTGCCTTCTAAATTACTGCTTTTTAACACATTCATTGGGAAAAGTAGTGATTTTCGTATTTTTCAGAATAAAGCTTAGCCTAAGTCTTGGAACTTGGGGAAACTGGTGATAAGATGCAAACATTCTGACTATTAAACACCAGTGTTGGGTCATAGATGATAAGACACTACTGTAGGCACTAAATTTAGATTACTTTCTACATACCTGATTGACTGAGGGTCTACTTGGTATCTGCAATGCGGTTAATAAAATCTCAGATGTGAGAACTAATAATTACCACTGACCAAATCATCCACAGCAGTTCTGTTGTGGGTTAGTGAAGTTGGAAAGTTCTGTTTACTGCATAAATTTAGGGAAAATAAGTTGGCAACCTTTTTTGTGCTCTACTGCATTAGGTGTAAATAAGGTTCATTGCTGGTGTTATAAATATAAACTGGTGCAAGATGTGTTACTTCAGCAGGGCCTTACTCAGAAGTGGTACTGGAGGAATTTATAATAGTGAATTAATGATACTGAAGAAACAAAACCTCAAACTGTACAAGATGTCTAGCTTTCATAAAATTCAAGACTAATCAGTAGGCATCAGGATTGATTTTGATTTCGTTAGGTAATAAATATTTAATCTCTAGTTATTTTCAACCATGTACCAGTTAACTCTGAGATAACGGCGCATACTGGAAAAAAACTAGTGTTGGTTAACAAAGCACCACAGCCTGCTGAATATTGCAAAGATGCCATATGATGAAATGTGGTGCAATAATCAGGATCTGATTTCCTCAGGGATACTTGGCCTGGCATAGATTCCTGACTGGTTGCATGTTTCCCTCCCCATGAAAATCCCTAGATTATTTTTTTTCCTGTGCTGGGCCCCTATGCGGTGTAGGATTGGCAACAAATCCTAGCAGACCACTGTGATACTAAGCTGCCCTTCCAGGGTCGTCATCTTCTGTAGCCATTGGTGTTTGAAAGAAGAAAAAGAGAATGACGACATTAATTAATTGCTATGAAAACATGACAGTGCGTGTAATCAGCAGAACTGAAACTTTTAGATTTGTTACTGGAATCTTGAGGACAACCTGTCACTACTTGCCGTTCTCTTTGAAAACCCAAGAACCTTAGATTGAGGAATGTAAACATACCCATCATGCTTAGCAAGAGGAGCGAGTAGAAATATTTTCTAATTGAAGCACGCATTTAAAAAAAAAAATTTGCCCTGATTTATTGAGAAACTTGCCTGAATAATATGCATTGCTGCTTAGAATGGATACACATGAATATTAACAGCTCCTTTCTCTTGTAAAATAGAGGGACAAAGCTGCTGTCTGACTTTATTAAAACTGGACAGTAATAGGTGGTGCTAGAAAGAAACACATCTGGGATTTTTCAGTAAATACCGGATCACTAGTTTACCAGGTATCTCTAAAAGCTGAAGAAAAAAAAATCACCCGAGAAATTAGGGTGTGGGTACAGCAAAAGGACTTGTGAAAAGTTAAATCTTCTTAACAATGGATGAAAGGAAGAGAAATTTTAAAAAAAATAATACTTTACATTTGGTTAAGAAATAAAAATTTTTGATCAGCTTATGACGCAGGAAAGCCAAGTTACTGTACAGCGCTGTTTCCATACTTGGAGGCGATGCTTTAGCTGAAGAAGAATGATTGGTTCCTTTTTTCCCATAGCAAGAATTTGGATCTTATCTGAATATTTATTTGGTGGAGATGTGTGTGTGTGTGTGCTGATTAAGATTCCAAAAAAAGAGGGATATAATGCTGAACAAATAACTTTAGATTTTTTCTGCATTCATGTCATTGTAACCCTGACATTGAGTTTAGTTGGTTTGGCAGAGGAAACCAAATGAGACTTTAGTTCAGTGCAGTGTATTGTATGTGATGCAGATGATAGTTTCCTGTATTATTTTTGCTTTTTTTGGATACAGGTGTGGTGTATGGAAATGGTTCGCTGTTTTCTACATCACAATTGTCAGCTCATTTGCTAACAATGGTGCATTTTCTTTCTGAAGCAAAAAAAAAAAAAACAAATTTTAAATTCCTGCTAAAAATGTATTTATAAGCAATTCTAATAGGCAAAAATTCTTAGTTTATTGCACAAGCTAGCATTATACTGCTGTCAGCTTGTTCAGAAATATTCTGTTTGAAGTCTTTACAGGTAAAGCATTCTTGTGGGATCTCCCACTTGTAATTATCAAATACACTGGTGCTATCATTCCATTGGGTTAGTTTTTCAAGCTACTCAGTAAAATGAGGTCAGCTGTATTCTATAGATAGGCAATATGAATCTGCCTGTGTTCTGGTGTGATGGAGATTAGCTAGTTTTAAAATGAGATGAATTACTGTCCAAACTAAATGGTTCTAGGTTTTAGTTATAATGAAATGCATTTTAAAGCTTCAACATGTAGATTGCTGCTGTGAATGCTGAACTATTCTGTAATATATATTAAAAGTTGTTTAGACAGCAGATTTGTAACTATGGTAGCGATCTACTGTGGAAGATGTAGGAAATAGTGCTACTCTACACTCTTTTAATTAGCAACTGTGGTTCAGTTCATTCGGTGTAGCCTTGGACAAGCAGCACTAATCTAGTGAATTATTCAAGGAATAAAGTGTGAATGTGCTGACTTTCTATAGCTGACATTACAATAATGCTGTTTATATGCATCACTGCTCTTGAATAAATTTCCTGTTGGAAACATTGGTTTTATTTTTCCCCAGGCAATTTTGAGTTTATGCTGCATTAAATAATAGAGACAATGTAGGTAGGCTTTGGTGAGTTTAGTTGGGTGTTGACTTTTTTTTTTTTTTTTTAGGAAGATGTACTAGAGAACACACAAGAAAGCTTAATTGAAAGAGAAATCCGGTTGCAGCATGAAAGGGAGGAGGAGTTAAAGAGACAGCGGCAGAACCTGAGCAAAGAGTTAACAGATACAGAAACTATTTCCAAGAACGCTGAGGTACAAAATATGGATTTGACACCTGAGGAGCATCAGGTCATCTCTTACGAACAGGCTATATCTGATTTTCAACATGAAGGGGAGAATCGCATTGCTCTAGAACTTCAGGAGATGAAGTTGCGAGAAGAGGAATTTAGGCAACGTTGTAAGCAATATGAATCTCAGAAAGAGGAATCTAAAGAAAAGAATGTGACACAATCCAATTCTATTAAAGCAGAAGTTCCCAGTATGCAATCCAACCAGACAACCAAGCATTATACGTGGAAAAAAGAGCCTGTCGTTTCTAAAATGCAATCCCAGCTGGTACAGGTTGTGTCAATGCCTGCCAGTATGGCTCCAGACCAACAGTTGGTAGACAGAAGTGATGAGGAAACTGAAAAAGTCTTGATGAATGAAACTCCAATTGAAAGAGAGATAAGACTAGCTCATGAACGTGAAGAGGAGTTCAGAAGACAAAAGGGCATTCCGGTCAAGAAAGAGAATGAGGAGAAGGGTGTTAAGCTGGAAATCCAAACCAACCATACTGCAAAGGGGTCCCCAAAGGGCGAACCGTGGAACAAAACAACAATGCGTAAGTTTGCTAAAATCAGGCTGCGGCAAGAGATCAACCAGGAGCAGCAGCGTGAGCTGGCTCTGCGCAATGAGGGGAAAATCAACACAACATCAGAGGAGAGAGTTGGGGAAAATCTGAAGTATGTCGAAGTGACTGGTCAGGATGTGGTGGATGGACCTGTTAAAAGAAACTTCAAAACAACAAAAAGGAATACCATAATGGATGCTGAGTTGAAGGCACCGGAGACTGGAGTGAGCAACAGTTTGTCGGAAACCACATGCCCATGGCGGCCAAAGGCCAATTTTTCGACAGTATTTTCGTACAGAGAGACAACACAGAAAGCGGAATCAAAGATTGAAAGAGAGCTTCGAGAAATGCGGGAACGAGAGGAGGAACTACGGTAAGTTTGTTACCACAATTATAAAAAAAAAAAGGAAAAGCATGTACTACTTTATTATAAACTTTGATCTTGCACTAATCTATTTTCTTATTCTACAGGAACCAGAGAAAATCATTGGTTATTGACCAGAGTGAAAAGCCTCACCAGAACAGCAGTGAGCTGATGGGGAGATGGCAAAAGAAGTGACTATCTGCTAGAGCAGGCTAGTTATGTATATCTGTGATAAGATCTAATTTTGTACCTGAGAATCACAGGGTGCTAAAAGTAGTTTCATCATTTTTAGAAATGTAGGTTTTAATAATAGTCAGCCTTTAATTCTTCCAGTTGCATGGTCAATGCTGCTGAGAACCTGGGATCGTCTTTGATAGCTAAGTTTTACAAAAAAAAAAAAAAAAACACTTTGGCCGTAACATACAGTAAGTTTATTTACACTGAGATGTCAGATCATACTGCTCCACAAATGGAAACAACAGGCACCAATGAAGCTCTCCACTTGGTAATGTACTGTGTCGGAAGGATGCGTCTCATCCATTGCTGCATCCCGAAAGAGCATGCTCATATCCTGTAAGAAATATCTTCCATTAACTGTTATTGTGTGAAAAAAAGAAAACTGCTTTTGCATTTGACAGAACAAATAAGTAAACTTACTGCACTTCCTGTTTGGCTGTTGACAGTCAGCAGTATACAAGCATCTTGAAACTCTGGGCTCACAATCACCTGCAAGTCAATGGGATGCTTATACTAAATGTGAACTATTGCAGCATCAGGTACTTCTAATCATTACAAAAAAAAAGGCATTGAACTTACTGCATACTGTAGCTTGCAGTCATTGTTGACAAAGTAGCGGAAGTGGTCACCATATCGGGATGGCAGGTAAGACAGGAGAGCAGCGAACCACCCTAGTCCCATGTTGGTGAAATGCAGCAAACGCTCATCCAAATCACTCAGCAATGAAGATGACACCATACAAAGCAACTCCTGGAAGTCTGCAAATGTCAGCCGTAAAACCTGCAGTAAACAAAATATTGATTCACTTACTTGTACAGTTTTTTTTTTGCTATAAAAGTACAAAATTTTTAACCCTGATGGAGTAGGACTTTTTTTTGTCTTGTCAATTTAGGGGCAGCGTACTCACTCCTTCTTCTGGGTCACTCTTCCTTTTCTTCCTGCTGTCTTCCTCCTGACCACCACCCTTCACCAGTCGCTCCCACAGAATGTCGCGCCGGCACTGTGCCATGCAAAATTTCACAGTTCTTTCAATTTTCCTCCTTTAACCAAAAAAAGAATCAAATAGTATTTGTTATGCTTCAGAGAACCCGTTCTCATAAATATTATAAGGGGAGGTATGTAACCTAGCAGATCATATTCTTGACTTACTTTGCTGCTTCAGCCTCTTGAATGACCAGTCTATGCACCGGTGACTGGTGGACACTGGACAACGACCGCGTCTTTATTGACTCTGGCCGGACACCTATGTGCTGTTTCACAGGTATGACTTGTTTGAGGTGCTCACCTGATGATATACAACATTAACACTGCTATTTTGACTGTGAATTAGATGGAATAGCCCTTAAACAAAATATCTCTAATATATTCTCAAACTGGGAGTAGCCACTCCTTGTTAGTTACCTTTTAACTCACCTGCATCCACCTGTCCTACTGACCTCAGCGCACCCAGCCTTTTCACAAAGTTACACATAGGAAACAACTCTCGCTTGCTGGTCAGCACCAGGTGGTAGTGGAGTTTCAGTGTGGACTGTTCCAAATCCAGTCTTGAGCTGTGAGCATCATGTGTCACAATCAGACCAATGTTGTACTCATCAGCCTTTTGTTTTCCAGGATCGTTGTCATCTACTGACTTCCGTGACTGTCGATGGTGTACCAATGCAAATTCTACATCCCTGCAGCCATCCTAGAAACAAACATTTCCTTTATTCATAAAAACTAAACTGCATATTATTTTTTCGAGATATCAATCAACAAAAAAATAAAGATACACACCAAGTCTGCATCCCCATCCAAAACCGGCTTCATGCAGATCATTCGAAGATCATGAAGCTTGGTATGGTTCAGTATGTAGTCAAACAGCTGATGGCTCCGACAGGTCAAGTTGGTCAGTTCAATTGTATCTGCATGAAAAGTGACCTGTATTTTCTCAGAAAGACAAGCATCAATAAAAGAGTTCACATTCTAAGAACAACTGCAGGCAGTTTAAAAAAAATGGGCACAGGACCTTTCCACACTAAGCAGAACTCCCTTCCTACTGTTCTGTAACATAAGAGCTGGAGTTTTTCACAAACAAATTACAACTTTTAAACTACCTTTCCCAACAATCTTGGTCGTCTTTACACCTGCCATTCACTATAAGACTTACTGGCTTCTGTTACATTCACAGCCTCTAGAAAAATACCTTGGTGCACGTAGTTCCTGGAGAAACTCGGTGGACTCGGATAAATTTCAAGGAAGTCAGTCAGGAAACTGGTGAGGTGGTAATCATTGCTAAATAACTTTTCCTCCCCACTGATGTGCGCCAAGATGCAGCGCAGGTGAAAGTCATGGGCGAATGAGTGAATGTGGGTCAGGGCCTGGTACGTATCACACTCATCAATGAAGTAGAGTCTGAGCTAAAAAAAAAAAAAAAATTCTTTGTACATCAAGGAACAATCTTGCTCATCCGCAAATTCCTAGCCAGTGCTAATTTATTATGCCACTGACTGTGTTGCTACTACAAAGCAGCAGTTAAACGAGACTTTACTTCCGCACAACGCTGAAAGTACTGAAATAATGTACACACAATATCCTATTGTAAATGATCATTGAGTGGAGTTGAATTGATGTAAAATCTACAAGCAGATTCCTATTTGTCATCAAGTTGGTCTGACTTGCTGTTTTTTTTTTCTTTGTAATTACAGCAAAATGGCAAACCCAAACATAAAAGCAAACTCGCTACTGCAACCCAAGATTTGCTAAATGACTGCCTTGACTCATCATCATCGTGCACACTCATCAACAGTAATGTTTAAAAAATACCTGAAACTCAGTTCCTTGACATTTCATCTGCGTCTATCAAGCAGATAATTTACCTTAGTACTTGTTGATATAAAGCATATTGGCAGACTTTCTAATAATCAAGTACACTGGGGTCACTTCTTTTCCTAAATTTGGTCATTCTTGAATATAAATATTTAAAAAAAACATATATATATAACAAAAACCAGTCTGATTAGGAGTATACCTGTATATTTAAAGAGAGTGGGTACTGATACTGGCAAAGTAACCCTGTAAAATACATTTCCATAATTTCATGAGAGTACTCCAAGAGTTAAAGAAATTTTGAAATTTAGTTTCTTACATAGAATGACAGAAATGGTTTTAACTCAACACTATATTACCTACTACTAAACAATATCAGCAGCAATAACTGTAACCTAGTCACTCATTCAGATCTTGCAAAATCTCTCTATTCACTCATCAAAATACAGTAGTGCAGAAGATGAAGGAAGAACATCTAAAATAAAGGAAGTACATTACCTGAGAGTTAACTAGAGCCCCGGTTCTTGTACAGTCATAACCATACAATTTTACACAGTAGTATTGGTCCCTGAAACTAAGTTCAAACAGTAGGATGCCACCAGGCAATGTCTTCTGTAAGTCATACACCTCCGGCTTCTTCTTGTCAGCATCTTCTCCCTGTCGGTCATCCATGGTGACTTTCTTTATGAACCTGCTGCCGCTAATAATGAAAACCTCAATTACAAACTGGCCAACGTCCAGGAAAAAGAAGCATATGAACCGTTACCAGGGTAATGTTAGCAGTAACGAGCTAGTCAGTAGAATGCATGGCAAAATTCTTTTTCATCCATAAACTTGAATGGAAATTAATCACAAACTACACAGAACTTCTCATCTCTATCTGCTTTATATTCATTTTTCATGAAAGCACCACACAAATACCACTTATGTAGAACACAAACCTATAACCCCCATACAAGTCCTTTTATGGCTTAAATGAGTCTCTTGAAGAAAAAAGGTCCATCCATTTAATAAAATACTGGCTGAGAAAAAAAGAAAGAAAAAGAAGCCTTCTTACGTCCGTTTTGGAGAAGCTGGCCTAGTGTGGATCTCGACAAAGCCAAGAGACTGTAGGTACTGCATGTACTGGGCCAAGAATTTTCCACGCAGGTCCTTGTGCCAAGTCTGTTCTCTGGCAGGCTCTAAGTGCTTCTGGTCTGCAGTGTCCTGAGATGATGTGCGCTCCTTCCTCCGGCCATCTTGGTTATCAGTCCGCTTGTTCAGAAGACTGGCGATGGACGCTCCAGAGCTGTGACGAGAACGCTGTAACAAACAAAACACGTTCACCTCCTACACATCACATCACTTAACAGTTACCTGGACTTAGACGTCCAGCTCACAAATGGCGTCGTTTGTTTGTCAGAGAATCAAACAGAAACAGCTCTCCCATCATCTGCTGGAAGGAAGGACATCTAAGGGTATGAGATCTACCTTGAGCTAAATTTATCTAAACACCTTATCAGTGGAGTTTTGTCAAGCTGCTTCCAATAAAAATTGATAGGCTTCTCTCACCATTAGAACTAGAATTGTACTTTAATAAAAATGCATCATGTTCACTTTATTTTTCTAGTTTAGAAGGGGGGTTATAGACAGGTATTCCAACCACAGTGGCTGCAGCCAGTGCAATGCTGCTGCCGTCATCCAGGAATTGAACATTTTACTTTTACAGAAGAAATTTGCCCAAATCACAAGTTAAGAAACATGCACCGTGTTATTTTCGTATATGAGGCCTTACGGACTTCGACGTAAACATGAAAAAATAAAATTTCCTGTCAAAACTTTGGGTAACGCATTAGATGTCTCTTCCTCCCATGGTTGAAATTGTAATACTCTTCTGCCCTCTTTACACAAACATTATCTAGACATATGGCAGACTAGTGAGTCTAACAATCGTACTGTAAAGAGTTATGTACTAGTACAGAAAGTTTTCCATATGCCCACGATACCTTTTTGGATAATCTATATCCTAGGCTGGAACATGTCAAAAAATTCAAGAGATAAAACACACTATTAGTGAAGATGCTGTCAGGGATCAACAGGCCTTTTCTAAACTGCAGGTATGTGAAACTGCATCTGGTGCCTGAATAAACATAACCAAATCCAAGGGGACCCTTCAAAATCCACAATAATAAACCTAGCAGCCATGACATCAAATGAAGCAACAAAATATAAACTTTGGTTATTTTCTTTGCTCTAAATTGTTTCAGTGAACACAGAAAAAATGGCCTAACAACCACCTTAGTTTCACTAGCTAATAACCTAGCAACCTCTAATCCTGTGGCATAGGAGTGAAATTGTATGGATGCTACTTAAAAATAAGAAAAAAAATAAAGTTCATTTGACAATTATACTTATAGGACTGTAGTTTCAGAGTTTGCAAAGACTTCCTCATAGCCACAACCAAAACGCACTTTTCACGTTTTCTTCCAAAAATCTAAAAAAAGTAATTCAGCTAAAGATGCCAAGAGCAGCTCCTTTATGTTATTTAAGAATGCTCATAAGTATTTCACAAAATTGGTCAAGATATTGTGTCTAAAAAAGTTTGTTTTATGTAATAATGCGTTGCTTCAATCTGAATTCTGCTACAATTATCAAATGTAATCAAATATTAAACTTTTTAGATGGAGAAAAATGAAAAAGTGAGGCAAGAAACAATGCAAAAAGCTGCTGCCGTTGGCCTCAGAAGTGCTCCAAGTTGACTGGCAGATTCAAAGCTAGTGCTGGTGGTCTTCCTTCGACACGGGCATCAAGAGGAGGAAGGCAGGTCCTGATAATCAAGAGCCTTCCACAACACCAGCATCAGGAGGAGAAAGACAATACGATGACCAAGCCACAAATAAGAGAACAAAAACTGGAGCTTTGATATTTGAAAGAAATGGATAAACTGCAACACTATCATCTAGATATCTGCTAAAAGCTCATCAGTTGGTGACAGGTACTCTAAATCAGTTTAAAAAAAACTACAGCAGAAAACTGAAGGGGTGAAAACTTGCTACTAACTTTACTGACTGGGCAACATATGAAGTTGAGAAGTGAAGCCTAAAAAAAATAAAAATCAGCATCATCCTGGAGAAATCACATCTGAAGAATTAACTGTTGATGTTTTTCTTAAAGACTTTGAAGTGTGCATAACAAGACATTAAAAAAAAAGGAATGCAAATGTTAAAATCGACCAGAACCAGTTGGGGAAGGAAGGCATTGAGTCATTTAACAACCACTTCTGTCTGTACACGGAGGAGGATGCTGGTCCACATTATCACCTTCTCTAGCTATTTATATTGCCTTGACTTCTGCAAAAGTGATTTTATTACTGGAGTTACTAACGTAAACCATGTGTGCTACCTGCTTTGTTTATGTGTTTGGTATGTGATTAAATCCAGAAGTGAATCCTTTCCTTCTGGTGATGTAGAGGTCTCGAGTATTCATATCTTGCATCTCTCATCATTTAGCTGGTCAAACATCAATAGAAAAATTTCAAGCAGAGCTTGAAGCATCTGCAGTCAATAAATGCGCCAGTGTTTCCACAGTCTGTCAGCGTAAAAATCGATGTCCCTGATGACTCGAAGCCAGTTGATTTCTTCTATGAACTGGTACCAGAGAATTTATTCTACCATGTGGCTGAGTAGCCTAACTGCTACTACACCAAACAGATCCCAAGGGGTGCAGGAAAGCTGACAACACCTGGACAGATACAACCAGAAAGTAGATAAAAGCATCTGTAGCAGTAAATATGATTCTGGGCTGTTGACTTGGAATTTTTGGAGTGAGGTCAACAGACTTAGTGTCCAAAGTAATGACAGTGAATGTGAAATGGGTTAAAAGCAAGTTTTCTTTTAAAAACAGAACATTTTTAGAGGTACCTGGCCTGTACATTTTAGAAAATTAAAGGCATCTTTGCCTCAGGATGCGTGAAGTCTTATGAGCAAGTAATAAAAAAAAACAGTTGGAATCAAAGTTTATAATTTTAGGAAAATGACTGGGGCAGATTGAAAAGTTCAATACCTGAAGAAAACATCTTTAACGACCAAAGGGTGAGTGTTGATAATACAGACATTAGGATTGTGGAAAATTGAGAGCTAGAGTACCATGAGAAGCAATCTACCTCTAGCACCTTCAACAACTCAGGTGGCACATCAATAAAGTTTTAAAGCACTCAAATTTATGAAGAACATATCCTGAAAAAAATGTTTATTTTGATGGCCATGGAAAAAAAAAATCTACCTTGTATAGACCCTGATGTAACATTGAAAAGTTCATTGTTACACAGGAAGCTATATCTGCAAATACCTGACAAATGTATTATTATTTTCAGATAACGTCATTCATACTGACTTTCAGATTGGTGTATAAGTATAATACTATTTCTGTTTAATTAGTGTTTTTTTTAGTTTTTTTAAATAAGCAGGAGAGGAAATGTATTTGTAAATACCACTTACTGTACAATTGCACGAGACTAATATATAAAATGACGAGTTTTTTGCAATCTGTCTACATATAACCATAACAATAACTAAATAAGCAGTAGTAGGATTACTAAAAATGAGGTTATAAGAATACAATCAGATGGACCACTTTCAGAATATTTTCCAGGGCCATCATAAGGTCCTACTTTGCCCCTGAACTTGGGTATTCATTTCCTTATGTCATGTTGTACAAAGACCATGGTAGATTACCGTTCTGCTGTTCTCAGATTTCTCAATGACTGGGGAAATATTTTCAGCATCTTTGCTTTTCTTCACTGGCACTCGCTGCAGAACCTTCTGTCGCCAACATGGGGAAAACAAAATGGGTGTGGCACAGTAGTGCAAGAGGCGAGAAGACTGCTTCAACAGCTGGATGATGTCCTCCTGAAACATCAGCATGTATGAACCATTAGACAATGACTTATCCTCATTGCATTTCAACAATCATTGCGACATAATGTGTCTAGTAAAACAGATAAATCTAATAACAATTTTCAAAAGCACTGAATCCATCATCATTAAATATGACCAAAAATGTCATCCCATTAAAATTCACTAAGACTTCATTAAAACCATTGTTTTCAGAAAACATCTAAAACTGTTAAATTTATAGAGCACCTGGCCATTAAAACTTGGAACAGGCATATAGGCTAAGCCGGTTAATTTTGCAATGCCATGTCTACTTAGCACTTTAAATTCAAAGATTATTAAGTCAGTAAAACAATTAAATTTAATATTCATTAAAAGTACAAAGATAATTTGCAAAAAAACCATCAAATTCACAAATCAAATCTATTG
Source organism: Nautilus pompilius (assembly GCA_018389105.1). Taxonomy (NCBI): domain Eukaryota; kingdom Metazoa; phylum Mollusca; class Cephalopoda; order Nautilida; family Nautilidae; genus Nautilus; species Nautilus pompilius. The sequence continues at coordinate 284,052 of JACATO010002729.1, forward strand.
GCCTCAGTCAATAAATACACAAATGACTTTACTGTAAGTATAAAAACATTAAATAATCGGATTTACTGAAACCATTCGATTCACAACGGAAGTGAATGAATTCGCTAAAACGAAACTCACTGAGATGGCAGCCCATTTATTCTGAAACCACATCGCGTGTAGCTCTCGAAGCTTAAACACTTTGTCAATGTCTGAAACAACAAGCAGACAAAAATGAGCTTATGGTGAATCTAGACTCCTTTGAGAGCTTCAGATAAGATTACTACTACATTGTAAGTCACCAGAATAAGAAAAAAAAAGTAATGTAATATCAGAAAACGTTTTTAAAAAAACAGACTTTTCACTCAAGAAATCTTCAATTTGCATAACATTTTTCATTGCATATTTACAGTGATGACAATTCTTTTTTTTAAATAGGAATATATGGTACCTTTCCTGTAGTTGTTGCGTATCTCCTGAGCCTGGAGTCCATGTCGAAACACAATGTCCTTCATGCTGAAGTAGGGCGAACACTGCATAGGCTTGGCTGGCTTCAAGTTACGGTAAATCTCATCAAATGGCCGTATTATCCCCATCATCTGGGGATAACCAGCAGCCATGGAGGCTGACATGCTGTTGTGCCGTTTGTGCATGTCTTTTGGTGGGGCTGAATACTTTATCAACAAATCTGTTTCTCCTAGCATCTGAGTAAATGAGTTTTGCATCTGAAGCAAAATAATTTAAAGATGATACATCATGATGAACATTGTGATTAGAAGTTACATGTCTATAAAGAGAGAGAGTACAATTTAAAAGCAGCTTCTTTTAATTTGTTAAAACAATTCTTTATACAAAACAGACATTGCAATTAAAATAAGCAAATTTTTGTGTGTGTGTGTGTGTGTATGCGTGCGTAAAGCAAAATGCATTAGAAATCCAAACAAAGAGGAGATCTATTTAATGTTGCAATAAGCTAATGATATAATGATAGATCACAAGCAAACACTACAGACTGTTCCTTACCAAAATTTAGCTAGACATCCATTTTTATACTCTAGTTTCCACACAGGATATAAATGCGCAGGCATTTGCACAAACAGACACTAATATATTTTTTTAGAGCTTCATGTAATTTAATAAGTAACAGAATACAAATAAAAATTTCAAAATTTACCTCACTTTAAAGAACCATGTCAACAAGCTGAAATTTAGTTTTATATAATACAAGTCTCCTTATTAGAGGTAAAAGTATGCTCATATGAGATCAGCCGCCTTCTCAATTCCTTCACTATTTGGTATGGATGTACTTTAAATTTCCATCAGCACTGCTATAAAACAACATAAAATAAATGCATGTGACAGCTCTATGAGGTCTGAATGTGAGATAAAAAGGGTAAGGTTACACACAGCCTATTGATCTTGGAGGAAGCACAACTTGCAATTATGAATGCAAGTACCTGTCTAGGCAAAGAGTCTCCAAAGCCCTGGTGGTGATATAGTCCCATTTTCTGCATGACTAAACAGTCAAGAAGGTGAGCTCGTGCATTCTGCCAGTGGACTAACTTCGTGATGGTTTGATTCAGCAGGTTAGTTACGTGGCCAGCACAGTTGTATGTATAAAATGTCAGCTGCAATGACAACATAAGGACACACATTAAGCAGAGAGATCATTAACGGTAGTGCACGATATTGTAAATAAATAAATATATGGTAGGAAACCATTCTGCGCCATCCAAACCCGGCTTGTCTAACTATGCAGTACTAACTGAAAACCCTACCAGGGATGAGGACAAGGAACACAGGCCTGATTTGCATTAGTGTACATGTGGAAAATTTTGAAATAATTACTGAAAAAAGGAAAAAAAAGGATTCTGGCAAGTAGAAAGATGTAAGATGTTAGCCATGTTGCCATATCATACTATCATTTTGCATGGCCCAAATTTTCATCTTTTTTTTTTATAATAATTTCACATTTTTGCAAAATTCGAAACAAACTGGATCTGCTATACCATTTTGCACCATTCAACACCATGCAATATTACTATAGTGCTACTATATATGTAACTTCACTACACTGTACCTTATAAAATTAGCATCTTCTACCTCATCCTGCTCTACTGTAGCATACCACAGCTACATAAAAGTATACTTCTGCATCTTAATCTCTCTCAATCAACAAAGTTCTGTATAAGTATCATGCAACATTTTATCTCACAGCAAACCAAACCCTACTGTAAAAGAATAAGCAGAGATAAACAGGCTTTTCTGCCATTTCAGTGAGTATTCTTACCGTCTTGTCATGCACTTGCAGAAGCAGCAGTCGTTGTCGGGGTGCAAATGGTGCCTGTGTCTTGAGACCCAGAGTAAAGGATTCACTGCTCCTCTCAGTCTTCTCCGAGCTACTCAGGGGCATATAGGAAGCAAACTTCTGCTCTGTTTCGAATGCTGTGAAAATGGAACCAATGGCTGCTGAATGTCACAAACCGAGCCATGACACCATTTAAGTCGCTGTCAAAACGTTTCTGATAGCCAGAAACTACTGGTCAGTCAAAAAAGTAGAACACAGTTCAAAAAGAAATTGTTACATTAAGGAATATCTGTCTAATATGACAGCCAATAGTGAGAAATGGCTTCAAGTATTCTTAATTCCACAGATAATTTACTCTACCCCTCCATGACAGTCACACCCTCACTCACCAAAATGAGTTATAATTCAACAATGACTTCAATCCTTTGCCCTCAAGGAAAAAAACAACAAAACTTACACCTGGTGGACAGAAACTCTTCCTCCTCCCAGTCATCATGGTCAACACTGATGTACCACTGATGAACATTTCTCCCTACCACAAGAAACTGCTGTTTCTTCCCGGGACTATTCTTGTTGACCCAATCAAGGTCAAACGTAGATCCCAAGCTGTTTCTTTTGGTCTGAAACCAACAACAAAAAGCTTGTTGTATTCACTAGTCCTCTATACACGAGTCAGCATTCATGCTGGATTGGCTGTATATTTAGTCATTACGCTTGAAATTCAAAACATGAGGGGGCTGGAGCAATACAGATAACGAAGGTACAGTGTGTCACAGTCCTCTCCATGGCTCAACCTGCGTTGAGTAATACAGATATGATGGGTAGTGGGCTACAAATGCATGATACACAAAGGGTTAATGCTGAAAGATTTTTGTGTGGTTGTAGCAGCCATGAAAGTCGTATAAGTCCACCAGTGTGATATGGATGAAGAATTGCATGTTGGGAAGGTCCATACATTAAGGAACAGTGTGCAAACATTATCAAGAAACTCATAAGATATAAAACGTAAAACTCAGTCAACAACCATACTTAAAAGAATTTTCAAATGCTGTTCTGCAGGATGGCACTTGAATGCATATCTCATCAGCAATGCTAAAAGACAAGACAATGGAGAAATCAACAATTAATCTCATTTAAAACAAAACAATTTTTTTAAAATAATCAATAATAGCCAGCTGTATTCTCTCTGAAGTGGACAAGAGAATTCATTAGATCCAGCAGTGGTTTGACTAAGTCTCGTGCTAAGTCAAACTATTCTAAAACTCCATTTATCTGCATTAATTATGGCTAGAACTTATTCGGATAAACAGATGATTAAATGAATGAAGCATTCAAACTTCAAAAAATTCAGTGTGAAAGTGGAAATTTTAAACACCATAACAGGGATAAGCAACCAGATTTGTATTGTAACTAATGAGACAGGGTGGCTACTTTCCTCAATATTTCAATTGATCTTTTGTCAAAAGTTAAATTTGATCTGCATAACTATACCCAGCTGTCATTATCATTGTTTCACCCATGGAGATAGTAGAATAATTGTGCAAGTGTCATGGTGACCAAGCATATAGTTCCAGCTCTTTTCTGTTAGTGCCAAGGCAATCAAGAGCAAAAGGAATCAGAGAATTATCTACTCTGGGTGTCTAGCAACTATGGAAATCTACTCTACAACACTGGAAATCCAATTTGAAAACAAGGCAGATATACACTGAATCCAAATTATTAAAAACAAGAGTTGTGAAAAAAAAGCTAAGCTGGGAGTTCAGTCTACTGTACTTCAGGAATGATAAACAATTTTCTGACATGTACAGTTTTTGTGGTCAAGTTTGTAGGAATGCTGTTTACAAGTGATTGCAGTTTTGAGAAATTTTATTGTCACTGCTTTACTGTAGCAGCAGCTTCTTGCATAATCAGTATAAGGGTGCATTGTTTGACTACTGTACTGCTAAGGGCCAGGGGAAATCAACTTGGTTTGGCATACCTCTATGGCATGGTTTCTTCTTCTCCTCTTCACCAGCTGGCCACATGAGTTTCTTTTAAATCTCAACAATGAAAAGTTCCAGAAGAGAGTTCTGATGGGTTCATTCCTGAGAAGAGAGCTGATGTTCCCTTAAGAAACTCAGAATGTCCTTTCTTCCTCATCTATTGTGAATGGTGATCCAAGACAGGTGGTGTTTACCTGGAATCAAGCTTAATTACTGGTTGCCTGCTCGTTTACATATCTGTATCTCCCCAGTTTGTGTACTCAGTACAGGTTTTGAGGACTACAAGGCACTTAGCACATGAGTCAACTATGGTGTTTGTGTGCCTAAGAAATTTAATTTACAGCAGTTTTGTAATAATTTCAGGATTTTCACAGCAGAGAGATTTTATTCATAGATAGTTCCTTTACATCCAAACAAATCTGCATATTGTGTAGTATCACAATCCAAAGATTAGAGCACTGGCCCTCTAGATGAATCTGATCAACAGCACACTGGGTTATTAATTCTATACCCTGACCCCCTATTGTTCTTTTTTTTTTCATAAAATAATAAATTGAAATTTTAGTTCACAGTAGACACAGAATGTTTTTTCAGTATAATACAGACACCATTGTGTGCATTGTGAAATTTTGGTTTTCAGTAATTTTGTATTCAAAATAGCCTTTTTGAACCAAAAAAGTACATATTACAGACTGTTTAAGGTGCACATTTGTTACAGGAAGATGTAACATTCCACAACTTGGTCTTTAGTGATAACACTTATATTAAAAAAAAGATGCGAACTTTGTTGTGTTTTTTTTTTTTAAATTTGAAATATGTGGATTGAATCAAGCTAAACATGATGATAAGCTTGTGGAGGACGTGTACTTGCAGTTGATGACAAAGGTGTGTGATTTCTCTCTGTATTTACTTTAAAATTACAGCAGCAAGTCACAAAAGCCAAAACTAGACTAAACTTGGAGCTTTAATGATATCTGGGAGTGCAGAAGTTTGTAAAATTCCTGTTAGTGTTGTGTACAGAGTACCTGCAAAATGCGCGCATGCGTGTGTGCGTGCGTGTGAGAGAGAGAGAGAGAGAGAGAATAAAGAATTTAACTTACACTGATAGACCTCAGTGGAGTATATGGAATTCCACGAAGAACTTCTCCATCAACCAGGTCAGCAACGAGCTTAAATATCTTCATGTGGATGTCGGAAGCGATGCTGCCGATCTGACCAAGTAGCTCCTTCAGCACAAAGTCGATGCACAGTCGAGCCTGAACAGTTAGCTCCAGCTTGTTTACAGATGGCACCCCTGAGAACCAGCACAGAATAGAAAAGTAAAGTTTTACATATAACAGAGTTCATTTTTCACAATAACTGGACACTGATCACTGCGTTTAGTGACGTCTTAATGATAACAAATAGTCAAGTATCCTTCAGCACTGTTTATTGCTACTGCTGGCTTGCAATACAGCATTACTTAAAGCAGTCCTGTAGCAGTGAGCTCTGAGCTCCACTCTTCTCTCCAGGTGACTTGAAGAAATCCCAAAATGGTCAGTTCCATCCAAAGGAATCAGTTCACTGTTGTGGTCTTACAACATGGTACCCCAGACTAGAACATGGCCACCCACAAAAGGGTCTCTAATATGGTACAGTTAACATTACACTGGTTTGGTTCTTGCTAAACATGTAAGTGATCATCAGCAAAGTGAAGCTTGAATTTACTTTCATCAGGAAAGAGCCTAGTAGTCTGCCAGTGTCCAGCACAAATGAGTCCCAGCCCACTTCAATCTCATCCAAAGGTGTGCTGGTATTAGAGGCATGTTAAATACTGAATGTCTAGCGTGTAGATTAGCATTGTATAGCTGCTTTAATACAGTCTGATTAGAGATATGGGCCTCACAAACCCTCATGCAATTGGTTATTTATGTGATGTGTCAAGATAGTATATTTAAGTCAGGCCAGATGGCATGTGACAGTCAGTAGTGCTGTGTATCCCCCTGCCAGATCTTTCGTGAATCTAATATCTACTGAAGTTGGCACCATGTTCAGCAGCCAAATCTGTCTGTCTACTTCCAGTCCATAGCTTAGCAATAGCTAAGTATTGTTGTGCATCAATAAGTTGCTGGCAAAGCTCCCTCCTCTCTTTGTTCAGTTATTTCATTATGTTAACATTTGAGAGAGGTTTTATACCCAATATGACCATTGGTATGCAGATCAAATTACCTGGTTATGGTGTGACATTAGTGGGTACACCCCAGTCAAAGACAGAAAAGCCACATGCAGCACCTGGAGCAACAGAAATGTCACAGGACCAAGCAGATAGAGACATAGAATCAAAGAACAATGACTGAGGCAATTGTAAATAGTTGTACAAGACACCTCATAAAAATATCCCTTTAATGTTTTGCTGTGTATGTGGGAAGACAGTTTAACATTAAAAATAATATTAAATTGTAGCAATAAATTAGTGTAACTGAAAATAAAGATACAAAAAAGAATTTATTTTTCATAAAATTATTTAAAAGAAAAAATTATGAATACAAATAATTCCCCAATTTCATACCAGAGGAAAAGAAATTTACCTAGATTGTAGCAGTAGTCGAGCCATTCAGGTAAAGATGTAGTAAATACAGGATGTAGATTCCCTTTGTCTCCTCTCTCGTACTGAAAGATGAGGTTCTGTAGCTCTCTGTCTCTCATATTCACTGCTTCAGTTCTCGTCAATGAAGCTGCTTCCAGATTCCCCTGACTTACACTGGTAAAGAGCTCGGAAAACTTAAAAAAACAGACAGACAGACACATCTCTTAATGAACATCTTCCATTCTTATCTGCACTATTAACACCTAGCATCACTGAATGTTTATCAAATGGATTTAAACTTCATGGTGTACTTGTTAAAAAAAATAAAGCAATTTGCTAAAATGTATCATCTTTGGCAAGATCTAGCTAAAGATGTCACTTAAAAGGAAATTGTTAATTTTGATAACAAACAGTTAAATCAACTTACCGATGCTTAAAAGTGGAAATTTAATTTCCAATTCACTCATATCTATTGCTGTCCTCCTGTTTCATACAAAATCTAGATAATGATGTAGTTAAGGAAAAGCATCCTATCGCCAGCTGTATCCATTTTTAAAAATCTTTATGCACCGATGTTAATCAGTGTTTAAGCAGTTTAGCACAATGGATTCACTCAAATACACACAGCAGGGATGTTCAAATGAAACAAAGCAAAAACAGCACCAGGCCGAGAATGTCCATAGTAAGATGTCGGGCTGATGTTGACCAACTGACATGATGCATCGACTACAATTTTGATATTACGACAATGATGAATATATGATGTATTGCAAAATTCATTGAGTAAATTTTGGAAATATTTTTACCAGGCAATGAATAAAATCATTTCTTCCCATCATGGCAAAGGCAAGCATTATGTTTATCTTTTACTTACAAAAAATAAAAAGGAAAAAAAAGGTACATTAGACAAGTTATTGTGGGTTGCAGCTAGAAACAAGTAAACTAAACTAAATGGAATACTTTGTACAATTTTCACATTCTGCACTCATCTCAGAGACCAGTGTGATTTACTGAAATTACCTTGAAGCTCTCCTTGGATGAAGGAGACAAACTGCCCGCAATCTTGGATCTATCTTTCACGAATTGGACAGGAGATGCAGATGACTTCCCAAATTTTGTCTGCATGGAAAATTTACGAGGTGTGCCAGGTGGTTTTTCATCTACATCTTAAAAAGAGCAGACAAAAATACATAACGAAATTAAAATAAAGCTACAATCAATCAAGTAAGAAAAGTTAATGTTTCAAAGGGTTTAACTAAGTAAATTAAAATCTCATGCACTGATATATGTCATGTTATCTTTCTAACATTGCTTTTGCTGTTGCCTTCTGGTAGTACTTATGCTAAAGTTGGGTTGTTACCTGATTACCAAGACACATGTTAATGATGAGCTGAAATATAAAGACTGGAAGCATGGCATACTTAATCTTCACAATGGCAGTTTTCTGCCCAAAGGATCCAGGCCACATTTAGTTTCTAGTTCGGTGTGTGATTTTTCCACATCCTGGGCCTTTAACTTACATTTGAAACATCATTAAAGATTGCAAAGACAGTATGACAGGCGTGGCATTTAAATGGAAAAGGTCATTCAAAATAAGCAATCTAGCATAATGAACTTGCTACAGAGAAAATAATGTGATGCAATTGAGTGAGTGGTTGGATTATATTCCACCTCTGCTGCTGGCAGGTGATGTGGGTTCTGAGTGGACAGATTGCTGCAAGTCTCCATACAATGAGTGTGGCGCCTGACATATGGGTGCGGTGAGCAGCTGGAAACTCCAAGATGACATCACAAAGTGCATGCCTTACGGCACTTCTCAACATCTCCTTCAGGTTTGGCAGATCACCGTTGCCACGTTCCCAGATGCGAAACCTGATAAATGGCATGAGATCTAGAAAAATAAAAAAAAGCAGTGAATGAGGAGATTCAGCTCTCAACACACCCACCGATGTGCTACAAACAGTGAACTCAATGTTCTAAACATTTTAATATTTCAATCCTAAAGATGCTTGGAGTTTTAAAAAGAAAACTAATCTAGAATTTCCGGGTGAAGTGAGTTAGCTCAGAAAGCTCTGTTAACCACTTGTCTGTGTTTACACATCTTTTACACTTGCATACAAAAACACCACCACCCCTAAATAAAATAATCAAAATCCATATTGCACTTTTCAAATGCATACCTACTATGGAACCACAATCTGGGAGTTGCTGAATCATGGTGGTGTTTATCACATTTGCATACTGTTCTGGCTTCACCATTCCTTCATAGCCACTCAGTGATGGTTTCTGATAGTCAATGAAATTTATCTCCTCATTTCTGCTATTCACTGCAGCCAGTGCCACACAGGCAATTCCTGGAGGAGAAAGTTTAAAGCCCAACTTCGCATCATTTTAAATCCATATTTAACGTTGTACCTTCAAGGCTAAAGTTAATTTTTAAAATTTCATTTTTGAAAACACATGGTTGCTGCTGCAAAACACATTTATAGTGTGAAAGTAATTCTGCTTCTACATTCCAAATAATTTATTATATTAAAAAAAAATAGATACATTTTTAAGAACACCAGTTAACATAGTTGGATTTCTTCAAACAAGTATTTTTGCCCCTATAATAGGCCCCCGTCTTTAATTTTTATAACACAATCTAAAAAGCACCAGAAAAAAAAAGAGAGGAGGAGGAAATGCAGGCACACAGGACAGATAAAAGGTGATAGGGCACCAGCGCTGATATATAAGATTATACTTTCCAGATGAACAATCTCATGGTTTGTACTAAATCCAAATAAATGGTTTGGTACTTTCAGATCTTCGCTACCAACAACAAGTCACATGGACTTCAGAGAAAATGCCAGTTTTACTGATACCCCCCCCTGCATCCTTGCCAACACAGCAGTATATATACAGTAGCATGTCTTATTTTATTCCTATTTAAAGAATTATGATGAATCTTTAGGCATGTTCTTTTCCAAATGACATCGGCAAGCAGAAGGGAAAAAGGAAACATTTTAGTAAAGCTGTCCTGGACCAGTTTAAACCAGACCTGATGAGCAGATACTTTAGCTTTAATTTTGGAAACTTCACAAAATTAGACAACAATTTGTCCCTACTGGCATTATTAATCCAAAGGAGCAGAAAGCTTTTAAATGTGCATTTTACAAATGTCATTCATTGGCTAAACAAAATGTCTTTTTTTGCTTTCATTAAAACAGCAACAAAAAACATACATTTGGGTATCTATCTATCAAAATACTGCAGATTATCACAGATGGCCTAGGAAAATGCCTTACAAGCAAGGTGATATCCAGACTGTTACAAAACATCCAAAATTTCAAAAATAAGTGATTAAATTATATTAAACAAAATACTTTAAATTAAGTGTTAATTTAGTTTGCATGAAAACAAGGTCTATATTTGGTCAAAGTATATTAGACATCAGAGTTAAGCTAAGCTTTAGTAAGAAAAAAAAATTTCTAAAAATATCCAAGCATTTAGGGGCTTATTTATATTATAAAAAGTACATCAGGGTATTACCTTTGTTTTTTTTTTAAATTTCTGTCTAATCTGAAGGTCAAATATAGCAAGTGTCTTTCAGGCCATACGTACAGAAAGTAGTAGCTGGCATTGGTAACTTTAGACCTACCTGCTTCAAAAGCAAACTGACATTTCCGATCTGTTCTCTCAACAGAAGCCCGCTGTTTAAAGTATACTTGTGTGTAACCTTTGTTTAAAGTCACATGTCGTAATAGCCGTCATCTTATTTACTTACTGATCTGTGTGGTTCATTTATTACAACTGGAAGTAACCTATTGAATAAATAAAGCTATTATGACATTTGAAAAGGTGTTTAATGGCAGCTTACAAGCTAGCAGAGTTTCCACAACTAGTTTGTTGAGGGTTAATGCAAACAAACCTACCTTTGGCTCCTGAAGACTGTGGTGTGTTGTACAAAAACACATGGTTCTCTTTTATTTCCATTTCATCCATGTTAGCATAATCCTGAGTTTTAAAAAATAAACAAAACAACTGCTAAGCAAGGCTACCTACTACACACTTCTCCAGAACAATAACATGTAATTTATGTATGTAAAACAATTAGACTTTATGCTTTTATTTTTTACATATTTTTTTAAAATTCCAGTATGCCTTAGTTTCCAAAGCTAATCCAGGTTAAATACCACCTATAACTGTCCATTTAATTCAATATACTGTTTAGCAATTGCTGACTGAAATTTCTTATCCAGATATATTATACACACAAACACAATTCTGGCTGAAGATGCACCAAAATTTCCATTTAGCTCATTATCAGCATCAGCAGTTGCAGTTTTGCGGCTTACACAGTTAGGACAACCGGCCTAGTAAACACCAACTGAGCAGCTGATGGAAAAGGTACAACAACAGTAATAATTCATTAAATAAATTTGTCTCCATCAGTTTCTACTTCTAACTACAAAGGCAGACTTAACAGATTTTAGGCCAAAGGAAGTCACTCCATGGCATTAAAAAAATTAGACCTGATAACAGGAAGTATAGGCATAGGGATATGGATATAGAGTCAGGAGGCCGTGTGGTCCAGCAGCATTGATGAGGTCCCAAGGATATGGATATAGAGTCAGGAGGCTGTGTGGTCCAGCAGCATTGATGAGGTCCCAAGGATATGGATATAGAGTCAGGAGGCTGTGTGGTCCAGCAGCATTGATGAGGTCCCAAGGATATGGATATAGAGTCAGGAGGCTGTGTGGTCCAGCAGCATTGATGAGGTCCCAAGGATATGGATATAGAGTCAGGAGGCTGTGTGGTCCAGCAGCATTGATGAGGTCCCAAGGATATGGATATAGAGTCAGGAGGTTGTGTGGTCCAGCAGCATTGATGAGGTCAAATAGTTGAACTCTTGGGGGTCCTGGTGACCTGTGTACCCCACAGGGCCAGTTACATTACTACAATCAAAACAAAATGCTGAAATACCACTTACAATAAAATGGTTTAAGGGATGTGCATCGATGTAATTTGGAACATGAAGAAACTGCAAAAGGTTTTGGCGAAGATAATAGATCAATGGAAATGAGTATCTGGCAGCAGGAAAGGGCACAGTGAAGAACAGCATGGCCAAGGGAAGTTGCTGCCGCCTCTGAATAAACTGGAAAACACACAAAAAGGAAACAACTTGAGACAAGATGAAGAAATTTAAAATTATTAATAATTGTAAATAAATAAATAGATATTAACATTTAAAAAAAAAATAAAATCCAATAAATCAAAGAGGGACAGACTCATATTTGCAAGCCATCATTAATTTCCCACAAGATTCATACTGTCACTATCAACTACAATCAATGGTAATTTATTCTGATCATTAACAACTTTAGCTTACTTGTAATTACATCTAGTATTAGTAACTGCGGACAGATAGAAAATAATTTGTTCCTGTCCACCTATTCAAAACTGCCAATTATCTTGAAAAATTTTTTAAGCACCTTAAATTAAAACTTAGCAGAAATAATAGTTTAGTTCATTCAACGTGTTCCAAATGCTTAATACCAGGAAACATTCTACTGTACCGCTGCTGAATCTCTATCTATAATTAAATGTTCTTTCTCCAATTAAAGATAAATCGTCTTACAAAGTGAAAAAAAAAAACAATTTTGCTATTCCAATTATTAAATCATCATGTCCCAGAAGGTTCATGATTCAGTGCTGCAAACAAGTGTTTGACTAAAAAGTCCTGAACACTACTAACCCTAACATCGGCAGGTGTGAGCTTACACTTGGGGTTCCTCATCAACATCAGAGAGATGACATCGAGTACTGCATCATCAAGCCGGTTCTGTAGCACTTTCACAAGTTCTTCCTGTATATCTTTACCTGTGAACAGACACACACAGTGTGAAGCTTCCCTGACATTCACTGCAAATAACATTTTTTATAGACACCATGGGAGATCTCTCTAAGCATTTGTACTCAACTCTTGCGCTTCTTGGAAGAGAAGATAATTGCAAACTAAACACTTACTCCTAAATTAAGCATGTCAACAAAAAAAGATTGCAGAAATAATTTTCTGTCACTGCAGCTAATTTACTACTAATAACATTTCCATATTTACAATATAAAAAGAAGAAATATGTACAAAATATAAAGAAATAAAAAATAAACTAATCATAAGTTAGTATATATCAATGTGTTTCATTAATTCTAGGTAGCAGTTCATCCCCAACTGGCTGTATCCAAGCACACCAGTTCTTTCCACATCTAAAAATAGAGTTCAAACAAAGATTTCCTACTTTACCATTTGCGAGACCATGTAGAAGTCAATCCCTTGTCTGGTTACAATGGTAAGAGCTGAGCACCAAACTAATCACCTGACCTTGTAAAATGGCCCATGACTAGAGAAATGGAACTCTGTCACTAAGAGACAAGGAAGAATAATTCTATCAATATAATAGTGCCTACGTTTTAACATTGATACCATCTGATAGTTCTCCCTTTCAAATTTTAAATAGATTGATCAATTAGATAAAAAATAAAAACAGACTAATTTGTGTCCATTAATTTCCATTCCCACTCCCTACTTTCTTTTATTACTTGTGTAACTAACTGAACAAACAAAACCAAAAATAAAGAAGAAAATAAATTTGAAAGAAAGGGAGAGTTTAAGCAGAATCATTTATGCAGTGCTTAACCCTTTTAAGAGTAAACCCATATATTTATAGTGAGTAGATACTGATCCTAACAAAGTAATTCTGTAAATGTTTCCAAGGTTTGGCGTCCTATAGCCTAAAAATTTTTGGAAATGTATATTTATGAGATTACTCTGTCAAAGGGTTAAAAGCAAACATATACAGGTGCATCTCAAAAAATTAGAATATCGTGGAAGAGTTCATTTTTTTTCCGTAATTTAATTCAAACAGTGAAACTTTCATATATTCTAGATTCATTACACATAAAGTGAAATATTTCAAGCTTTGTTTTGTTTTAATTTTGATTACAGCTCATGAAAATAAAAAATCCACCATCTCAAAATATTAGAATATTTCATAAGATCAATAAAAAAAAGGGGGGATTTATAATATAGAAATGTCGAACTTCTGAAAAGTATGTTCATTTATGCACTCGATACTTGGTCGAGGCTCCTTTTGCACGAATCACTGCATCAATGCGGCGTGGCATGGAGGCGATCAGTCTGTGGCACTGCTGAGGTGTTATGGAAGCCCAGGTTGCTTTGATAGCGACCTTCAGCTCGTCTGTATTGTTGGGTCTGGTGTCTCTCATCTTCCTCTTGACAATACCCCATAGATTCTCTATGGAGTTCAGGTCAGACGAGTTGGCTGGCCAATCAAGCACAGTAATACCATGGTCAGCAAACCAGTTACTAGTAGTTTTGGCACTGTGGGCAGGTGCCAAGTCCTGCTGGTAAAGGAGATCAGCATCTCCATAAAGCTTGTCAGCAGATGGAAGCATGAAGTGCTCTAAAATCTCCTGGTAGACGGCTGCATTGATTTGGACTTGATAAAACACAATGGACCAACACCAGCAGATGACATGGCACCCCAAATCATCACTGACTGTGGAAACTTCACACTGGACTTCAAGTAACTTGGATTCTGTGCCTCTCCACTCTTTCTCCAGACTGTGGGACCTTGATTTCCAAATGAAATGCAAAATTTACTTTCACCTGAAAAGAGGACTTTGGACCACTGAGCAACAGTCCAGTTCTTTTACTCCTTAGCCCAGGTAAGACGCTTCTGACGTTGTCTCTGGTTCAGGAGTGGCCTGACACTAGGAATGCGACACTTGCAGCCCATTTCCTGGACACGTCTGTGCGTGGTGGCTCTTGATGCACTGACTCCAGCATCGGTCCACTCCTTGGGAAGCCCCCCCAAGTTCTTGAATCGGTTTTGCTTGACAATCCTCTCAAGGCTGCAGTCATCCCTCTTGCTTGTGCAACCTTTTCCTACCACACTTTTCCCTTCCAGTCAACTTTCCATGAATATGCTTTGATACAGCGCTCTGCAAACAGCCAGCCCTTTGAGTAATGACCTTCTGTGGCTTACCCTCAATGAGTGTCTTCTGGACAACTGTCAAGTCAGCAGTTTTCCCCATGATTGTGGTTGTGTGTACTGAACTAGGCTGAGAGATTCATGGTATTTATACTGCATAAATAGTGATTTACTCAAACTCAAAATGGAATATTCTAATATTTTGAGATATGCTTTTTCTATTTTTTTTTTAGCTGTAGGCCGTAATTATCAAAATTAAAATTAAAAAATGCTTGAAACATTTTAGTTTACATGTAATGAGTCTGGAATATATACAATTTTCACCTTCTGAAATAACTGACAAAAAATATTGAACTCTTCCACGATATTCTAGTTTTTTGAGATGCACCTGTATTTCCAAAAACTCATTGAAGAATAGAGTCTACAATGGAACATACCAACTTCTGAGATGCCATGAAAAGACAACTCAATACAATCCTCAGATCTCTGCCTGCTATGACTTCCTGTTGACGTCACTGAGTAAGTGTCAAAATCTTTCAATGACTTTGTCGACTCCTGAAAACAGAATTTTAATTCAGTGCCATATGAGAATAAAACAACAGGTAATCAGGCCAAAATGACAATAGCAAATTATTTTTGTGTTATAGTCTAATTCAGTATTTACCCAAAACCTCAAGAAAACCATTCCTCTGTTTTGAACACAAATATTTTTCAATTAAACAGATTTGATTATTCATATTTTATGCTCACTGTCCACATGTGCAAGCAGTAGATATTAAGAAAGAAAATTCCTACATATAAAAAATTTTTAAAGTTACTCTTAGAAGATTGTATGTAAATAAACATTCAAAATAAATTTACAACTTTTTTCAGAAGTTAACTTCATATTATTAAGTTTTTTAAGAAAATAGACAAATACTGGTATAGATATGAAAAAATCTATCTATATCTCTCTTTCTCTATATCTATCTATCTATCTATCTCTATCTATCTATCTATCTCTCTTTCTCTATCTATCTCTATCTATATCTATCTATCTCTCTCCTCACATATGCTGTGTCAAAAAAAATAAAATGTTTCTTTCCAAAAACTACCTCATCATCATCCAGCTTTCCTCCTGGACCAGTTGTTGAAAAAGGAGAAAGATCTGAAATTGTAAAAGAAACTTGTATTTTGATGGTTTTATGAACAGAAAAATACTGTAAAGTGATCAGAATTTTTACAAATAAATAAATAATAAAGACTGAAGTTCCAGTGTTTGTTCAGGTAGGCAAACATACTTCAGAAAAGAGCCTTTTCTTGTAATAGTCAAGCAGCTTTAAAAAGAGATGGATGCTACTGTTTAAGATTGACATTGATGCAGAAAGGTAAATAAACAAAACTTACTGGCTGAACTCATATGGCTGTCAGAATCCAGGTCCAACCTTCGATGTCCTGATTCTTCAGGGCAGGGTGTACCTGATGACTTACATTCATTTAACCTAAAATAAATATATGAAAGTAAATAAATTTTAAAATAATAGAACAAGAATAATTTATTACATATTCTAAATTTTAGTTTCCCTGTATAGTTACTGGTCATAAGTGTAATATAAAATTCCAGTTTTTTTTTTCTTATTTAGTTTCTCCCCTGTGATGATTTGATAGTGTCACTGGCTAATGTTTTAAATAATTTCCTGATTAATTAGTCACTCTCTTTCTGTACAAACAAGTAAGTACACATGTATGTGCATGACACACACTTTTTCCAGTTCAAGGTTTATTTTTCACCTGAATTAGCCTCAAGAATCATGCCACATTTACAAATTATGCTTAATAAGAAAAAGGCAAAAATCCATAATGTTCTGCCAGAGATAATGGCTGTTAGAGGCTGGCTGTCCAGAGATAATGGCTGTTAGAAGCTGGCTATCCAGTCACATGTTTCAGGGATTCTCAGTAGAAAGAAAAGACAGAAGGAATTGGGAAGGTCTGTTTTACTTTAATACTACAGTCTCATTTGGTTACTTTATGCTGGTCACAGAGTGTAAAAACCATACGGAGAAAGAAGTTTTTAAGAAATGCTGTTTATATATTGATTCTGAATAACTAATCATTTTAAAGAAAAATTCCTTTCTCTTAGTACCAAAAAAAGAGAGCTGTTCACATTATGTCCACATCAAACAGAGGTTTTAGAATGTACGGAGTAACGCAGCTAGATTTAAAACAGTCATCAGGCTATAAGTTCTTTTTTTTTTTATTATCTATACTTTCTAAAACTTGCTTTTCTATTAGTGCATCAGTGAAAACATGGATGGACCATTTAGATGGCAACACTGTGATTGTACTTCAGATGTCTGTCAATGCTTGATTTACAGTGGTTATATTGAACCATCCTTGTTCATTGCTGTTTTGCAAAACCCCCATGTTCATACTCACTTGACGTAGAACACATTATCAGAATCCTTTATCACAAACATGTTCCTTCGGTTGTTCACAGAAAACTTGTTCAAGACCGTCCTCAATGCATGCATACCTGCAACACATTAATGAGCAACTCATTTAAATATATCTGTATTGTTCACTTTGCAGCATAAAATCAATGGTTATTCACTCATATATTTCCATTCCTATAAACATACATTTTCTCAGAAATGAAAACTATCTGAATAATAATAATAAAGTCAACATCAGATGAAGGTATATAATTTACTAACATCATCATAGAAGAAGAAGAATTTACAACAGATACAAAACACGCAAGATTTTAAGAAATACAAAAAGATGCAGTTACCTCGTGATATGCCAGTTCGTGATGTTCCAGTTTTGAGTCGAGGATGCAAAGGAAAATGGGTTCCCCACTTATGGTCACAAGCAAAATGGCCTGGTAGAAAATGTCTGGCATCAGCCAAATACCTCTGTTCTTGCATCTCTTCTTCATCCTCATCATCTTGAGCATCTGCAAACCAGAAAGAAGTTACAATCAATTACCTTACTTTGTTTAATGAGTTGCAGATTGTGCAGGAAGCACCTGCTAAAGCATCAATGTTTTTGTTACATAAGTTGATTTCTTTAAGGAATCCAAATGCTTGAGTTTCAAGTATTGGGTAAATTTGGCACAAATCAAATAAACAAAATCAGAGATTCACAGCACCAGAGATTAATGTAAAAAAAATCTTGTAATTATCTTTTAAAAAAAACGTTTTTTTTTATAAATTAAAGAAGTGCAAATCAGAAATCCCAAACATTGATGGTTTTGCTTGTGTGAGCTGCTACCAAATAACTTGTAGTATCAAAAGGAGAACGTTTCACATCAACTCTTCAATGTATTTAGCAAAGAATAAAGACAGAAAAATCCCACCTGGTCCTGGTATTGTCATCTTATCATGCTTCCATGATACATCTTCATCAGCCTCTGGAACCAATAAGCCATTGCACATGTGGGTCTCATACAGATCATTTAACAGAAATTGCTGCAAATAAAAGCAACATACACTTTTTAAAAAATAATTCTGTGCCTATACAGCACATTTCACTGGCAATTAAAACAAACAGGATTAATGATAGGCTGACGTTTAAATCACTGATAAAAAGACTGTTTTGTTACTGCTTAATTAGCCTTTTCTCCATTTACAGTGCTCAAATATAAGGTACATTCAAATTAAACCTGGCTAGAAATGATTACAGCAAATATATTTTCAGCCAGATTTCATTTGAACATTCCTAGTATTAACAGAAATTCATAACTTTTATTTAAGATGAATGTAATGTGTATACACCATAAGTACATCAGATAACAAAATACACCAGTTTTCTTCTTACCCCTTTTTTTTAGAACGTGAACTTTTTTTAATGTATTATACACAAAATACAAATTATATAAAGACAAAAAATCAGATTGGCAAACAGGTTTTGCTCATTAGTCTTGCTTACCTGATTGACTCTTTTACATGTATCTTTAATGTTGTTGCTCACTTTCCACAACAGCTCTTGTGCTTGAGATTCAACTTCACAAGATTTGTCTCCCCTAAAATAATTACAACAGAACTGATGATGATGATGATGATGATGATGAGTGAGTGAGTGAGTGTGTGTGAGTGTGTGTGTGTGAGTGAGTGTGTGTGTGTGTGTTTGTTTGTTTGTTTTTCAGTGTGCCAAAGCAGGATTCCAACCTACTTAATTTCCTTTCTTCTTCATTCCTTCCATCCACCCCCACAGGCTGCTGGAAAGGTTTTGAAACAACTTAACTTTGACAGTGGGTTAGGGTTCACAAAAACAACGGCAATGGAGAGTTGTAGTTTCATTAATAATAAAAATAATAATCATCCCTTGCAATTGAAGATGTCTGTTCACAAATTGCATGCAAACATCTGGGTGCATGAATTTGTTTAGTTTCTGTAATAAGTAGATTTTGAACAGAGTCAATAAAGACTTTATCTCCTCATCATTTAACAGAATAGCAAATGGGTTAGATTAAAATTCTATGCAAACATGTGATTTGTCTGACAATTTAACAGAATCATTAACAAAGACAAAAAACTGGACAGTCTCAAGAGCAGCACACAAAATAACCTTAATAGTGTAGAACTTAAAACAATTAAAAATACTATACATTAAAAAATAAACTGCTTGTAATCAGACATTAAAATAGATTGAGCATAATATATATTCAATCACAAGTTAACATGTCATTAACAAAAATCATCTTAAGATAATTATCAAGGCTATTGCATTTAGCAGATATGAGTTAATGTTGGCTTAAAGCTCCCTGTAAGTCCCTTGGGTTAGCTAAGAGAGATGCATTTACATGACAAAGAAGCCATATTCTATCCATAGAAATTGGTTTCATAAGGCATTAAACAACGACAAGACTACAGTGAGAAAAAGCTGTTAAAAAAACATCTACAGTTAAAAATTTGTTTCTCAGGTAACTGGTTATCCGTTTAATCAGTCTCATCCCTAAAATATTCCTCTTCAGCTTTCTGATTTCACTGCTGGAATTGTTCCCAAATTTTCTCTAATCTAGCACAGCATTTCAAACAACACCTGTCAGCAAAAATAGAAATAAAGAAAACAAGACACCAAGACCTGGTGACTTGGTGCGCATGATAAGGTAGACATTTGCAAATGAAATTACCAACAAGTATCACAAAGGCAGCCTCAGCTACATTGAGACAACCTGTGCTGATACAGATGATTTTTCCTGCTACCTGGCTGTGTCAGCACTTGAAACATGTTATTTGAAAGGACTACAAGAACAAAGGTGAACAGAAGATTCTTCAAAGATGCTCCAGCATCCAGATGAGGATATTACAGGAATTTAAAAAATGCACTATAGTATAGAAAAGAGCTTATATTCCACCAAAAACACCTGACCAAACTATGCACAGCTAAAAGTGAAGAGTTAACCATGGGAAATACTGAACTAGATTTTAAGTGATGGGTAAGCTTTATCATTCCTTAAGTGAGATAAAGCAAATGAAGGAAAAATGTTTCGCAAAGTGTACCTGGTGTGAAAGTACAGTGTGACTTTGTTGATGTCAACCTGCATGATGAGCCAGAAGTTGGGCATCGTTGATTTTTGGCCTGCAGCATCACTGAAAAATGCTCCATCATCGTTGTTGGAATCACTTGAGTCACCTTCATAGCCTAAAGAGAAATAAAATGGTACATCCATCCGCTTACTCTTTAAATCTTCTTTCACACCGCTTTTGTAATCAGTAAGTAACAGGCAGCAGAGAAACAGCAAAGTTCTTGTGTGCTTCCTTTTAAACAGTTTTTTTTCTAGTGTAGTTTATAACTGAGCATCACTAGCCGATCAAGCTACATGCACATTCTGCCACCTTAGACTAACCTGAATCCTTTGCACACTCCCTTTCTGAGTAAATGCCAGGGTGGCTAAAAGCAAGAGATTTCGCCCTCATCATTACACGTAAAGAACAAAGGCCCACCTACAGGCACTGTATTTCAAAAGCAGTAAGTTACTTTCAGTTTTCTTTAACGTATCTAATT
Organism: Nautilus pompilius; assembly: GCA_018389105.1. Classification (NCBI taxonomy): domain Eukaryota; kingdom Metazoa; phylum Mollusca; class Cephalopoda; order Nautilida; family Nautilidae; genus Nautilus; species Nautilus pompilius. The sequence continues at coordinate 304,869 of JACATO010002729.1, forward strand.
TAGCTTTACTGAGTTAAATAATCTGCTAACTGATATTATAGTGCAATTCAGAAAGGTGTCTTAGATCTCAGGTATGTAGACGTCTACTGCATCATCTCTCTTCTATTAATTATTATTTTTCGTTGTTCAAAAGAGAACTAGGCCAGCAAAAATGGCATGCATTTTTTAATAAATTAATAAGGGAAAATCTACAGTGTAAGAGAAAGAAATAAATCATAATCATTTATATAAATGTATGGCTCTTAAAATTTAATTCCTGTAAACATCACTTTTGAAAGTCAAAACTTTGCAATGTAAAACTTCTTTTATTAATTGTATAAGAGCATTTTTTCTTTTAATTCTTAAAATCAAGCAAGAAAAAGTGGTTTTCATACTAATTGCACCTGCACAACAAATAAATCTCAGCCAGTAACTTACCTTTACACTTTTTTTATGGAGGACAGAAGATTCTTAGAAGTCTTCTTAACACTGCAGTGTGTGTGTGTGTGTAATAATAATAATAATAATAACGATGCTTATGGCAGAAAGGTCACTTGGCCTGTATCTTCCAACTCTGCAACTGGTTATCGATTAAAAACTCTTGGAGGTTCCAAAATAATTACTACTACTACGAATTCTAGTAATCATGATATTTAAGCGAAGTCAGAAGTAAAGTAAAATTACCTTAAAAAAGTTATGAAACAAAAAAAAAAAAAACAAATTTTTTTAAAAATTACTAAATTTTAAAATCTGTCATCAATTTTAAAAAAACAAAAAAAAAAAGTCACTGACCTTCTTCAGTAAAGCTCCCTCTAGAGGAGACCCAGGATGGGGTCTGTGGGACAGTGGATGGCTGGCTTGAAGTGGCTGTTTTCTGGGCAGTTGTTGGGGCCGAGAAATGCCTGGCTCGTGACAGGTGTGCACTGGAGGCACTAATTGCAACCTTGACTGGAGCTGTAGACAGGTACTTTTCTCCCACTGCACGCTGTGTTTTGCGGCATTCCTCAGCCTCAAACCCACCAAAGCTTGATGAACGCTTAAGTACTCCTTCATCCGTATCACTTGTCCGGCTGGAGCACTCCATTCTCTGGAGCAGAGCCGTTCTCTCAGGTGACAGCCGACAGATCTCTTTTCGACCATTTGCATTTGTCAGCTGAATTGAGATGTCAGCCTCAAAGGCCCTCCCATCAACAGAGGGTCCACTACCCCCCACATCCTGTGGCCCATTGGTTGCGTTCCGGAACAGACTTTTCTGGAGAAAGGTGCCCACTTTCACCTCACTAGAAGGTCTGTGCTCATCAAGATCAGGATTAGATTTCTTGGTAGTTTTGCAGGTCAGTTTACCCATCGTGAGTTCGCTCAATGCTGAACTCAGAGCCAGAGCATGTGCCATGGCTCTGTTTGATGCCACAAAGAAATAGTTATCCTGCTTGTTTAGCCGGTAACCACCCAAGTTCATCCTCTCAAACTCCTAGACAAAGACAATTTCAAAAGATTACCAGCATTCTTTATATTACAACAGCAGTAGCAACAATAAAACTTTCCACAAGTGATTCCCTTCCAAAGAATGCACAATATTACATTAATAATCCAAAAAGACGCCAAAAACATCCGCTCGTGACTTATAAATGTTACTACTGAAAGCCTTTGCGGCTTACATTAAAGTATCTGGAACCCTTCTGCAATCTCTATCCTTATGTTGTGATGTTCTTCAAGTCCTGCTTATCCCATCGACCTTTTACAGCAGAACTAACTTACAGCCTACCTAAATACCCATACCTCCGACACTTCTGTCTGTACACAACCATGTCCGGCCATTTGGAATACATCTACTCTGTACTTTATTTACTTTGTTTTTAAACTTAGGGACTAAGGTAAATCACCACACAGGATAGTTGTGCAAACTAAGATGACGAATGTTTCCACTAACTTGCCTTCACTTCATAGTTGTAAATACTAATCCATTTTTGTAATTTATATTGCAGAAAAACTATTTTTTACACACAATAAATCTGAACTTTGAAGTGAACTTTTCATTACAGTTGTCTTTCTTTTATACTTTTAGTAAGTAAAAATATAAAATAATAAGCCAGCAAAGGCCATGTGCCATGAGGAGTTGGATATTTAACTTCCATAAAGAGAGGGTGTACATCGAGGCACTATCTACAAAAGAAGTGTTTGCTCCAGAACTGACAAGACAAGTATTGCAGCGCTTTTTCATGGGTGTGGCTAAAATGTGAGAGTGTGCACAACCGTGATGAGGGGAGCAAAATGACAAAATATCACCAAGCGCAGAGAATGTGCAGCGATGAAAGCATATGCCAAAAAATAAAATGATACTGGTTTTTTTTCCTATCAAAGGTATTTGATTTTAATCAATAATTTTTTTTTTTTTTTTTTTTTACTTAGAAATGTTATTTCTTGTGATCCATTTAAAATTTGTCCTGCCTCAAAGCAATGTCCAGCTGACATACAAATGCCCATTTCTGTTTCTGTGACAAGCAGCAAGAATGCACTTTCATGAGTCCTTATACCTTGTAAAGGGTGCCGGGATGAACTGTCTGTGGAAAAATTGTAGAACATTTACAAATTCCTTCCTTTAAGTGTACAGAATAACTGAGCCATGGTGAATATTGATTTAGCGGCATATGACAGAAACTCCATGCTCCTTTTGCATCCTTTTTTTGAAATCAAAATTCTCAAGAGACAGGTAATTTTTTGCAAGTAGATTGTGTTTAAAATTGTCCATTAGTCCTATAGATGAATTAACGTGCAATCCAATATCATCAGGATTATCATCAGAATGGTTGGGTTGTTCACATTTAGCTGCTGTTGTTGAATCTGGACCAGAGATAGTGAAACTTTGTTCATAAGTTCTTTTTCCTTCAAGTATTTTTCTTCCTTGTCAGGTATTTCAAATTTCTGATTTGCTAAAAACCTTCTGACATCTGTTCTCAAAAAATGAGGATTAACAAAATATCTAAAACAAATAGAGACGTAACCTGTACTTGACTTGACTTGACTGGATCACTCAGCTATTGGATAGAAATTTCTTTGTCAATTTGTATAGCCTAGTGGGATCTGAAAATGGCTCCTGGTGCTTAATTTGATTAACCAATCAATGCTGGGGTCACTAACTGATAAAAAAAAAAACAGTTACACTAACCAATTAGTGATCCCTTCATTTCTTTTTTAACCTATCAGCTTGTTTCTCAAAACTAGACAGAGACATGGTTTAGTTACTTACTCTGATATATGCCCATTCTGCCAGTGGATTATACTGTACCTATATTGCTACTCTCTTCCCAGCCCTTTTTGGGCCTTCAGCCTGATGTGGTCAAACTCATTATTTCTTGCCTGATCCATGGTGAATCCACTCCCTACCCCTTGGGGGGACAGTTTCCCTCTCCCTTGTGGATGCCCAAACACAATTTCTCTAATAGTCTTAATGACTTGATAATGCCATTTTACTCTTCTACTAACTGGATTTTTTTATATCATAAAATAGTAGTCTGAGGAGATGGATTAACATCGGTGCAATTATTCCTCAGCTGTTTTTGTACTGATTTAGTGTCCAGAGGTGGTGTGCTCTTGTTGCTCTTCTACACCAGTACAGATTGACTTTAGCTTCCTTCCATGCTCTACCAAATCACATGGCTTTCAACGAGTTCCTTTTCTGTTTCAGTCAGTGGTACTCGGCCATGCAGGAATGGATTTTTGGAAACTCAACTCAAACAATCCACTCATCACATAGTCAGAAGTGTCTGCTCTCTCTTAAGTGTTGATAAAAAAGAAAAAAAGGGGGGGGAGGAAAACAGGAATTTCTCCAGTGGATTCAGTAAAAGTTGCTACAACAACTCTAAGATTTCTGAGCTTAACAAAAAAATGCAACTCCTCAAGCTTATAAAGTTAAAACAGTCCATTAGAGCTAACAATAATTAAAATAAACATTCTTAAAGCTGCCTGGTAGAGGCAGTTTGAATGACGAAAAATTGTACAAGGAATCCTACTTTTCTACAGAAAATTTTGTTTTGAAAATAACGGACAACTTAATCAATATTTAGCTGCTTCTGTTTTGTTTACAGTAATTATTAGGCACATTATTTGTTCAACAAGCACCTGTTTTATTGGGGTACAGGGGCTCACCTCAAGAAACATGGACAGACTCTGTTCTGGTCCAAACACAAACTTCGGCTCCACTGTCTCCATGTAACAGGAAGACTTCTTTATTTCAACTGACTTCTGGATGTGATCAGTCACCATCTGCAGGACATCTTTTGTGATGGGGTAGATGTGACGCAGTGCGCACACAATCTCATCTCTCAACATCCAGTCAATCTGGAGTGAAATAATAAGATCAAGTGTTAATTCCCAGTACCAGAAACAGAGACGGAGAATTCTTCAAGACAAAGCTATTGAAGAATATTCACATTTTAATTTAAAAATGAGCACAGTAATGGTTAGAATATGCATATCAATTAAGATTTTGAGTCAGAATAATGTGGCTGACTGTAAATGGCATCAATGAACCAAACCAACACTTTTTAGTTAAAAAAATAGAAAGTCTGTTCTTGTTTATGCTGATTCTGAAGAAGACTGCATGTAACCAAAGGCATTAGTTCTAACAACTGCACCAATTCACAAATACTATGAACAAAAACTGTCACATCAAGCTGACTTACACTGGAAATGGCCATAAGTGACTGGCTTTTTATTCAACACTACTGTTAGGTAAGTAAGAGAGGCTGGATTATTTACAATTATTCATCTCAATGTTCAGTTTTCAAACACCATCAGTCCCTGCATCTTGTTATTTCTCAGAGTAAATAGCCTAGCAGTTAGACCACTGAACTGCCAGAGTTAATGGCCTCCAAGGTTGAATCCTGACAAAGACTGGTTCAGTTTGGTGTAACTACCTTAGCAAAGTTTATTTTTGTTCTTCTTCACCAGACAGCTGTGTGGCTTTTCTCTGGGCTCTCCAGTTCTCCCCTTACATCTAAAGATGAAGAGTTTACAGTAGGGCTTTCCTTGTGACACCACAAGTAATGTGGTGGCCTCAGTGACTGCTACTCTTCTGTTGCTTACCATTAACCCAACTATTTCTGCTTCAAATGCTGACAAAGGGAGATAATCATAAATACAACCATAGTTTGATATCCTTATTAATACATTGAGAGAGAGAAAAATAGATATGGTACTAAAATAAAATTAAATTCAAAATAGCAGAATAATAGATCTGATAACACAGTGTTACTTTAGATGCATGCATACATACTTCTTCCTTGCAGTGGATTATAGCCTGATGTTGATGTTTTGGCAGGTGACCAATTGGATCTCCAAATATGTGTCGGAATCTATGGGGAAAAAAGTTGTACCTTTAAATGTGACATGTGTCTGTAGAAATCTAATTCTTGGTTCTAACTCTTCTACAGACATGATTCAAAATGCTTGCTATAAGAATTTCAAATGAGAGACTGGAAAATAATTGACATTGTAGATGACTTACTATGGTAAAAGCAGTCTATCACTTAAATACAGTTCTTGTGATCAGTAATGTAGCAATCACAAGTCCAAACAGGGTGGTGATATCAAATGAATGCAATGGAGTCAAAAGATGGGTACATAGGTAGGAAAGTTTTTCAACAAACAATAAAAATCATGATTAAAAAGCTTATGTTTATTGCCAGTATGGATATTTCAATGGTGATGAGGACATTAAAGTAAGAAACTACAAATGAATCTACAACTAAGACTGACAGGTTATCAGATAATATCTGTTAAATGTGATGATCAAGGAACATCATGTCTACAAAGTAAATTCTTCAATAAACATTATTCACAAGCTGAAATATTCCTACAGAAGAGTGGCTATTTATTGGGGATATTTATAAATGTGGACAAGTGGGTGTTTTTTAATAGCTTTTTGGGAATGAAGTAGGGAGTAGGTTGTTATTGGAGCATGGGTGACAATTAGAACCCTTATGGTGTTAGATCAGGGGGAGACAAATAACTGTTAATGGTGGTCCTCATGCATTCTAATAGAAACGATACCAGCTCTTGAGGTGAAATATTTTTTTAGCAACAATATTAATAATAATAAATCTTCATCAAAATTGAAAGATAATTAAATAAGGAAAAATAAATGAATGTTTAATTCTTTGGTCTATTGTATATAAAGACAACTTTGCAAATAACTAAAATAATTTCAAATATTTAGGTACCAAATAATTTGGTTTATAAAGAGAGAGAGAAAAAGTTTAATGATTTAAATAACCAATTGGCAGTTGGGCAGCTTGATGGCTTGTCATCAGCAATACTGTTAGTTATTAATAATAATGTTTAAAAAAAGAAAAAAAGGTGATAATACTCATCTTGGCACTAAAATAGTATTGATAATAGATTAGTTTAAGTAGCAACAACAAACTGACATGAGTTCTCAGCTATGGGGGCACATTGAAATCTTTGAAGCATTGAGCAGTTTGGTTAGGTACAGTAAACTTAATATTGCATCACTGCAGATGGATTAACAGACATCAATGGTTTTTCTAGCTTAGTATTGTTTTGTGTTATGAAAAGGTGCAAAATGCTAGTCAGAGGTTGACTGATACCAGACCTTAGGTGCACTTTCATTAATAAGATATTCAGAGTTTCTAGATTGCTGCACCAATGAATAAAATTGTCCCTGCTTTATCAGGCATATAAGAAACTGGTCTTTGACAGGTGACAAAAAATGGTTTTCTGTAAATCAACGCCACCAAATGGTTAGGTTTATAAACTCCCCAACACCTGTCAATTATCTATGAAAATCACTTGCACGCATTAACAAGTTGAAAATCAACCAGACCAACCCTCCATCTGTTGACGTCACATTGCTGGATGAATCTTCCTGATCTTCCCCACTAGCATTGGAAAACATTCTAGAAAATATTGGCTTCTTTGTTGGCGATCCAATATCTAGTGGCACGGTCAAACAGTTGATGTCGAAGGTCACTTTCAGATAGCCCAAATCTAGTTCAAGAATCTCCTCACAAAGAGTATTAGTTATATCACCTAAAAGCAAGCAAAAAAAGAGATGATATTGACTTGTCAACAAACTCTTGTTGTTTCACTCTTTTAAAACCAAGTCACTTGCAAACATTTAAATTCTAAAAATTTATGGGGAAAAAAGATGAATGTAATAGGTAATTCATAGAGCTAAAAGAAAACACTGGTGGATAAAATAGGTAAAGTCGATTATGCCAGAGATGCACGAGAGTGAGGAGGAAATCAGTTTTTCGTAGCAAATGCTGACTGCCTCATTAATATTTAAATATTTTAATCAACAATAACAAAATTATTTTTAAATTAAGTATTACATAATATAAGATACAGTAAGTCATTGATGAATTCAAATGATATGGATGTTATTTTAACAAAATGTATTCCATATGTGAAATTTACACATGAATGTACGTATTCACTACATGGAATGCCAATGCATTATAGAGAATCATTAGAGAAGCTGTTATTCTGGAAATTAGTTTATCATGTCAATCTCAGGTAATTTCACAGATTATCATAGTTTGATGAAAATCAATGAGGCACACAGCCTCTCAGTCAAATCCTAAGGCAGCATGTACTATAGTTACAAATTCAAACCATGGGGAATCACTGCAATTACTTAAGTCCTACAGAGAAAAAATGTTAATTTCCCCAATTTAGTCTTGAGTAAAGCTAATCTCTATCTCTTCTTGCCTTTCAATAACTAGCCATTTAAAACACTGGCAAGGAACCTACATATATAAATACAGCAATCTCAGTATCAGACAATGTGGCTAATGCCAAAGAAAACAAAAACAGCAGACTGTAAATGTACATACCAACACAGGTGGGAATGGTGCCAACAGAGATGCTGTGATGGTCGAGGTTCCTTTTGATGGTACAAGTGAAGTTGATGAACAGTGGAAAGAGAGAATCGCTTGTCCTTGACAAGACTTCATTGTCGCTGTCTCCTAATGAACCAGGATCTGAGTCCGACTCAAAGAAAGTTATGCTCTGATTATGGTACTGCTTCTCAGTGTAGATCTGAGCAAGACCATCTTCACAGATCACTGCATCCGTCTCATCTCCTGTAACTTCTTTATCTTGGGAATCTGAGATAACAGATCATTTCTATTTACTTTCATCTCTTTTTCAATGTGGAAAATACAAGTTTAAAAAAAAAAATTATCTGTCTTAACTGTCACTCTTTCTCAACATCTTAGCCTTTTAAAACTCTAGCTAATCTCCTCTTACTGTCACATTTTCCTGTGTCACCTTTTCTACATATTTCTACTGTGGTGCATAATGTGCATATTATTTAGAAGTGATACAGAAGCAATGAAATCTCACCATTTGGGGTCTCAGTTAGTTCTGAAGCTTCCCCAGTTCCTGTTTCTCCCTGTGTTTGCTGGGGAAAAAAGAAAGAAGTTTTTATTTTTTGGCTAAAATCCCAAATGGTTTTCTTTCCCTTGTGGGTATGCATGCATTCATTATGTTCTGCAGTTCAAAGGATTCAGATGGTTATCTTCCCTTAATTTGCATCAAGGGAGATACTTTTAAAAAAACTTGTAGACCTACAAATACAAAAAATATTTTGCTTATTTTCTTCTCATTCTAAGTCATGTCCTGTATTTGCCACCTCTAGGATGCACTGGAGACTGAAGTTACAGATACCCTGACACCTACTGCTTTTGGTAAACATCATTATTAGTACAACAGTTAGTGCTGGTTTTGCTGTGAGCATGGAATTTGGTAGGCAGTAGGCCAGCTAGTGCTGACCACAGCCATTGCAACTCCTATGGAACAACAGTCAGTAACCTCATAACAGTCATCTCTCAGTGTAATCATCTTAAACCCATTTGTTTGTTTTTTTTTACTATTCCCCCTCCCACAGAATTAAGGAAACAAGACTAAAAGATGCAGCGCATACCCTCTAACAAATCATTACATTTTTTCTGTCCTTGTTCTGAAGATGGTATTTGGTTTTAAAAGTAGATACAATGGCTATCACAATAATTTCAGATGTAGGCAGAGTCTACAGAGAGAGCTAGGTCACTCACATCACTGCCATACTCGGGACAATAGTAGTAGTACTCTGGACAGCTAGGCACCGGCTTAAACCACATTTTCAGCAAGTCGTCAAATTTTCTTTGGATGAGCTGGTGAAGTCCTTGAACATACTCACACAACCTTCCATCATCCAGTGGCTGAATGGGGAGACTCATCTTAACATGGGGCAACTGCAGCACAGCCGGAATTGCCACACCTGTGACCATTTTGGTCTGACCTTCAGAATCACTAAGAGAAATTTTAAAAAATGTAAATAAATAAAATTTTACTCAGTAGATACATAGAAAAATCTTCTAATGCATCACTCAAGCTTATCAGGGATTATCCCATCATGTTGCTAAAACCAAAAAAAATGCAAGATTGTTAGTGACTTGTTTCATAGTTCAGTTAAAAACCAAAATCTTACTACCTGTCTTGCTCTTCAGCTGTATCCATGAACCGAACAGAAAGTTTCTGCACATCTCTGTTACCAATACTCAACACATCGGCTGTTTCTTGTTCTCCCTGTTTCCCAGGTTTTCCTGTGAACTGCCTTAGATGGCCACAGGCTGCATGGAGAAAAGATGTGATGTCAAGCTCAAGGGGAAGTGACTCTATGCACACATCATTGATGGCAGCATCAAAGTCTTGCTTGTCCACACAATTGTTCTCAATCAAATTTTTGAAAATTCCTAGAAACAAAGCAGTGTGGTGTGAAAATTTTCTCCTTTTTTTTTTTTTTTGCTGTATTTTTCAAAGCAAGGTAAAGTCCAGCTAACATATGCATCTAGTACTTTCTTTATAGTAATCAAAATGGCGATGACTATAGAAGAAAAGGAACTACAGAAAATTAAGAAAAAATAAAATTAAAATTAAATGGGGAGATGACAGAGCTGAGGGCAAATAAATCCTAGATTTTCTAAACCATTTTAGTTACCTTAGTGCTAAATTATTATAACATATTTTTTGAGAACTGCTATTCATCATTACTGTTGAATGTGGGAAAGTCAAAACCTTGAGTAGCATACATTATTACCCCCAATTTCATAAATCACAAAAATGTGTGACTAATTTTAATGTCAGTAATTTAGATGAAAAATTATATAATTTCAGTTTGTCTTTTTTTTTAAAGATGCTGAAAATATCAAACTAAAAAATAATAGTAAAACGGAGGCAAAATCTTCCATACCTGTTACATAGCAGTTGAAAAACATCTCTGATATCTGATCTCTGTGTTGTTTGAATTCTCCGGGCTGGTCACAGATGCTGTCATTTGACCTGCGGTCTAATGACATTGTGCTGTGTCTGCCTCCTTCACTGCTGTCATCTCGTTCTTCACTCTTATCACTGTCGTCAATCCCAAACGACCGCTGCTTCAAACTGAAGTTTTTCTCGCCATTCTCCGATTCACAGTAAGAAGAAAATGTGTGGTCATCTGTAATATCCTTAGGAAGTGAAAACGACCACTTGTTCACCAGTGAGTCTGTGATCCGGGAAAGAGAACAGTCATATACATAAATAGGGATCACATAGCTCTCCTTCCGTAACAGCTCTAAGTTGTTTTCTGACAAATGAATAAAGTCATCTGTGAGTTCCTGCTGCTGCAGTGTGGAAGCAACATTGACATTATCATCAGAGCTGGCCAGGTGAGGTGTGTCTGAGTCATCACAAACTTCAGTGGCTTTGATGTCTACATCAATGATCTCCTCCAGGCCCACATGGACCACTGTTTCTGCTGACTTCACTAACTGGTCCTCGAGGTCTGCCCTATCACCTGTCCGACACCACAAGTCATCAGCATCTGAGGAAAAACTCATCTTCATCAGCAGCAGCAGGTCGTCAAAGGAAGTGGGTACAAAGGTGAGAAAAAGATGGGTTGCTCTAACTGCCTTCACATAGCAGCGCCACATTGGGTAGTTGGAAATGTCTGGCTGCTTCTCTTTAGTATCTGATGTGTTGGATTTCATCTCATTGATTGTTATGCTGCTTCCAGTTTCTTGGCCTTCATCAACAAAATCAGTCTGCACATGCAAGGAAGGCGATGTGGAAAAGAGAGACTGGTCCTGCTTCCGACACAGCAGCATCTGGGTGAAATTCTGGCAGTCATCATGGGACAGTGACAATTCTTTCTCGTGGAAGTCCCGGAGATTCTCCATAAGAATTCCAAAAAGAATATTGTTTGGTGTCTTCCAGTCCTCCTTTGGATGGGAGGCTGGATCTGGAAAAGATTTTATAAAGTTGAAATAAACCAGAGTTACAACAATTTATTAAAATGATAACAACTTACTAAAATTTAAAATGTTGACTAAATATTTGCAGAAAGAAACTGATAAACAAGAAAAACTAATCATTCCCTCCATAAATTTTGTTTACAGGGAGGTGGAGAGATCCACTTTCATTTTGTTGATATACCTCAAGTTCAAAGTTAGTGTACATATAGAATCTGGAAGTGTCCCTCTTCTCATGATTAAGAAAGGATTCTCACAATGTAATGCTACAAAAAGTAGACAAGATTCTCAGCACAAGCAGAAATTGACTAAAATAAGTCTTTAAAAAAATACAAAAAGTTCATGGCAAAGCACCTGGACATCATGTTTAGCAGAGATATCAACTTTTGAAGCATTGAATAGTGGGAATTTTTCTAATCCCACTGTATATTACCTGAGCAAATTTCCACACCCCATGCCCTTTAAATCTGTATTACTCAACACAAATTGAACATTAGGACCTGTGACACACAATGCCTTTCTCAGTAATACAACCCACCCTTTGTAACAACAAATCTGTGTTTTGCATTACAACTATATTTGACTAAATGTATATCCAGTACAATACAAATACTACTGTTTCTAGGCTGGGGTGCAAATGCACCTTAGGAGGTATAAGTAAAGCAAAAACCAATACTGTGTGTAGATAGTTAATTATCAGCAGATAAACACTTGATTTAGATTTTCATCTAGTGCTGCATGAGTACAATTAAGATGTTTGGGTAACATAAGAGATTGGAAGAAAAAATCTTAAAATAAAATTTCTGTTACTACTTGAAAAGGAGGAGAAGTCCAATACAGAGGAGCAGCATCAGTTAAAATCAAAAGCAGATAGAGAGGAGAGAGAGAGACAGTGTACTAATTGATATGTTAGCTTTGTGGGCCATCATTCCAGTGCAAACATATTGCTGAGAAATGGGTCGTTTACTCTAAAGTCTCAGTTATAATTTTGTGAAGATCACATGATTAAAAATAAACTCTTACAATTAGACAGCAATAAAATGAATAACTACAAACATCATTTTTTTTTCTTCTAATAAAAACGATTAAATCTTTTTTTAAAATGTGGAGACCAAACTAAACAGTAACAGGAGAGATTTCTTCCTTTGGGTTTTCAGTTCTTTCTCTGACTGTTCAAACTTGGAGGAGGTTCTTCTTTAAGTGTGAAAGTTTGTGACACCATCATCCCTCATCTGCTTCACTTACCAACAATGAAAGCGGAGAACAGCATCTCTGCTTGCTGACAGCGAGGCAGCAAAGACAGGAGATCATAAGGAAAGGGAATCAACTGTATGCTAGGATGAATCTTCATGTCCTCTGCCTCATAGGGCTTCTTCGGACTGCAAAGAAATGAAATGAGATGTTGGTAAGAGCTAACCAACATTAAAATAGTCAAGCAGTCCCACTCATCAATGGCTGGATTGCGCAGCATGCGTCTCCTTGCTGAGCATTTAGATCATGTGGCTAGTTATCCACAGAAACAACAATAATGGAAACCTATCTGTGATTGTGATCTGCATGTCTCCCAACTACATAATTTCTTTCACAAGATCCTGGTAATGGGAAAGAATTTGCATGCAAGTGCTACGTAACATAGAAAACAAACCTGAAACAGTAACCAGCTCAAAGAGCATATTTATCAGGATGAATAAAACATCATAAGGGTGACAGTGGCAATGACGAATACCACACCTCGCAGGTAATAACAGCATTAAAATGACAGAAAACCACATGATTAATTTGTAATTTTAGTGCTGATAAATACAAAACAAGAATAAATAAACAATACTGCACAACAATCTTCAATTCCTCGATGTAGAAAACACTGATACATGAACCAAATAACAGTAACTAATGAAATAACCGTCAAAGTCACTAGCACCTTACAAACTTTATACTTCTCTTCATATATTTTCTCTTCAACAAACTTACTGTGCAGCAGCCATCCTCTGCCATATTTGCACCTGTAAATAAACCTTTTGTTGCTGGAATAATTATTTTGTAAAAACAGAAAACATTAGCAAACCGAATTAATGATAAAAACAAATTTCTCTGGATCTAAAGAAATAAAAAAATAACATGCAGTAGATAAATGCAATCAAAACAACAACTAAATCAAAACTAAATATCCATTTGCATTCTTTTATTAAGATTCAGTAAATAGATTTACAACTAAAGTTATGCCAAAGTGAAAAGCTAGTGTGTATATTGTTTCAGGTTTCCAGTGATGTAGGCAGATTAAAATTATTACTTACTTTCACGAATACTATAAACTATAATTATCAACTGGCTAAAATTTCATCAATCCTTGATATAAGGAAAAAAATTATTTAATAACAAAATAGTTTAGGTCTGGCTGGAGTTATCCATTTGGCAATTCAGAATAATAAAACATCTGAATGCAATTTTTCACTGTCTGTGTAATATCACACACTGAGAGATAAGACTGTTGGTAGGTATGATAAACAGCTAAAACAATCTTATAATTAATGTTAGTGTAAACATTTGTATGTTGATGCTTGTGCGTAATGTTGCAGTATATATTACTTTAACCCTCTGTATTCCACTGGTGCACTAATCTTTAAATCTGTATTACTCAGTACAGGTTGAGCCATCCAGCCTGTGACACACAGATCTTCCTCATTAATATAATTCTCTGTAATGACAAATCCTCATTGTTCCATCCCAATGTTTTGCATTAAGACTATATCTGACTAAATATGTAACTAGTTCAAGTTGTAAGTTAGTTAAAATTTGATGTGGTGTACAGAGAGTTAATTTTTGTGCAGTAGCTCAGTACAAAGTTTCCAGTCTATCACAAGAGACATGCAGCACAATGGAAAAACAAGCAGCTATGGCTGCAGAACAGCAGGTAATGTATCCATATTTAGAATTACATACCTCTCATAGATGTAGTCTGCATAACTAAACTGATTTTTCTGGAATACAATCAACTAGTGCGCTATCCATGGATTATGCAAATAGTAGTGGTGTTACAACTAATAGCAATGAGCACAGCTATTATGTACATCTTTGTACCTGTATTGTTTACAGCCACCCAGATCTGAAGGTAGATAGGAAACAGCAGCAGCATTCTGACACAGGTAAATCAGATGTTCAAATGTGGTGAGACATGATATACATTCATAGTCCACTGGATGAAACTAAAAGAAAAAGATAAAATAAAAGAAAACTAACTAAAAACAGAAAAGACAACATCAATAACAGTTTAAAGGTAGTTACTCAGCTTCATGTTATTAAGGCAGATGAGCAAAATCTGAACAAAATATAAAGCTAATAAAGCAGGATGATGCATCTGCTAATATTTCAGAGATTTCTACTGATATCCTCCAAATGATCTTAAGAAAGACTGGCTGTTTGTGAAACAGGTCAGCAAAGATTACAGAAGAACTCAAAACAGAATTTACAAAAATCAAGGGTCTCCTTCATGGAGATAAAAAGACAAACAGCTAATGTGTTATCACAACTTTTACATTCTTTAGTGAAAATTACAGAAATCATTTCTCCAACTGGTTTTGACTTGAGGATAATACTAGAGAAAATTCAAATAAACCCAGCTCAAATAGCATCACTGTAATAGCATTCAGCTAGACTTCATTTGTACATTCCTACCATTTCCAATTTCCATGATTCTGTAATGCAAACTGAATTAATTCCATAACTTAGTGGTGTTAAACACTCATAATACAGACAATAATGAACTTTCATTTTACCAAGGTGTCTAGTTAAGAAACCAGTTTCCTCTTAGAAAAACATTTTGTATATAGGTAACCCAAACTCATTTCTACAATGATGCTACAGCAGAGTTGTGCACCACTAACAGTGAAGCATCCTCTCACTACTTCAGTTTGGTTTTGGTGAAGCAACAGGTTAATAGCCAATAAAGCGAGGCAACTAAAATATCTACTAAACTGTATCTTACTAAGTTGTACTGGTGCTCCTCCATGCTAGTATTTCATTTTTATTTACTTATTTACAGCCTCTATCCAATTTTAGTTCTGTATAAAAAGCAAACATCTAGTTTTTATCTCAGCTTATCTTTATGATTTTCTCTATGCCATCAACGGATGTGTTGAGTTAAGAATAGTAACTTGAATGGTGTGGACAGGTCTTACAAGAAAGCAAGGCAGTATAGCCATCTATAGTATACAGGAAAAATATAAACAACAACAACAAAATCTGATTGTCAATCATCTATCTTTTTCATTTCATATACATCACAATGAAAGCATTAGTTTTTGTTTTTAACCATTAACAGCCAGAGTTGTCAGCCAAATTAGCTTTGCTGTCAAAGCATGAGGGTGATGCCAAAGTCATTCACCCTTTCACCTTTGCTATTAAATCACAGAGAGGTGTGAGTTGTCAATGATATTACCTTTATTTACCAGTAAATAACCACAAATGCATGAGGTAGTCAGTCTCGTCTCATTAACTGAAAAATGCAATCAAATAAACCCTATCAAGGCTTATTTTATTGTTTGAATTGACCAAAATCACACAACCACCTTTTCACTTCCTGTGTCTATATGGGTCATTCCACGTCAAGTGGACCAGTGGTCAACACCCGACCCCTCAGAAAAATTTGAAAAAAATATGTTTTAGTAGAAGCTTTTAGAATTCTAAATGTGAAATTTGAGCAGTCCTCTTTCAGACTTAAAAACATCTTTAATTTTCTTCCATCTATGCCTACATTTTTTACTAGTTCCTTTGGGTTACAGATACCTAACTTTGCAATCTGGAAGAACATTTTACGTAGATTATGACTATGCATTTGGTTTTTCTGTATCTCTCAACCCTTTCCTGTTGGCGCTCTGCAAAAACGAAAAAAAAATTTGGTGGTGGCATCTTAGAGTACCTCTGTACCATCCAGATCCATGCAAATTGAGTTTTCAGTATATGATTAGTCTCTAAAGACTATAAAATAACATTGTGATGATATGAGTGATATCCCCCGAGATATCTCAGTCTGAACTTGCTTTCCCGTGGAAAAGTGGCCATTTCAGCAGCCAAGTTGGCCGTGTCAGACAATGTCAGCAAGATTAATTTTTATTGCAAATGAAAGCTCTGATGTCCAGTTCTAACACACATCCAAAATTCAACTCTGGCACTCAAGTGCTTCTATTTTTATTTTTACCATCTTTTGTGCGTCTTGGCAATATTGTGCATTGTTGCATCTTTGTAAGCTGCAAAGAAATCCTTACTTTTGCACCAAGATGGTCAACATCACCATTCTTATAGAACTTTTTATGTAGAATATGAATATATCAAACACAAAGTGATTCCATCTACAGTTTCTTTGCAAATTGACTTCGAAGATCATAGAAAAAGCAGCTTTATCAGTTAGCTGGCCAGGTCAGCCGGTCACATATGACCCAATAAGCAAGTAGGATGCTCAACATGCGACATACAAGGTCTGTCGAAAAAGTATCTGACCTTAGGCTGGGAAAAAAAATTACGTACTTGGTGGGGTTCAACTGCTAATCCCCCTCGAAGTAGATCCCTTGTGCCTCTACAAACTTAGCCCAGTGATCCTTCCACTGTTCGAAGCACATCTGAAATGCTTCTTCCGGAATGGCTCTCAGCTCTACCGTTGCATTCCGCATGATGTCCTCTCGGCTTTCAAAGTGGGAGCCTTTCAGTGGCATCATCATTTTTGGGAACAACCAAAAGTCAGAAGGAACCATGTCTGGAGAGTAGGGGAACCTGGAAAATGAGCGAAATGCCTTTCTCTGCCAAGAAACCTTGGATCTGCTGCAACGAATGACCAGGAGCATTGTCATGATGCAGCTTCCAGTTTTGCGAGGCCTACAGATCCGGTCTCTTGCGCAGAACTGCATCACAAGGACGTCGGAGGACTTCCTGATAGTACTCCTTTGTAACTGTTTGTCCTTCTGTTGCGTATTCATGATGCACAACGTCTCAGTAGTCGAAGAAAACAGTCAGCCTCACCTTTATTTTTCTCCAGACCTTGGCAATGTTGAGTGCTTCCACTGTGATGACTGAGCTTTGGTTTCTGGGTCATACCCATACACCCACATCTCATCTCCAGTTATCATGGTATTCTGGAACTCAGGATCCCTGTTGGTAGTATCCAGCATGTCCTGTGCAACCTTAAGACAAAGTTGTCATTCCTGAGAAAGCAGCTTGGGCACAAATTTTGCTGCCATTCTGCAAGCCCAAATCCTCCTTTACAAATGCATGTACAGAATCTTTACTGATCCCAACCTCACCACCAATTTCCCGCACCGTCAAATGACAATCCTCCATTATCAAGGTCTGCACTTTCTTGATAACAACTGCAATGCAGCTTGTCGATGGCCACTCGGAACGCTGGTCATTCTCCACCGATGTGCAGCCATCTTTGAACCTGTTGTACCATTCTTTTATTTGGGTAACACCCATGGTGTTGTCACCAAAAGCCTGTTGAATTTTGCAAATTGTTTCCGCTTGGGTATCTCCAAGCTTTTGGTGAAACTTGATGCAAGATCGTTGCTCCACATATTCTGTCATCACAGGCAAAATGAAAATGCGACGAGTAAGTAGTACAGCACTTCACATGCTGGCTGCCTGACAGCGACTGATGCATCCAGCAAGCCCACCAAAAACCACGCATGCGGCTCCACTATGCACACTTTTGCCTCCCTAACATCATTACTTTCCACGGGAAAAAATAGTCGGATACTTTTTCAACAGACCTCGTATTACATAAGGTAAATAATCAGATCAACGAAGAAGAAATTTTATTTTGATTGGGTACTTGGGATCAAGAAATGTCTAGCCACTTTTCCTTGGCTCGTTTGTACTCAGGCTGTATTGACACTCCAAACATCCGCAGATATTTGGTGTCACTGTACAGAGAATGTTTTCAAATAGCACCCAGATAATGTCATCTTTCTGAGGCCAAGATAAATACCCATTCTGATTTCTCATAAATTTGACCTGAACATCACGATTTTCATCAGATCTTTGCAAAAATGCTACCAACGTACCATTGGTTATCATAACAACAAGCAACATACTTTCCAGGAATAAAATGATCATCTGTTACTGCTTCCTTACCTTTGTCAGTTTTTGTTCGTTGAAGCGATCAGCTGAAATACAGAACATTTTCAGTTTGCCCTTGCAAGGAATATAACAAAGATGTGATCTTGTACCAGGAATAGTTTTTACACTTTTGTAACGAGTTTCCAGATCAAAGTTGCTCGTGTTTTGTTGAATATCTTCGATGTGATATATAAGAAATTTATTCTATCGACATTAATACACACCCATTGGAAGAGATCTTGTGGCATCAAAATTTGATCACTAGTGGTAGCTTGCAGGCTGGCCCTATCAGCCAGGCGTTTGACAGTACTGCCAATGCCATCACACGGGCTTATGCTGTGGCTGGTTGCAGAAAATGCCACTCAGCCTATAGCCCACAAAATGGAAGCATAGATTGGATAAATTTTTGTAATTTTTGTACTGGCTGGTGGCACCATCACAAAAATACACAATTTTTTCAAAATGCAGATAATCTTCATTTAACTTCTTAAGTATATGCAACTGGAATGTGTGAACGGCATTCGTGTCATGCTTTAGTTCATCAGAAATTACATAAAAACTGATGCACTTTACATCAGCATCAACCTCTCTAACGTAAACAGCGAACAGGTGCAGGGTTGCCTGAGCATTATTCCAGTGGTGACCTTGCACTGCATCCTTGATTATAAAGTTGTAATTCTCGGCGAAGTCAAGCAAAAGTATCACAGTTTTTTCGTCGAGTTCTTTTTTGAGAGATCTTAATGTACTGGCTTGTGATTTAGCAATGTAATGGTGACAACGTAATTTGTCGCTAAGTTGGGCGAGCAACTCAGTAAACTCCTACAAGGCTTCTCCATTGTAACTAGCTGGGTGCTATCAGTGTGAACCCAAATCAAGTTGCACAAAATTAGTAAATGGTTAGGAAAAAATGAAAGGAAGTAGGCCAAAAGTCGATGCACCTGTGCCCTGTGGTGGACTAACACTGCCCATACACCCTAACCATTTGATGATCATCGGATGACGGCATCATCTGATGATTGGTGAGCGATATCAACGAGCATGTGCTGCATCGGATTCGCAGACTGGCATGATGATGAGGCAGCCTGTTGTGGTGGCAGCCACAGATTATATTTGTAATGAAAACATTAAGGTGTCAAGTCCCTCGCTGATTGATTATTAATCAAGTGCGTGCACGGACAGACCCCATTGTTTAAGTGTTGTGAAACGGTTGTGTTCTTTGTCATTTTTTCCCCGCACTTTCTCTCTCTTATTTTGTCTTTTGCACACGCACTCACAGTTGTCTCAGCTACTGTCGGTCAACAGACAAGCTGACACTAAACAGCTAACCAGACTGAGCGCACAATCAGGATGAAACTCTAATTCCTTCAGCCATATGATTGATATATTCGTAATCTACATAAAAGGTTCTATAAGAATGGTGATTTTGACCATCCTGGTGCAAAAGTAAGGATTTATTTGCAGCTTACAAAGATGCAACAATGCACAATATTGCCAAGATGCACAAAAGATGGTAAAAATAAAAATAGAAGCACTTGAGTGCCAGAGTTGAATTTTGGATGTGTGTTAGAACTGGACATCAGAGCTTTCATTTGCAATAAAAATTAATCTTGCTGACATTGTCTGACACGGCCAACTTGGCTGCTGAAATGGCCACTTTTCCACAGGAAAGCAAGTTCAGACTGAGATATCTCGGGGGATATCACTCATATCATCACAATGTTATTTTATAGTCTTTAGAGACTAATCATATACTGAAAACTCAATTTGCATGGATCTGGATGGTACAGAGGTACTCTAAGATGCCACCACCAAATTTTTTTTTCGTTTTTGCAGAGCACCGACAGGAAAGGGTTGAGAGATACAGAAAAACCAAATGCATAGTCATAATCTACGTAAAATGTTCTTCCAGATTGCAAAGTTAGGTATCTGTAACCCAAAGGAACTAGTAAAAAATGTAGGCATAGATGGTAGAAAATTAATGTTTTTAAGTCTGAAAGGGGACTATGCAGAAAAATTACCATATCTTGGTCAATTCATTTACTTAGGATGCTCAAATTTCACATTTAGAATTCTAAAAGCTTCTACTACAACATATACATTTTTCAAATTTTTCTGGGGGGGGGTTCGGGTTTCTTAGAGTCCGAAATTTGGTCCACTTGACCTGGAATGACCAATATGTAAGCGTAGGTTTCATGCTTATCTCCCTTTATTTGTTTTGTCTCTTTTAATAAATTTTTACTATTAAAACTTTTATTTGTTAGGAAATGGTTGGAAATATTGTGTAATAAAACTAAGAGTTGCCATCCTTAGTGCTCTTATTTTTCTTTGGAACAAAATAAGAGTAATCTGAAAAAGTATTCCTCTGCCTGGTTAAAATCACCACTAAGTGGAGATTAATAAGTGGAATAGCATGCCTGTTGAGCGCACAAACAAGATGAAAAAACTTCAGAAAGAAAATACAATATATTCATATATCTGCATTTCTGAAAATTATACTTCTTAATTTATTTTATTCTAACTTATGATTTCCTTATTCACTAGTTTGCACAGTGTGTGGCAGATCTAATTAATATTTCTGGTTGATATGTTCATAAATTATAAGTATTCATAATGTGAAAAGTGGCTGTAGCCTCAACTAAAAAGTTTTTTTCAAACATACATCCAAACTGAAAAAGCAGGAAGTCCTCAATCAAACTACAGATTAAAGCCCCAACCAGATAACAAAATCAGTAATCAGAATAGCTGACTCTCAGGTAGATTGAGTTACCTGCACAGTTATTGCTTCTGTTCTCATATATTTGGTGTCAATGACCAAAATCATAGTAGTCACAAGTATTCTCCTGTTTCTGATTTGATAAGTAATTTTTCTATCCTCATTCATTTGACTGTTAGTAATATTTCCTATAATTGACATATATATATATATGAGAGAGAAGACTGACGTGTATAATATATATTACATGCACCAAAGCACAAGAAACTGTCACTGGAAACAAGAAACTGTTCAGGATGTACATAATTCTAATATCTGTTTATCTACCCATAAAGGCAATACTTCCTAGGCTTAGATACCATATTAAACTAAGATAGTTTTCTATACTATTTCTGGGATATTTGCTGCCAAAAAAAATGGGAAAGGAAGAAAAGCAAGAGCTTCAAACTGTTAAGAATTCTGATGAACAGAGCAAAAACTTAAAGGCAGTAAATATGGTTTTTGTACTACAAATTGGATAGTTTTGACAGTCATCATTGGACAGGTGTAGATTAATGTCATGGATTACTACTAGAGGGTCCATCAAATACCTGATAAAACTTGTGTGCTAGCGATATAAGGTAAATATTCTATATTTCCTATTCTATAACTTACTAATCAAGAAACCGAGAGCTTGCATTGTTTTTATGTCAATTAAATTATCTAGATCTTATCTAAAATGTTTTCTTTTATTTCTGTTTTGTTTGCATACATGTTACATTCAATGAAAAAGAAAATTCTGTCAATAATAGCAATCAAAAATCAGATAAATTTATTCTGAATATACATTTTCAATCAATTTATCTGATGAGCATTTGGTGCAAGCCATAAAGGGAAGCGAAACCTGTAGAGATTAAAGTGTTAAAGGATATCAATTAATCCTTTTCAGAATTCTAAATACTAACTTATACAAATGATGGTGTTTTTTTCTTTTAAATGTAATCTTTTGTTTTTTTTTTGCAAAAATCTTAAATTAAGAATTAAAACAAACTAGCATTTAAAACTACTACTAGAGTAGGCATTACATAAGTAAAAAGATAAATACATGGATGTATCCATGGTGCCATAATATTACTTTGAATACGTTCAAAGGAATCTAAAATCTGCTGGTCAGTTGTTTTCTTTGATGACCTATTTTAATCTTAAGCCAAGATAGGAATTAAGAGAGTAACAGACTCTTTTCTCTGGCTCCATTTTGTGAAGATGATGAACAGAAAACATTTTTGGTGACAGAAAGTGCAACTACCGTTTGTAATTTGATATCAGTTACTTCCCCTTCCCAAAGACAGATGCATTGTGGGACCAACATCAATGACTGTAGATTTGAAAACTATGGCGGCTCAACATGTGGAATTTAATCTGTGTTGTAATCTATGATGCTGCAAGTACCAGGACCTTAGCTTTTACTCTAATTCAGTCAAGAATACAGAGGAAGAACAAAAATAACTTTTAAATGCATTTGCTTAAATTATATTCAGCTTTTTCAAAGTATGAGATATACCATAATAGGGAGAATGGTAATAATTTCCATAAAAGTTCAAACTTTCTTCTTCTTTTTTTTATTTACTGGTTTCTGTTTTTATACCTGAAGTTACATCAGTTTCTATCCACCATTTCTTAGTAGAAAATGGCTATGCAAGTATGTCTGAAAAAAAAACAAAAAACAAAGAAACTAACTATACTAAAGGAGGATTAGGACTGATCAGAGAGGAGGCTGTATATCAGGTTGAAGATAACCAGACTTCCCTTGAAAACTCCTGCTGCCTGGTGTGCAACCAAGGCAGACAATGATTTGAAAATTAATGATCATTCCCCTGCCAGGACAATGTTTTCAGTCAGGTGTTATGCAGAGAGAGAAAAGGAGGAAAAAAATTTTAAAAACAGCTTATCTGTTCTAGAAGGTTCAGAGACTTCCCATGGTCCAACCTTAACCCCCTTCAGGTGAGGTCGCCTCTTCACCCCGCATACTACTAGCTGATAAGGTATACAATCTTCCATCATCTGATAAATCAATAAATTATTTATCTCCCTAGCAAACAAGTCTGTCATTCTTCTATCTTCATACCAAAAACACTACTTCCAAAATATTTTGCATCTAAAAAGCAAGGTATTCGATATATTTTATTTTACATTTTAAATGTAATTTCTCTGTATACTAACCTCCAAAAAAATTGCCACCCTCAAGTTTTTTTCAATTTAAGTAAATACAAATTTAACTTCAATCCCATCATGAAAATCAGTCAACTATCTCAATTTAATTAGTCTTTTTCAGTAAAAATAAAAATCTGAGCACCTGCTACCATGGTAAGTGCATCTGCAGGTTATATAAGGAAAATCCAGATGGTAATGACAGTTATTTAATCCTGATTTGTTTTAATAATAATTCTTTTCAAATTTTGTTTAGCATGTGTCATAAAAGTTCCAACTGCTCTGAATTAAGGCAGTGATCTATTATACCTGAATTAATTGTTAGCTACTGGAAAAAAATACACTACAATTTCCTAAGCAGCTAATTCTTTTCTTTCTTTTGTCTACTTAGAGATTCTTTTCTTTCTTTTTAAAAAATATTCAAGTTCCATTTGGTCTGAGAACACTTTTGGCAAAACTCACCTGAACAACGCTTCACCATTCTCTCCTACAGATTCTATCTTTATAAGGAGAGAGAGGAAGGAAATGACTATGCATGCGGTCTTATCCAGAAATCCATCTAGTCCAAGCTCAGTCAGTTATTAGATGATTCTTCAAGTGTGGAGCAGAAACCTAGCATGGCAAAACAAGGTACTTCTGTAATGTCAACACGTAGAGCTATCGTAATACAATCTAATTCACTAATGTCATGGATGA
Organism: Nautilus pompilius; assembly: GCA_018389105.1. Lineage (NCBI taxonomy): Eukaryota > Metazoa > Mollusca > Cephalopoda > Nautilida > Nautilidae > Nautilus > Nautilus pompilius. The sequence goes on from JACATO010002729.1 coordinate 328,845, forward strand.
TTGAACTCAATTAAAAAAAAAAAAAATCACCACCCTGCTTATCTGATGATGCTCACAATTATTAACACCTCAGCAGCTGTTCATCGTGTGTGGCCTAGGCAGCAGGTAATAACCATCTTCTGAGCTGAGAGAGAGAGACAGATTTACAAAAATGAAGAAGAGTAAAATGGCTGCCTTTCCGTTGTGGCAGATTTATATGCAGGCCGACGCAGACAAAAATACAAAACAAAAACAAGTCTGTGTGGTTCATTTGGTTTTATTTCTAAAGAAGCAGCTTCTTCAAGGCAATGTCATGGCATTAAAATAAGAAAAAAAGACGCAGCGTAATGAAGTGTAGTAGACAGATGTCAGTCAAACAGAATAACAATTTTAACTGTGAAGATGTGAAAATGCAAATACATACATATCAGCCATAATTGTGAAATCACCAGTGATCAGAGTTCTGACGGAATATGCTACACTATCAGTCACGTGCTAACATACCAGGAACCTTCAGATGAACCCAGACCAGATAAAATTACGGCAATATTATTTTCGGCCAGATTTCGTTTGAACAACCCTATATATGTAGCATACAGTCGACCCCCTCCCCCCGTAATCGCGGCCCCGGTTATTCGCGGAATTTTCCTTAGAACCCAACTAATGATTGTTCGTGGAAACCCCCGCATATTTGCGGAATTGCAAATATCTTCCGCGATTTTTAATGGCTTTTTTTGTGGCAATATATATTTTTTCACGCGTTTTAACGCTAAATTATTAACAACAATATAATTTACTAATTTTGTAATATAAATACTAACATAAATTCAGCAAAATATCGATATAAAATAAAGGCTATTGGCTGGAGGTTTGAAAGTAGCCAATCAAAGAGCGTTATTCATTTCTCCTCGCTGCTGATTGGCTGCTGCCCACGAGGCACTGTGTAGTCATTATCTTCATTGTACTGCACAGCTTATTCATCATCATCATCTTCAATCAATATCATTCATTATTGGTGAGCACCAGTACATTTTACCATATTTTTTATTAAATTATTATTATATATTTACTTATATTTTTTTATTATATGTTACATTACATTTTGACGTTTATAGGCATTTTTATGGACCACGTCCAATATTCGTGGTTTTTCACTCTTCGCGGGTGCTCAAGGGACGTAACCCCCACGACTACCGGGGGGGGGGGGGGGGGGCAACTGTATTCACTAATACGGTGATTAAAGAGCATCAAAATATATAAAGGTCTTTCACTGGTGAATCTACAATTATCTGCCAGAGTGCAGTAGTGACCAGAATTATTGCATCAATATTGAATGTCTGCTGTACTGCTGTGTACAAATGCCCTCTTAACATAATAAAGACAATAAAAGACAAGTGTAAATGATAAATCAAAGAAAACAAGAACGTAGACATCAAAGATAGCTATGATATTATTACACTAGCAAATAATGGATTAAGAATTATTTTTGCTAATGTTATAATTTTGTCCACCAATGGTACATACATATGAATATAATGTATAAGCTATTACTACTTAGATGCAGCTCAAAGAGACTGAGCAAATCTTCAAAGCCTTACTACAGGTTGCTTCTCTTGCTGTAACTCACAAAAAAGAAAACAAACAAGTATTTTTAATCCATAGCAGCATTTCACTATTAAGCAACCATACCTATAGTCGGGTATTGGAAGCTCGACCAGATCCTAACAACATACCAACTATTTGTACATTTTCCTTTACCACATTTCCACCATAACATTACAGTCACATGCAAAAATCCCTTCAAACTATTTCCTTTTCTTCTCTCTTTTTCGGCAAAAACCTAGTGTCAACTAGGGTAGTGAGATGATTACCTCTTTAGTGTTGGCTAATTCCTATTGCCTAACTTGAGCAGAATGTTGTCATGTGAAGAAAGGTACAAATCCTCAATGCAAACAGCAGCCCATGATATCACAGTGATGCAATAATAAGAGTCTGGAGAAGAACAGTAGTAAATGAACACCTACCATAAAAATTACTGCATTTATGCTTTCCAACAAGCATATCATGTGTATTTTTTTTTCCTTGGTTCTTAAGATATCAAAGGCAGATACTTGGTACTATGTGGAGATAACAGAGTTTAACCCTTTGGAGACAAACACTTTTGGAAGTTTCTAGCTAGAAAGATGAAGAAACTGACTGCTACCATTGTTTACCAGGATGCTGCTTTACTGAAAGGTCACTGCTGATTGGTCCCCAATATTTATAGGGAACCATTCAGCAAGGCTCTTTTAAGGGGCTGATAGATTGTTCCTGTCATCTCCAGAGGGTTAACAAGCAATGCTCTGCAGCACTGCTGATTTGATTTAATCTGTTTACAAACCAAATTAAGCTACACTACTGGGTATAAATGATAAAACTCATGCTAGCGGGTAATGTTTACTTCACTAACAGCGCCATTCCATCTTGCATTTTGTTTTCTATTTTTTTTAGCCTATGCTATTGAAGATATACAGTAAAATGTCTTTTTAGCGAGATTAAGCAGCTGGCCATGAATATAATATTCTTCTTACAAAAAGATAAAGAGCTAATGGATAAAAATAATAAAGAAAAAACTGACAACTATTGATAGATGGTCTGAAGTAGGTGGAGCGCTGGCAGTCATTCTTGACCGAAGTTAAACCAGTTGAAATTCTCTACACAACTGGCATTAAGATGATCCCCAAACATTTACCACGGTATTCAGGCTTTTAAAGAAATTCTTGTCCACTTTATGGCCATCAACAGTTTTTTTCCTAAAAGAATTAAGTAAATGATGATAATTTACAAAATGAGCATTTGATGATTATCTGCCTTTGACATCTTGGCGGGTAGACGGTTAAGCCAATAAAAACAAAAACACAAATTCAGTTTTAGCAGTGTTTATAAAGCTATTTAATAAATGGGTTCCAGACACCATCACCGTTTCTTTTCTCACCGCAGCACCGTAACTTCACAATACAGATGCTGCTTCACCACACCACATCACATCACAACATCACAAGCCAGCAGGCAGGGGCCACGTCATGGTAGTGAGTGAATGTACTCTGCAGTTGGAGGAGTTGAATCTCACCCAATATGAAACAGCAGATGATGAGATAAAACTCTCTCCACTTCAAAACACACCCGGCTGTATTTAAATTATTAAAGCACTCATTGACTGGCTTGTGGACCTCGGACTGATAGACTAAATATTTCACTGAATTAACAATTACCCCCCCCCCTCCCACTAGGAGAAGAGGCCATAAGAAATTAAAGAAGAACAAGCTCACCAAACAAACAAGCACTAGATACTTCTATCCCAGGTCAGTGTGAGAGCAGCGACTGCCCTCAACAAAAGTATATTATTAAATTCGGGTGTTTATTTAAGTAAAAGGAGAAAAAAAAAAGAGGGATGACAAAAATAGGCCAGTTACACAGGGGAAGAAAATAAAAGAATCTAAATTTAAATAGTAAGGAACAGAAATTGAGGTTAATGCATCACTCTAAGTCAGTGAATCTTTAAATGTGTGGGTAGAAATGTATCAGGGACAATCAGATGAAACCTGGCCACGTACAGTTATGGCAATCCTGTTTCAGTTTGAATGTCCCTCATATTAATGCTGTCAATCTGATAGAAAATTAAAACGAGAGAGAGAGAGAGAGATTCTAGCATAAAGATGTGGGAAAGGTCTAGAGGTTAGATTTACTAACATGTCCCTTTTAAAATAGCTTTGCTTCAAAGATTTTAAGAGAAAACAATAAAGCAGTAATAAACCTGTGTATAATTTACTATACGTATTTAGTTGACAAAATAACCAAATAGATCAACTAAAATGAGTACATTATAAATCTTTCCTAGAATAACAAACACAACAAAGTTCTGACAAATAAATATAGTCTAAATAAAATACAATCATCCTTGGTGTCCCTAAGCATGCATCATAAATGACTCACTACGACTTGCTAGGTATCTGTAGCTGTGTGCCATAATACTGTACGTGCTAAATAAAACAGAGAGGTTACTGAAACAAGAGTCAAGACATCTCCAATCCTGCCAGCAACAGAGAGACAGGCATATAAATAACCAGCTCCTCTTCTCCATCTCAAACCGAAAATCTGACAAAAATCCTGGAATTTAGCAGAGTTAAGTTTCCTATTTCAACCCTCGGTGAACTAAAAGAATAAAATTTTTACTTTTATCTGGATAATTCCTTAGGACAGTTTCAAAGCATCTCTCCTGAATCTCAAACAGACTCGCAAATCCAGTAGTGTGCTGCTCTACATGCAGACAATCTCATGTCCTCCTGCTACTAGGAGCTTTCAACTGGAACCCAACTGGACACCACTACAGTGATGCTATTTCGGCCAGATTCCATGTCTCTGGTAATTCAGCATACACCCATAGTTCCTCTGACCTGTATTTTTTTCAATATGTTTTCATATGAAATTCACCCCTAACATTCACTGCATGCAGCACCACACACAAAAAAGATTGTGAAGCTGTTAAAATATCTTTACATCATCCATAGTTTATGCAAAAGTTGCATCTTCCCCCCTAGACAGACAAATTATTGTGTGTAACACCTACAGACAGCTGAGTTCAGTGGCAATACACCATGTGCACTGACTGGCCTTGATTTTTCCATATTACCTGACCCCACTGTCACCTGAATCTAAACCTGAATGGGGTCTTGAATCAGCAGCCCTCCTCCCTCCAGAACTGCCAGATTGGAAGGAACCATATCAGGAGGGAAATAGAGCATACCGAGCCAGTCCAGACCAGACCAAGATTCACACTAAATCTTCAACCATAGTTGTCCAGAAGGGGTTACCCAGACTATCTAACAGCATCCACAGGTTTGTGGTTTTTTTTTTTTGCTAAACCAGAACAAAGACTTCAGTAATGAGGTTAGGAATGATGAGAGCCAACCAAATAGTTTTCCCATTGCCAGGGCTAGCCAAACAAAACCAAAAAGGTACAATAGTGTCTGCTAACTCACCTTGCTGTGTGACTTTAAAAGTGTATATTTTAAATACCAATGTGCTTCATTATAAAAAAACACAACCAACATTCTTTTGATGCTTTAGACTTATACAAAACTAAAGTTGGAGTTTAATTTAGTGCTGGCTAATGATGATACAGACCTGTGAACACAACACCTAAAGATTACAAAGTTTCAACCATAAATCTTGTGGAGCTAAAATTAAGAAATAATAAATTAATATACTGACTAAATGTCTGAAAAACTTGAATAACTAATTTCCAAATTTCCAAATCATTAAAGAAACAAGGAAAATCTATTTTTACTTTACAGGATTTGGATTTTGAAAATGCTAAAATAAAAAGGCAAACAAACAGAAATTTCAACAATATCCCCTTGATGTCTAGCAACAAAAGAGTGCAGAAATAGTTTCATAAATAAAATATATATATATATAAACTGTTGTCATCATTTCTTCTCTTTGTTAACATGATAGTAAAGCCAAGAGATTTTCTGGTTGTTAAAGAAAACAATCTGAGAGACAGCAGGTTGCGCAGTATTATCAGACAGGTAGGTAGACTTGTATGACCTCAGATCAGAGGGACATTTGTCTTTATCTTGTTAGCCAGTGTTAGGCTGATAAAATCGCACGTCTCCCAAATGTCTAATAATCTTCACTCCATTTAAAACAAAAACAACGTTGTTAGAATAATGGACATTCTTAGAAGTTAGAGTATTAGAAAATAGCTACACAACTTTTACATAGAGAGAGAGAGAGAGAGAGATATTCATGTGTGTGCTTGATTTGATGTATGTATGCAAAAACTAGCTAAACGGAAAACATGAATATCTTGAAGAACTCAATATTACTTATATTCTAAATTTATTTTTAAAATCATTTAATTGTTACAGCAGAGCGTTTACAGATTGGGAAAGAAAGAGAGAATTTATGTTAATTGCTAACCAACTGGTTGTACTAGGACCATTCAAATGGAAACCAACCAGAAACCATTACACTGTTGTTGTTTTACCAGAGTTTCAGTTGAATGTCCTTCAGTTTCTTTCTCCATCTTTCTTCAGACATGCATTAAAAAATATTTATTTCTTTTTCAGAAATTAGCGTGAAATCTTTTTTTTAAAGTAAATTAAATGTGCATAAAATGATTTATCTACACACACTGTGTTTACAGACATGTGCATGCAGCATATTTTAAATGCCAGATTTATAAAACAAGTACGCTGTAGTTGAACATCAAAATGTTATCACTGCTGCTGTTAATTGCTATTTCATTACAAACTTCAATTATTTTTTCACCTGTAGTAGTACAAGAAACTGAATGGGCTTCAGTATTTATCTATCTATATTAAAAATGAATTTTTCTAATTAAAAAAATACCAACTCATCATCAAATAGATGTTAAGTAACTTGGCAAAGTAATGATAAAACTACAGGGGAAAAAAAAAGAAAACGACAATCAACATGTCACAAGTTCATCACTAAATGTGCTTGGGACTGATAAATCCTTAAGTATAAACATTTTCCAACCCAGATTTAAAAGAAACAATGATAGCAACAGGAAATAATAATTAAAACAGATTAATAAAAAAAATACGTGTGTTATAAATATCGCATGTCAGGGTTACTTAACACTTTAACCTTACGAAGTCCAAACCAGATCTAAATACAAACTGTAGTTTAAAAATAAGTTAGCTACTAACATTTTAGTCTTTTTTGCTGTTGTAGCATAAACAAAATCAGATCCATTCAAACTAATCCCAAGTAATTTCTGAAATACAGTAATTCCATCAAAATAGCATCTAGTAGTAACAACTATACCCATAGTGCTGGACTGCCATATAGGGAATTATTAAGCTTCTTAAAATCTCTCTTCTCTCTCTCTTTTTTTTTTTTCAAAAAAAAAAAAATACAAAATTATTTATTAGTTAGTTCTGACTAAGCTAAGACCTCACAAGCCCATGGTCTAAAAAGAAGTTAACAGAGCTTCTTAGACTCTAGCCCTACAGGAAATATATCTCAGAATTTTTTTGTGGTTGTTCCTTCTATCAGACCTTCTTGTCTCCCTTGAATTATTGGTATTCTTCATGGACTATAACGTATGCTGCTCTGACAAATAACAGCACTTTTAGCTTGGCGCGTAGACTCGCTGCACGGGTTAGTTGTGGATAGAAGATGAGAGTTCAAACTGCAGAGAACATCTGTGGTTACAGGATTTTTGCCACAGGTTTTAAAAGCAGTGAGAGGCTTTACAGTGCATCACACTGAGAGAAGACACATGAGTTCACATTCAGTGCTAGATCCAAAAAATGCTATGTGGGCGGTGAGTTACAGTAACATGCTTGCTTGTCATGGTAGTAAGCCCCCATATCTGTCCCTACTTTACCTCACTCTTCTGTACCAGTCATTCTGTGTGGCTCTCCTCCGGGCGGTATCTGGCCTGCAACCTCAACTGAGATACCATGAGCTTCTCTCACAAGCACTAGAAGGTATTTGTAAATTTTTTTTTCTTCCCAACTAGTGTTCCTTAAAATGTGATTCTTCCATGGCAGTTTAAAACTCCTGAAAGGGATCCACTCCCTTTCCTACTCTAATGCACCAAAGTCAGTGAGCAGAACTCTGGTTGGTAAAACTGACGATGGTCAAACAATCAACAGGCCTCCTTATTTACATCAGCTAACTACAGAAGAACCCTGTTAAAAAACTGGGAGAAATGCATGGATGCCTTCCCAGAATGTGACTCGATACAAGCACCTTTGAAAATAGATGAGCTTGTTTCTTATCTGTTCCCCCTTTTTTGAAAAGACAGCAAGTAAAATGAGCCATTATTCTAATTAATAAATAGAGGGAAAATGCACCATCTCATAACATCATCATAGACTGGAAAAAGACTTATCAACGAAAAATGTTTAGAATTACGTTTTCATTTTTATCCACTTAAATTCCATGATTTTTTTTAAAAAAAAAACATTTTTATCTATGAAAATCAACCCCCCGATACACAAAACAAACAAACAAACAAAGCCAGTCAAGAACATGCTATAAAATTCGTTAAAACAAGAATATAAAAAGATAGTTAAGAACATGGTTTTTATGTATAAATGATAAAAGAAAACGAGTATGCACAAGTCATACTGAAAATAACCAGCTTCTGTCACTGACAGGAAAGGCACTCTTCTGGAATGAAGACCCAAAAGAAATGTGTGCATGCGTGCGTGCTCCCCATCTATTTCGATGCTGGGTGTCTAGGTGCCTGATGGCCTGACTGAGACTTGTCTGTCTTCGATGTTTCGATGTCACTGCTTCCCAGATTCTCCAATGATATTCTGCAGTGGCACATAAATATTTTTTAGGACCTATTCCTTCCTTTGTGAGAAACTACCACAGTTCTCTGTCTCAACACAATACTCCATTTGCAGTGGCTATTGTGCTATAATCTTTTAACTAACAATGGTACCACTGATGTTAATGAACAGGGGAGAGCAACATGATATTTTGTGCCAACAAAATCATGTGTTTGCTCGTTGTGTCTTCCTTCCCTGCAATCAGTTGGGGTTCATTACTTTCAGTGCCCTTATACTACTCCTCAATAGTTAAAATTATTCCATCAACTTATGTATTTTTTTAAAAAACAAAATGCTGCATATTTGCAAGTTACAGTTAATATGTACATTTTAAACAAAATAAAGCCAATTATGGCCTCTCTAGTTACAGCAAGTTCTTGAGAAGACTCAACTACAGATAACAAGGCAGTAAACTTCAGTAAATGCTTAAAAGCTGCATTAGTTATGGTATGGTTACACACAAACAAAAGATGATTTGGTGTAGCGAAATAATTCTGGCCATCACTCTGTGTACACATATTCAACTTTACCTAACAATAGTTGCACTAACCACTGAATCTGAATGTAACTACAAATACGAAATGTAATTTTACAATAATAATTTCCCTTACATACTGTCTATTTTCTTTATATCAAAATTAGTACCACCTTTCTAAAGGAGGGAGATAAAAGGGGCATATCCCCTGCAACCCTTCCTGAGATGCTAGACATTTGTGATATCCATGTCAAAACCTAAATGTAGGAAAAGAAAAGAAATTACAGTCCTGAGTTGTCTCCCCCCCCCACAAAAATGGTTGCTTTATTCTCAGCATGCATGCCTCCATGGCAATTCCTGGAGTCAAGTCACCACGAACTATATTAATTTCTAGGCCCTATGACGCTGCTGACTTTTGCCCAGAAGCAGACTCGTGGCCCTCTAATAAGTCATGACAGTATCCACATCTCTATCCCATCCAGCACACTGACGTTGTGAGAGTCTAATAAACACAGTTAACAGATACTTCAAACGTCCACAAACTAATAGCTTGCATTACGACTGGAGTAACTCCTATAAAAAGTTGACAGACAGAAAGCATTCTCTGCTCTCTTCATAAGTAGATAAAGAAAACACCTAGAATATGAGACCCCCCCCCCACCAATATTTGGATCTGAGAAGTAAAACTCTAAAAAAAAAAAAAAATAATAATAATAATTTTTTTATAAAAGGTCACTTCATTCCTATTGCTAAAGATAACTTTCTTAGAAATGTCAAAAAGAAACTGTCCTTAATATCTGGTGCAAACCAGATACAGAGTGTTTTAAAGCAACTGTGACATGACACATTCCAATAAGATACCTGAATTCAAATTATCTAGTAGCCAGCATCAATAGAGTTTGTCTACTATCTGTCGGCGCTGTGAATATGCATGAAGAGTTGCCATCTCACATGGCGACTAGATAAGGTAAATTAGTAACCCATTAGCTTAAGAGTTAGCTTTCCTACAAAAGGGCATGGACCTTAGGTATATCTGCTGCTATGCACAGTAAAAAAGAAAAAAAAGTAGATATTATAATACAAACATTTCTCCATAAGATAATCAAACTCAGTTCTTAAAAAAAAAAAAAAAATGCTAACTAGGAAAGCTGTCCAAAAACTTAAAATTTGCTAAGTGCAAACATCGAAACTTTAAACAATGCAAAATAACAAAGTCTGCCAATCTTGCCTTCAGTTCATAAAGTGTGTATATAATAAAATAGCATGTCAGTACATACCCTAATAAAATCCATCTCTCTGGGTGTTGCTTTTAATTTAGATTGTTTTATCTTAGATTAACTAACCTCCTCAGTTGTAAGAGTACTGTTAACTAACTTCTTTTCTATGGTTATTCCTGGCTGTATTAACTACAAACATTTTTGAACTTCAGCTATAACAAAACGAAGTAGTTCAGACGAGAGAGAGAATGTACAATAAGTCCAGCTATTCACTCTAAATGTTATTATTAAAAAGCGACATTACTACTCAAGTTACAAATATTAGTTTGAATCTTGAATCTCTGCTGGACAGTTATTAACCACTAACTAAACACGTGTGATTCACCTGGAAAAGGTTTGGTAAAAAACACCTGGCCTGCCTGCCTGCCTGCCACTTGCTAGCTAGATAATGTTACATAAGTAAGTTAATGAAGAGGTGGTCCTCAACCACCTGTTGATGGTATCTGGATGAAGCCATGAGCTGGAAGAGTTAGATCTGGCAGTCCATATGATATCTGCCGAGACCCAATCTTCCAACTCACAGACAAACCCTGGCCTGTATCCAATTGAAGTGGATAAATTCACCAAACCTTTTGTTTTTTTTTTGAGGGCAGATCATGGTCATGGAGATACTCCCACCAGTGTAGATCATATGCCACAAGCTAGCTGAATCAGGTAGCTATAGGATGGACTGACAGGGCTGGCTGGTTGGCTGACTGACTGACTCTAGCATAGCTGTGAAGGGATTTTAAGGTCTCCAACCATGTGAATAGTTAGATGACTTTGCACCCTGCCCTGTAAGTCTGATCCACTTCTTATCAGAGGGGGTGCCAGGCCTTAAACTCACATCAAACACCAGAAAAATGGCAAGTGGTAAAAACTGATCAGAAATTAAAACTAACACAGGAGACTCTAGGCATGTAAGAAGTTTGAAAATTTTCACTTTCTGAGGAGATTCTGAAACAAAACATATTTGTTTGTGGTCAGTTTGCAGCCTGAGAAAGACGAATAAAGCTAAGCTAAGCTAACGCCTGCCAGGTCTGATGGTTCAAAGTCTAAAAATACACAACGTGATAAGAGAAAGTCCTATCAGATATCATAAAGAAATAAATTGGGAGCAAAGTAAACAAGTCAGCAATCAATAGAATCGTGCTTGGGCAATGTATACCTATCTACCTTTGGCTTATCTAGGAGAGCAGCACTCAAAAGATTTCTTGCGTAAGATTAGCATTTACAGTCAACGACAATGGCGGAAGCTCGCATTTCTCATGTCTTAAATGGCGACAAGAAAGAACATACACACATATACCTATGAACAAAAGAAATTTTTAAAAGTTCGGATTAGAGGGACTTGACCAATTTTCTAAATGTTACTACCAGACAATTTAAATTCCTTTGTTTTTTTTTTTTTTTTTTATAATTTAATGACGAAAGTAACTTTGACTGTTTCCAGGTTATAGTAGAATTAAATACATTATATGTAAATAACCAAAGTAATTACAGGCAGTTAATGATATCAGAAGTTTAAATCTTGAACAGACAAAAGAATGCAGCAATATTTATTGACAAAACACCAATATTTCAGAATAAAACAAAAAAAAAAAAAATGTATAGATATACAAAATTTCCATTCTTCTTTGACTACAGAAAAAGAGCAAGTGACTAACTATGCTGCCAAACCTCCATCCAGACTTTGGAGGTCTGAAGGTGTGTTGCAGAAGTGAGCTAAATGGGGAAGGTGTGGGGGTACCAGCCTTGGTTACTAAGCAAGTTACCTGGGTATGGTTTGAGCCACTTAAGCAGTGGTCCAAGTACAAGCCAGGTCACCCACAGAACATCCACCATGCATTTTTGTTTAGACCCAATCGGCCTGGCTGATAAAAAAGGTGAGCAGAAACCATGTGCCAGGGAGTTCTGGTCCTGACCAAGATTCGAACTTGGGGCCCTGAACATATAGCTGCCTGGCCAAGTATGTCCATAGATGGTGCCATTCAAAAAAGCATGGAAGCCCATTTTAGTAGCATCTTCAAGATTCCTATCTGTTACCATGGTATCACCTACTGCTGCAACAGTTGGTTAACTCTTGTTTATTAACTAAAAAATACTGAGGAAAGAAAACTCATCTAATTATCGTTTTAAGAATGCTTACCTTCTTAAGATTAAGCTTATTATTAAAGAAGAAAACAAAAACACACCGACAACAAATTAAAAATTTTATATTATGGAAAAATTAACTGCAACTGAACAAATTAGACAAAAACTAGAGTTGTTATCTATATATATATTAAGCTTCATTAATCCTTCCTGCTTGTTTCCACATGGAATTGCTGGCGACATCCTCAGTTGTCAACATTCAAAATACAGTAACCGCAACATATTCTTATTAAAATTAATAATTCAATAGATAACGGCAAATATATAAACACTATAAAGAATACATGTGAATCAAAAATGCTAGGAATGTCATATAAAATGAAAAATGATAATGGTGTTTACCTTGCACTGATGAAGTATAGAGAGGCCTCATTCTTTTCAATAAGTAATGATCTTTTCAGTCAATCTTAGTTATCTTATTTTTCTAGTAACATTAAAACTAAGAAGAAAACAGAAAGTCTCTCCTTTAAAGCATCCTTTATACAGATGAGGAAATAAGTACATCCAACCAACAGAGCAACAAGCAAAAAATTATAAACAAATATGAATATCATTCATTCGGTGTGGTCTAAAGATATATCCCCCATACATCTTCCCACTCTTAATAAACAGTAGTTTCCACTTGATGTCTACTTACAAAATACTTTATACATATATAATTTTTGCATATGTATCTTGATAGTCTTCAGCTTGTCCATACTTATTTCTACCACACAAAAATAACTCTATTTTCCTCTTATTTTTGCAACATGCTCAGTAATGCTACCATAACCATGCTCTCCAAAAACACCTTGACCAAAGGAGAATAAGGAAAGGTCTACAAAGAGAAGTGATGATGAAGAAGATTCACACAGCAATGCTATAAATAAAGCTAATAGTAAAGGCCTAATAAGGACTGGCTTGGTGACAGCTTCCTGGCGTGGTTTATACCTCACCAGCAGACCATGCGAGTTTCCTTCCAAATCTAAAAATGAAGGTTCTAGTAGGTATTTCTCTGCTGAGGTTGGAAGTGCCTGGTCCCTAATGGCACAAGACTGACCAGACTTTCCAAGCAGACAATGCAGCACAACAATCACTCCATCACAAGAGTTGTCTCCCTTGTAGGCAATGCAACACAACAATAATACAGTAGTAATGTAAAAACTTGTCTGCTAACCCTGCACCTTCTGTGTTAGCTGTCTTCCCCCATCCAAAAGTTCCAGCATCCTTAGCTAGATAAGAGCACTGTGCCCATTATGTATATTGTAAATAGAGTCAAACAAGAGTACCAAAAACAACAGGATTTTCTTTTTTTGCTTTGTCTGGCACAACTAGTCTCTTTTTGTCTTACCTGCAACAAATTGTTTGTCAAACATTAGATTACCTTCAATAACAGCATGGCTTCAGTATTCAAATTAAACTTTCCCTCTTTGTTACCAACCAGATAAATTCATTTAGATTCAAAAATATTTAAATCCATTTTCCAGTCTTATTTTAATGTCCTCAGAAATAAGACAACTAGATAATGAACAATGTTACCATTATATTTATCTCAAAGCCAAATGGTAAATACATAAAAAACAACAAACTTTAAACCTTAGAGAAGCCCTACATTATTATAAATAAAAATCTTTTTTCATAATTATTATAACTACCATAAGGTACAGAGGAAGAAAATTTCAGGAAACTCAGCTTCCTCATGCATTGTGAAATATTTGAGAATGATTTGCCTGTATGTTTAACAGGGAACAAAAGTCAGCTGAAATCAGTAAAAGTTGATATAAGGGACCAGGAAGTAACTGAACACCTACAAAATTGCTGGGAAGTCAGCGAGAGCCTCAAACTGTTCATGCAACCAGGTGAACTCAGTGAAGGATGAAAAGGCCAGGAAATACAAATGAACAAGTTGTCCAGATTAAATGTCACATCTATAGGCAAAGTCATCAGATCTGCAACAATATCAGTCAGTTTATCAAAAGAAGGGGCAGAACCCACTAACAACAATAGCAGTGGGACCATCCAGCATTTTAATTAGCAGATTTAAAATAAACAAACAAAACAAGACATTCTTGTCTCATATGCTGACATAAATTGTACTGACTAACCCAACAAGCAGAAATTACAAATATGAGAAAGCTGGGCGGCAAAGAGTTTAAGAACATCTACACAACAGTCGAACAGTGGCACCAGTTTATGGATAGTTAAGAGGGAAACAGGTGCAGGCACGTTTAAATAAACAAACAACAAGTAAATTTCTTAGTCAAATGGTTGGTATTTGCATTAATCGCATTTGTTTTATACTATTGAAATTTTCTAAGAATTTACATAATAATAAAAACAATCACCCTGTCCTGATGTACCAACAGTTGAAGTCTGACTAACTTTTATTTCACAAAGATGTCAAGTGGCTTTACAGGTTCTTCTTCTTTTTCCAAATTATAGATAGAGCATCCTTTATATTCTCTCAAAGTATACATTCAGCTTTGTTTAAAATAATATTACTTCAGCAATGGGTTAAAATCTGACAATCTCTTCTCTCCCATATTTGACAAGAACACTTGATCACACGGTTAGTTGCATCAATAAAAAAGAAGTACTAGTTTAAACATGAAAGTAGCAATCAGAGCAGCACTGGGCCAAGGCATCCACTTAAAGAGCAGATAGACATAAAGAGGAATAAGGTCCAGGACTAAATGTACCAGGCACATTTGAACCAACAAACTGACAGATTATCCTCAAACTTTGGAGATTGTCATACATCCATGATAAGTGTAATCTTTATCATATTTGCTTAATTCTTATCTGGACTTTAAACTTTTTAAAAACCACCCACAAGATTATGAGAGACAAACTTTTTTTAAAATTAAACTTTATTTAAATTTTAAGTTTTCTGTATTTTAAAATTTATTTATTTAGTTTTCTAAATAGTTAAAATACATATTAGACACATTTTGGACAATTTAAGTCATGCAATCAAATGGGAAACATTAAAATTAGATATTTTTAGCGTGTCTTCAAAAATACGTAAGATGGCAAAAGAATGAATAATACTGAATCTCATTAACAACTTGTGGTTTCCATTTTCATCAACCAGTTTTCCTTTGTTCTACTGTTTTGCTTTTTTTTTTAAAAAAAAAAAGAATCCTTCAAAATACACCTGTACATATTCAACAATCAAGAGGTCTGGCCTTTTAAAGCTTGATCTGAATCCAGTACTGATGTGTGAACAAACATTCACAGAGGGCACCAAGACCGACTGACATTAGATTAAAAAATTAAATAAACAAAAGTCAAATTACCTCTCCTGAGATATTTTTAGGGGACAAACAGCATTATTCATTTTACCTGTTGTTTGGACTAACTTGCATCTAGAATCAATCTGTAGATTCAAAGTAATAATTAGAAAGAGAGTTGTAAGACACGGACCCCCAATATACTTATATGCAGTTTTCATAGTTAGATAACACACACACAGTGTGTTGAACCTATTTTATTATAACAAAAGACTAAGTGTATTTAGAATACAATGAACTGCAACTTTCCAACCATGTGACATGAATTGGAAAAGCATCGGTAATCACCCAAACAGAGATGATGATGATGATGCAGTTAAAATAATAACTCGGGGCAAAATAAGATGAAATAAAGTATAAATATTAGAATTATTATCAAGCTGCCACTCTGGTGTTAGTCACAGTTATTTCTTTTTCACCAAACAATATATTCCATTACTTTCTGAAGTCGGTCAGACTTATGGCCTTTCCTTCACGATACTTTAAAATGGTTCGTTAACAGAATATGCAACAGTAAAATTTGCAAACTTAATTTTGGTCCATGATATACATGTTCAAGATTATGCTGCTGTTTCTCGACTTTCAGGGTCTGAGGATATCTCACAGCGTGGAGCCAGGTAGCTAGCTACTAGGAAGGGTGGGGGCTCTTGAGCAGCAGTCAGAACGAAATCCAATCAGAAGTCACCCACAAAACGACAGGAAAACCTTACTGGGACTTTTCAGTGGAAGAAACCAAAATACCTGGAAGAAATCCACATGGGCAGCTAATGAAAAAAAAAAAAAGGTGAGAAGCCATGTCAAGGAGGTATGCCAAACTGGGTATTCAGACTTGGGCCCTTAGCAACAACAATTCAGGAGGCTAACCACTGATCCACCAGCCACCCAATTATGTTCTAATAGTCAATCTTTTTCTCAGCTGCTTTAGGTAAAGTGATAAAAAATGGGATAAACTACACCAGAAAATTAAAAGCCCTGATTGAGATTGCCCTTAAATTCAATGAACCGGTCACTATGGTTTAAACTTCTCTCCAGAACAATTCTCTGCTTTGTTTTAATAGTAAACCCTGTAACCTGAAACCATCAATTCTCTTTTCAAATAATGTTAGCATCAGAAATACCCACTGCAGATATCTTCCTCCTCATCTTTTGGGTACTTTAAAAAAAATCTAATTAAATCATAGAGCAATTACATTTCCATCCAAGACTCCTAGATGGTTTATCTAAACAGTTTTTGTCTATTCATCATCATGTTAATTTCTTTTTAACAGCTTATTTTTCTGGTCTATGGTAAAGACGAAATAGACAAACTTTAAAGTTGATAAGGGAAGAGATGCTGAGATAGGGAATTCTAGCACATTGTTTTCTAAAACTAATTCTACTAGTTGGAATCCCTTAGCTGTGATACCTTGAGGTTTATGTCTTCAAAGATATGGCAAGTTCAAGGAGGAGGATTTGTGACAGCCCCATCATAGCCTGGTATTCAGGCCTCCTTTAAGTCAAACAGAGCATTTCTTTTTAGTGGACTTCTAGCTTGATCCATTAAAACTCCACATTACAACAATGCCAGACTCTCAGACATTTCCTTTTAACAAGGGGCTAGCTCAATGTGCCCTTGACATTGCTGATGATTCTACTTAACTTTGACCTAAGGTGAAGCATGAAATCTTCAATGATGTCATTAAAATATTTAAAAAAAAAAAAAAAAAATGATTTCTTGTTCACCAGCAAAGATAACAAGTCAACTGCCACTACATATACCAATCAAAGTACTTAAATCATACTAGGAAACTATCACTGTTAGAGCTTTAGTGGACAAACCATATGACTTAAAAGTCTTCAGAAAGTAGAGTATGCTAGCTGTGTTTCACAGGGCTCCCTGTCGCCATCATTAGAATTTAGCTCTGAAAAATGCCTTTAGTGTACAACAATGTAAAATTGCAATAGATATTCAGCGAAAGGTGTTTCCTTACTTTAGCTTACTGAAGAACTAACAAAAAATAATTGATCTGCCAACATTATTGTCTCCCTCCAACAAAAAATGGTCTCTTTAGGGCTAAACGAATGCAGAGACAAAAGGAAAAAAATTACCAAACATAAAAGTTCATGAGTCATCTCAGTTACTACTAATAACACAGCCAGAGATGCACAAACCACCTCCTGTTATCTGTAAATAACACATCAATGTTTTTTTCATTATCTTATCTTATGAATATTAAAGCAGTGACTCATAAAAAAGGCAATTCAGATTTCTTATAACACTTGGTTCAAAATTCTGATCCAGGCATTAAACAAGCTCCACTTTAATACCAAAATTCCTGTTTTTACCTGGAAGAAAGATGTCCTTCACGTAGCTTCTGTCTTAAAAGCAGACCCTGATATATCTAAAACACAAAAACAATCTTTTGGTTCTTCTAAAATTACTTCAAACACCACAAAGAGAACAGCTGGGTGGCTGAAGGTAGAGAAGACAAAACTTTGGTATTACAAATGTGTGTCCATCAGAAGCACCCTGAGAAAATATAGAGCAGCTTTCAGTAAATTTTACTATAGAGATTTAGAATATCCTACCTAGAAAATGTGTATATCCAGGTGTACTAATTAAGTTTAGCATTCAATGTGGCAGAGGCACAGAACCTCAAGCAACTTTCTTGGAAGTCAAAGTGCATGTTGTTCCAGTCTTTGTAGTTGTGGTAACTTGCCCATATGGTTTTATCTTAGAATACCTAGTGCATTTCTTCTTCAAACCTGTATACATACATCAGAGGAAGCCCTGCCCCTTGATTTGTTTCCTAACCAAGTGGAGAAAAGCAGTTATGAAGGTTAGCTTCGTGCCTGCATACTGTAAAAATTCCATACAGAACTCTTCAATTTTAGATGTGGGAGAAAACCCACAAGCCCAGCTGATGCATAAGAGCTAGAGCTACCCCATACTGAGCCAGTCCAAACTGATATTCAAACTCAGGCCCTCAACCATAGAAGTCCAGTAGTATTCCACTTATACATGTACACACTTTTAATTAGGAGATTCAGACATGTTTAAAATAAGAAACACATAAGTGCATCATCACAAGTCAGGACAGTTAGCAGAAGTATGCCTACCTTTCAACTTCAAGGTAAGTTTTGTCTACACTAGCTGCTGTACTTTAGTCCAAACACTTATGAAGAATGTAGTTTTTATTTAATTAAACTAGTATACAACTTATCTTAAAGTAGAATACTTCAACACACATACACCCCTTTTCAATATTACACCCAGTTAAGATAAACAATGAACTTTTATATACAAATCCCATCACTTACTTTGTTTTAAAAGCTTATGCAAAAATCTGACAGAATTCTATTATTACAAGACATTGTGTTTAGCTTATAAGTGGCTATACATGTGTATTTTTAAAAAAGGAGTTTGTATCATCTTTACTTCCTAAATGTATTAGTTTGTGTAGAGAACCAATGAAAAAATTCTATGAATATGGCAAAATGGCAGCATGCAGTTTCAAGATGTAAAGCAGATTTCAGAAGTGTTGGCTGTAAATATGTAAATAAACAACAGAAAAACTTTTAATCTATAGTAATACCTATAAAGGCAAATACCAGGAAAATTCTGGTTTTTTTTTTACTATTTGATAAGTAAACTTCACTGACATTCAAGGTGCATGCAGTACTTAGGGTTCATTTTAACATTCTGGTATTAACTGAAGCTGACTAGATAGATACTATCAGAATTATGGCTGAGAATCCCTTATCCAAAATCCTTGGGTGGCAAATGTGTTTCGGATTTTGGAATGTAGATATACTGGTATAATTTGTTAGCTAATCCACTGGGGAGTGGGGACTGGGCACAAGTTTATTTACAGCATTGTAACTGCATATGGATACATAGGCTACAGGTAGTTTTATGCAATATTTTAAAGTCATTTTGTGCATGAAAACACACTAAAAAGATGTACATTTGACCATCACAAAGGTAAGCTATCACTACAGTAGGCCTACTGGTACCCTGGTGGGTGGGTATCTGGAGGTCTTTTCGACATTTTCAAAGTATATTCACACCAACAACAAAGCACAAAAATTACGGTGTGTAATGTGTGTACGTCAAGCGTGTCAAGACCCACACGTCACCCAGGAACCCAGCCAGCCTTCTGGATTTTCCGCTGAAGACACTCTAAAAACATTCTGGATAAGGGATTCCCGACCAGCAGTAATTTCACTTTTTAAAAAAAATGAAAAGAAATCAAACATTTTTATAAATAAGGGAACAAAAATATGAATACCCCAGAAGTTTCTGATTATAATTATGATACTCTAGTAATTATATAATTGCTTATTTTAAATATGGGCTTAGCACCCTATCATCAACAGGAAAGTAGTCAGAAGAACTTTAATTTTCAGAATCACGTTTTATATTTACACTTTGGTTTTAAATAAGTTAAACACCTTCGATATTTCACACCCACAAAAATGCAAGGTGCTTCCTGCAAAGAATGAAAACCTTGAAAAGTAGGCAACCATTCAAACACAGACTAGAACCGCTTTGTAAATCATGTTCCGAGCCACACTGTAATGATGGTCTAATGACTGGAAAATGTCACATTCCAACACCTTCAGGTAAAAAAGCATTACCTTGTTCAGTCTTGTATAATAGTGGAACTTCTATCATAGTAAATGCGAATGACCAAGTGGCCACATTTCACCAGTTTCAATGTTTTGAAGCCAAGCGGGAAGAATTTAAAATAAAATCTAATTACATCAAGAGAAAACAAAAGAATGTTCAACAAAGACTCAGGGAATAAAGCAAAATTAAAAGCCTGTTTAACAATTTTTTTGTTTTGAATACACACATACTACTGCCACATATACACACAAACAAACAATTTTTTATGAAAACAACCCTATACTAAACGAAAAAAAATCAAATCAAGTAACTCACTGCACTAGCTATTTCCTTGCAGGTAAGGCCATCAAAATGCTTTCTTTCAGGTGGATTGCTGATTGCAATTCCATGCTGAGGCTCCACCCAGCATTCGGTGACAATCTGTAGCTCTCCATCCACTTCTGTTGCCTCTAGCTCATCCAGATCTTCTTCAGACACACTGTGGACAGCAATAATACATTTGTCACACTTGTACAATAAAATTCTGAATTGCCAAAAACATTCATGCTTTATTTAAATAGGTGCATTGTAAGTTATAGTTTAAAATTCCAGGCTTGTTTTCTAAATGTATGTACAAAGAAGGTATATACCAAGGATACTGTATATGGCATCTGAATACCTTCAGAATCTGTTTGCAGATAAAATCACCATGAAATTCAAATGGTACATCTTGGGTGGAATAAGTTGTCCAAGAAAACCTTCTACAAAACTTTCCAGTTTAAAAAAGGAGAAGCCATTGCACAACAGAAATCCAGCCTACCACATACAGCCATCACCCATGGCCTCCCACCAAAACAAACCAACACCTTACCTGCTGAGCTAACCCGCCACCTAACAAACAAAATAATAATGCCATTCATGGAATAATTCAGACAGATTAAATTTTCTCAAAAATAATTAAAACAAACCAAAAATAATTTCATTTATACAGAGCCCTGCCATGTTACACTCCTATAGATAAATGTATCTGCTTGAACTTTATATAATTTGAGTGATTATGTATAATAGAAGTCTAGGTGACCAGATAACCAGTATACACTGTCATCATGATGAAAACAGGCAAATCCCATATTTCTCCATTATCTTGAGGTCATGTTATACTGTTCAGTCTGGTCAATGACAGAATACCAGGAATCAACATTATCACAAAAGTCACCAAAGCAAATGTCAGTGCTGTGGCAAAGTGACCTGAAAGGCACTAGATAAGTGAAACCAGGCAAATAACACACCATTATTCACTATTGAGATTCTCTTGCTGACATTACCCATGTAACAAACAGAAAAAAGTCAAATAATAATCCAGCATCACCTCCACCAACTTTGCTACAGAGTATAAAACTCCTGCCTGAAAGGACTGGTCAGCTGACATGTCTAGCAGGTCATGTGCACTCTTCTCTTCTGAGTCCAGTTTTCAACAATTCAGGTCTGTAAGTTACCAGCCCAGTCAGTCAGTCACAAAGACAGGACTATATCAAGGTTTTAACTGCGATAATGGCATGACGACAAAATTAGCGTTTGTCAAAAGGTATCTCAACTCTTCTGGCTAAATTGCCATTTTGAAGACATCTCTGGCCAAGGTCAAATGCTGTATTACTGCTGCCAAATGTTTGCTGTTCAAAGACTGTGCATCAACTGATTTGACCATCCAAAGACTAATGTGCACCAATTTTCTGGATGTGCTGCTGCTTTCATTGCATGCACAGAACAGTCTATTGCCTGCAAAATTCACAATGGCTGTCAACCATCCCTTCAGCTGTAGCAGTATCAACATCACTAAGTCAAATGCACTGTACAATGGTTCCCACAGAAACTGACTTACACTGGATGGGTCCTCTCTGAACATAGTTTCTTCTCACTCTTCAGACTCAGTCAATTTCCTGCCAAATCTAGAATCAAAGCCAGCAAGCTTTCCTTACAAAAGTAGGAAGTGCAAAGGACTCTTGTAGCACTATGCCCTCTCAGGGTTTTTGTCTACCTCATAGACATTAGTGTACAACACAACAACTGGATGGGTTGCATGATGGAAGCCACCAGTAACAGATATGAATAAAGACTACTGCCATGCCTGGTGCAAAATGTATACTGGCAGGCTGCTGAATATTAATAGATTTTAGATTCCAAAGTCAGACCTTCAACCATTCACATCTTCTGGAGGATGCACAATAGTCTGGACAAAAGTTAGCAAGCTTCTGGCCTAGTGAGGATGGGTATTTGGTTGATGTGTGTGTCTGTAAGGGTAAAAATGAAAATCTGCTTAGATATCCATCCTAAATCCATTTTTGGCTTATTCAATCAAGAATCCCTTGATCATAATCACCATATCTCGCAGGAAAATGGAAGGAACAACATGCCATATATCCAGAACCAGTACAGAGTGGAAGTCATGAAATGGACTGCAGTCATTTTCCTGAATCTCAAAAAGCCTGGATATGAACTCCAATGAAAGCATCTTCATAGACAATTAAGAGTCAGTCAATTGAAATTAAAGGAAAATCTGACAAACTTTATGGGAAAGTTGGGACCAGACCATCAGCAATAATCTGATATATTCCATACACGAAGGAAAAAAAACATGCTTTCTGACTGGCATCACGCAGTGGATCTATACGCAGCATGTAACTGCAAAACCATGTTCAAGTTATTACTGTGTGGTTTTATAATGCAAAGAGAGAATAATGAGACTTCAATGTACTGTACATGTACTGCCTGCCTCTGCAAGTTTTCACATAAGGTGGGAACAAGATATATTGGACAACGCAGGTACACCGGTTGTCCACAACCTTGGTATTTGCAGACTGGTCTGAATCGTCAAGGTCATTATTCTCCATCAAAGGCTTGTGGTGATGGAAAGCAAAAACTTTGTCTATGTCCTGAAAATAGATACTTTTACTTTAGTTTAGAAAACAAAGGCACCTCACAATATCTATTCTTAGTAAAGACCATAAATCATAGCCATGTAAAGTCAGTCACTACTTTCTATTACTAGATTGATGTACTGACACCTTCAAAGGGAGTTAACCTGCCGATGTTTTTTTTTTAATTTAACACAAAATGTTTCACAATTGTACTAAGCCGTTTCTCCTCAACTTTTGACCCCCATTACAATTATTCTCACCCATAATCATCATCATCTGAACATACTGTCTGAAGCAATTTTCGTTTAGACCCCATATCTCAAAACTTGTTTCCTAAAATCATTAACAAAGAATAGTAGATAAACAGCTTAAATGCTGGTTACCGTTCCTTCCTCTGGGATGGGTTAGAATCAGCTTTACCTTGTGATTAACTACCTGCTTTCTTCCCTCTTTTATAGTCTTAAAACAATGAGGGCCTTTCTAACATTTAAAAAGAAATCTAAAGAAAACACTTAATTTATGCAAAAACATCTTTTGTAGTCCTTAAAACTATTTTATACCTTCATTTCAACTTCAGCAACCATGTTAACTATTCCATTGTTGGTCATTGCAAAATGAAATCCCTCTTGCAGTCGAATTCTGAAAAGAAAATAAAACAAAAAAATGTATAAATGGTTAAGGAGCTGGCCATGGACACCAAATTTACCTGTCCCAAGCAAAAGCCCAGGTCTTATTTTAACACAAATTTTAAATGTAGAAAACTAGTGCTTTATGGCCAAAATTCTGACATCACTATATATCATCAGATAAAGTTTATCCAATAATGAATAATAATAATAGTAATAATAATAATAATAATAATAATATAATAATAATAATAATAATAATTAAAATGGCATCTTTTTATCCTACATAATTTGTTTTTAATTGATGCAATTTATTTCATGTAAAATATTAAATAAACTAACTACAAACCTAAGTATGATCCAGGTAGGAAAAACAGTCAGTTTATCCTAACGTAAGCCCAGGGTTGTTAACTCACCACAAGCTCATGTCAATGAAGTCAAAAAAGGTCCAAAAAAGGGTAAAAAAAAGAAGTGGTAGTACTCACTTTGAAAGGGTCGATAAGATTCTCCCGACAGCATTCATGCTGACCGGCGGAAAGGAACTGCGCTGCACCATCCAGATCCAGCGTTGATGATGCAGATATCGGGAAAGCGTGTTATAAGATGCTGCCGTAGCCCGGCTAGCCCTCGCTGCCTCAGCTGAAATGTGATGTGGAATCTCCTTGGAAGGGTCATCAATACGGGTGAGATCTTTTGGCACCCTCTCATACCTAAGAACCAATTTGCAATTTAAAAAAAAACCAGCAGTTATTCAAAATTTTTTCACCCTAACCCGCTTCTTATCTATTTTGTTTGTTATTTTTTTAAGTGATTTAAAAATGAATTCCTGTCACAAATAAAAATCCGAAACAATCTCTAGGTTGCTGAAGGCAAACATGTAATGTATGCTGGCAGCCAAAAGTATTGGAAAAAACTAAAACTAATATTGAATTTTATTTTAAGTACAAATTATGACAAGACTAATTGATTGCTTAAGCAATATTTTGTTTCAGTTCCTGTTATTTATTATTTAATTATTCTGGGGGGGTGTCAATGTGCACATTTGCTAAAATAACATTCTTTGGTCAAAACTATAATGTGTTTATTAGTTTATTGCTTTATCACTCTCTAGTCAGATTTCCACAAAAATTGCTACATTAGGGAGGATGTTTCGTACAGAGATCCTATGGATATCAAAAGTAACACTTAATTGGTTTAATATGTTAAAAATATAAGATGATGGAATAGTTGTGGCCACCACTGTATACCGCAAGACCCATAAAAGAGCATAACTAATATGAAACACACCAATTTAACTAAGGCTGACTGTTGGTCAGCACTGTGGTAGTAACATGCTGCAGACAT
Source organism: Nautilus pompilius (assembly GCA_018389105.1). Lineage (NCBI taxonomy): Eukaryota > Metazoa > Mollusca > Cephalopoda > Nautilida > Nautilidae > Nautilus > Nautilus pompilius. Next base: position 353,817 of record JACATO010002729.1, read on the forward strand.
CATGACAGTAGCCCATCGATCGGTAAGCTAATTCAACACTAGAATGTTGTGGTTTCTCTCCCTTGCCTACTTATTCTGTAATTTAACTCTGCCACAAACCACCTGTCAGATCTCTTAGTGCTATAAAAGGAAAAACTTCCAGCACTGTTAATGTAGATGCTATGAACCCAATTTAACAGAACCCTAGCAACATCAAAGGAGAGGAGAGCAGTAATTAAGTCTTTGGCACAACAAGAGTCCCATCAGGTCAAAAACACTCATGTTACCTGATGAGTATCTTTTCCACAGGCTTGGCCAGTACAACGCAGCAGTTTATCTCTGACCACTGCCGACTCAGGGGTGGGCTGTGCACCTTCACTGCCTTGCCTCCAGTGGTATGCCTTTTCCTTGCAGTTGCACCACCCTTCTTCCTATCCTTGGCAGTGCCATGTTGGGGAAACCGTAACTTCAACACTTCTTGCTTCAGCTCTGTCACAATGTTATACCTATCGAAGCCTGGAGTCCCACCAAGAAAGGCCAGGTGAAGCACCATGCAGGGAGGTTTCGATGTCATACGTATGATGTAGAATGAAGTTGGTGGTTTGTCTGGGTCACTGAAAGAAAACAAAAAATATAGGCATGGAAATATCCATGTATGCATGATGTACAAACACACACATTATACGAGGTCTGTCCAAAAATAAACCGAACTTTTAAAACAGCATGACTGCAGTGCTGTGTATCAGTGACCTTGACCTTCAGTCTAATAATAGCCGCATCACGGCACCCCAGTTAGTCATCAATCTACACACGCTAGAGTGAACGTATGTTTAGTGCACTTGGAGATTTGTCGCAAGTTGAACAATGAAGGATCTTGAAGAACAACGTGTTTGTGTGAAATTCTGTTTAAAATTGGGAAAAACTTTTACGGAGACTTTTCTAATGTTGCAACAGGCCTATGGGGAGGACTGTTTGAGCCGTACACAATGTCACAAGTGGTACCAGTGTTTCAAATTGGGAAGAACATCCACCGAAGACAATACCAAATCTGGACAACCTTCCACAGCAACGGACGATGATCGCAATGAGGAAGTGGGGGCTGTGATCCGTGTCAATCGTCGCCTGACTGTCCGTGAAGTTTCCGGAGAAGTAGGCATCTGTAAAAGTTCGTGCCACATGATTTTAAAAGAAAAATTGAACATGCATCGTGTAGCCACAGAATCTGGGCCTCATCTGCTGACAGATGAACAAAAAGAGAACCAAGTCAGTCAGTCAGTCAGTCAGCTCTTTGATTGATCGAATGCTGATGAAAGCTTTCTGAAAAGTGTCATAACAGGTGACGAAACTTGGGTGTACGGATACGATGCGGAAACAAAAAGGCAGTCATCGCAGTGGGTTGGATCATCGTCAGAGTCTCTCAAATGTGAAGGTGATGTTGATCGTCTTTTTGATTGAAAGGGCGTCGTTCATCATGAGTTTGTTCCACCTGGTCAGACGATCAATAAAGAGTTTTACTTGGATGTCCTGAGGCGGTTGAGAGAGGCAGTGCGAAGGAGGAGGCCTGAGGCATGGAAAAACAAAACCTAGATGCTGCACCACGACAACTCACCTGCTCATGCGTCACTCCTTATCCGTGACCTTTTGGCAAAGCACAAGATGACTCTCATCCCCCAGCTGTCCTACTCTCCACATTTGGCCCCTATGGACTTTTTTTTGGTTCCCAAAGCTGAAATCCACCTTGAAAGGTCACTGATTTCAGACAATAGAAGAGATCGAAGAAAATTCGCTACAAGAACTGCACACTATCCCTGAAAATGCATTCCAAAACTGGAAAAAAATGTTAGGAGCGGTGTATCAACAGTGAAGGGAACCATTTTGAAGGAGACAAGTCTGATTAAATTGTAAGTAAAGCAATAAATTTGTTTTTAAAAAGTTTGGTTTCTTTTTGGACAGACCTCATACAACACTTATTTACGCCATACTCTAAAAATGTTTCACGCCTTTTACTAATACTGCCCTTAAGTACATTTAGTATAAATAGTTAATACCATAATATAAGGCTGACAGTTTATATTTTACTGATAACGAAATCAAATTATTTTTATCCCAACCTAGTCATATTTAAATTAATTCATAAATATTTTTATAGAAACATTTTTAAAATTTAATATTTTCTATGGTTAGTTTATATATTTTGGAGAAAAATTGGTAAGCATATTATTCTCAAATTATTCAAAATAATTTGTTAATATCATAAATATTTAACAATATTAACCCATTTCTTTTGTTTTTTTAAAATTAAAACAAGATTTCAAACATGTTGTCAATTGATGGGTTATTCCCCCTCTCCTAGCCAATTCAATCTAATCTGTTAATTATAATTGGTATATGTAGTTCCACATGATTTATTACCAACCAGTAGCATTTTCTTCCCACCTATTTTTCAAATCTGTATTTCCTAGCACAGGTTGAGGCATAGGGATCGTGACACACACACACACACACTACCTTCCTTATTAATCGAAAGCACCATCCTTCCAGCTTTGAATGACGCACACTGGGATTCGATCTGACCCACCATCGAGGAGCTACGAACTTTTCAACACAATGCCTCACGGGGTTTTAATATCACCCTTTGTAATGACAAATTCTCATCACTTAAAACCCACGTTTTGCATTACAAGTGTGCTGACTAAATATACAGCCAGTTCAACACAAATACCAATTAGTGCTTCTAAGCTGGGGTGTGGATGTGCAAAGCAGGTGGTATAAGTAAGGTAAAATCTGATATGGTATATGAGGGTTAAACAGCATTAAGACAATACACTGTTTGGATGCCATGTCTCTATGCTACAAGTTCTTTCGTACTGATGAAATTACTGTATAAATGAGAGTCAATAAAATATATGGCTGACTGAAAACGATGTACTCAACTTACAAGAGACGTTCAAATCAAACCCAGCTGAAATGGCATTGTTGTGATACCTAATCAGGTTACATTTTTACAACCCTAATAAATAGTCATAATTTATTACAAATGTTTTCTTTCCCTGAAGGTTCATGAGAGACAATGAAATGCTGCTGCTGTTATATTATTTTCCAGACAAAAGCTTATAAATGCGACTTTGTCTGACAAAAAAATGAAAAGGATCAAATGTTTTTAATTATTTAACCTTTCCCAAAATAAATGCTCAATGAGAGATAATCAAGCAAACTGTTTAATGAAGTGTTGACAAAATAGAGTGACTGACAAATAAGAAAAAACTTAAACTTGAAAAAGAAAAATAAAACAATATAAGGTAAAACTCAATTAGTTTCAAAATCTAATTTTCAAACATTATATTAGTAAAAAAGTGACACGTGACCACCACAGTTAGCAGATAGAGCTGTTAGATTAGAAATAAATGGAAGATGCATTAAAAATTTTTTTGTCTTTTTAATGTTTGAAAAGGATGCAATCGCACAGGAACTCTGCTGCTTCTCTTGAAAAAAATTTCAAAAATTCCATCATGCCAGTATAGCTAAATGATAACACTGGTCAACACAATATTTTTGGCAGGAAAAGTGAGACTGGTTTCTGGGGTTTTCAAGGGCGCTGAATCCGAATCTGACATTTGTTTTTTCAAGTTGGCTCTAGTTTTGGAGATATCACAGGGGGGTCGTTCGTCTGAAATCACCCATTCGCGACCATAACTAAACGTACAAAAAACGGCTAAATAGTGCAAAAATGTCAGATATTGATTTTTATGATAATCCAAAACCACAAAGACAGTGTAAAATCTCAATCTAACAAGTTAAGTTAGATATAACATCATTTCATTTATTAATAAATGAACACTTTTCATATATTTCGAGAATATACAAAAAATTTGCTAAAAATTTGCTGAATTTTAATTCTCCAAGGGAAAAAAACATTTACATAATCAGTTATATATCATAAATTATGCAAAGCATTATTATACACTAGATTCTTAGTTACAATGAACACACAAAACAATATTTTATTCACAAAAGTGAAATTGACGTTATACGATTTTCGCTTGTGAGCAACTTTCGGGCAGTCTCTCAAAAGGTTCCAGCAGTAGTCTGCCATCATGTGCTCATCCCATTTGCCTTGATACCTCTCTTCCATTGTTTTGATGTCTTGATGGAATCTCTCTCCTTGCTCCTCACTGTAATCACCAAGATTACCAGGAAATCTGTCGAGGTGGCTAAAACAAGAAATGAACTTTGATGCTCACATTTGCCCCTAGTTTTTCGTATGCAGTAAGCATCTTACGGACCAATTGCTTGTAATTGTCAGCTTTGTGATTTCCCAAAAAGTTTGTCACTACATCTGTGAAGGACACCCAAGCATTTAACTCAACCATGTTCATATGATTAGTGAAGTCAGAATCCCTCATGAGCGTTCGAATCTGAGGTCCATCGAAGATGCCACCTTTAGCTTTTTCGATGGAAAGACCTGGAAATTGCCTGCATATGTACTTGAAGCAATCCCCATCTTTGTTCAACGCCTTAACAAACTGCTTCATGAGCCCTAGTTTTATGTGCAATGGAGGGAAGATGATTCTATCCCTGGGTACCAAAGGCTCATTGATGACGTTGGCTGTGCCGACTTCGAGACTTTCTCGTTCTGGCCAGTTCTCCCTTCTCCAGTGCTGGATTCTTGCTCTGCTATCCCACAAACAAAGAAAGCAGGGATACTTTGTGTACCCACTTTGCTGACAAGCAGAAAATTCACCATTTTCAAGTCCACACAAATCAGCCATTTATGAGTGTTGTAATTTAGCTTTTTCAAGAAAAATTGGATACCATCATACTCTTCTTTCATCTTGGTAGAATGGCCAAGTGGTACAGGAGCAAACTTATTGCCATTATGCAAAAGTACAACTTTTAGACTTGCTTTCGAGCTATCTATAAGAGACGCCAATCTGCTGGGTCATATGACGAGATCCCCATGCAGTTAAGAAGTGCAGAAACGTCATTACAAAGATCAGGTCATCTTCTTTAGAAAAGAAACGAGCAAGCTGCCTTCCCTTGTCCTATAGTATGTTATAATGATTCAATAATATCAGAAAATTATTATTTACTGCTTCTATATTGAAGTATTTCAGGGAGAATTTTAGCAGTTTAGGCTTATTTGAGGCTATCAATATCTTCTAAACTAGAGCCAATCAGACAAAACCAATGTTATATTCGTAATCAGCGACCTTCAAAACCCCAGAAAACACTCCTAGATGGTCTGCCAAAGAAAAAAAATAAAAATTTGTTGACCAGTGTAATGCATCCCTAGTGAGAGATACATGTGAACAGCATCTCACCTGAGTAAACAGGGAACTTGGTGGGAAATTTACTCACCTGAAAACAAGTTTGATGTATGAATGATTCTCCATCAGGACAAAGGTGCACCACTGATGGAGGAGAGTGGTTAGTGATGCAAGCGCTTGTCGGCACTGGACAGTGTGGAAACGTCCACTCGTGTTTGGCGTGTGCAGGTGCTTGGGAGGAGGAAGATCATGTTCCATCAGGATCCCAATCCTGTGGGTGTGCATCCATTTCTGCCTGCAATCAAAATACAACAATTGCTATAAATAGTTTTTAAAATGACGCCATTTTGTTTATTTATTTATTTAAGTAAATGTCCATACATGAATATCTTGAATTGTGTCGATGATCACTTCTCTTCTTTCCTTGAGCCCTTTGTCTCCACCAATCCTCATCAGGGAGGAAAGAAGCGACCGTTTACTTGCTTTTCTTCTACCAGAAGTTTCCAATTTGAGAAATTAATTCTGCCAACTAAGGAAAAAAAAACCCACCTGTGATTATTTGTCAAATCGTCTCCACCTACACATCAAAGAGTAACCTTAGCATGTAACCAGCCAGGATATTGAAATATCTTAAAAATCAAATAGGCACTTTTTTTTATGAGAACATAAAAAGTCCCAATGGTAATAAAGACTGTACTATACTCAGGGTCATTTTAAAGGGAAGAACTGTATTTCCTTTACATCCATTATAGCATCTCTTTGAAACTGGAAGTAGGCAACAGAGGACATACTCACCAGATGTTAATGTCCAGTCTGGCAACTGGATTCCAAAATGACGCAAAATTAGAGAGGACAGCATCTCTGAAAAAGTAAACACCAGTAATCAAATAAAGGAAAATTTTGATAGTCAAATTAAAACTAATCAATGCACTTTTAATTCTTACACACTAGGCAGAGCTGCTTTAATGTTATTAATAGTTCTAAACTGACAAACAAACATGGATATTTACTTTTGCTTATCTTTTTAATTTAAGAAAAAATAATAATTAGAATGTTCAAGCCTGAAGGCCTCACTTAAACTTATGTAATTTTGAAACAAACAAATTTTTTTAAAATAAAAATATATGTTGAGTGTTAACGCCTGTAAGATTCAGATACCACTCTAGTAATGGATAAAAAGATTTCTTTCTCAGAAATGTCCCTCAGTGGATCAAAGAGCTGGTAAGAAATGCATCAATACTTAAGTAAAAACTAACTGGTCTACTTCAAATAATAACAATATCAAAGTTAGCAACACCAAAAAAGTTACCCCATGCACTCAACACAGAAGAAACATTATTTTTACGAAACAGGTTTAAAAACTTATTCTAATTAAAGGTAGCAGGAAGTGCCCAGGTAGCAAATTGTGACATCGTATCCAAGCTGATCCGACAACAAAAAGTCAACCACGCACTCAATTCCCTAGGTTCCAGATCAGAAGCAAGTACTCACTGCTGTAGCTGTGGCTCAAGTGTGAAGGAGCCCTGAGAGAAGAGTGGCACGCCATTTTTTACGCTTTCTGGAATGGTGTAGTTGGCTGGGTTGGAAGCAAAGGAATGAAGGTGGACTAACAACTGATCTGTCTGCATGAGACTGAAAAACAAAACAAAACTCCAGTACTGACCGAGTGTTCGATAAAACAGGCCAAAAACAAAATGTTACTGTGATGATTTTGATAATTACTCTTTTGAAAAAATATAAAATAGACAAATAAATGTTCTGTTAAATTTGGAAAAATGTATTCTTCTTTACTAAGCAACCTGTCTGAAATGTACTGAACAATAAAGCAGAGCCGCACAGCTGTAATGCAGGTGCAAGAAAGGGTCAAAAGATGAAACAAAGCTTTTACATCTGACTAACCAGCATCATTGTGACAGTGACATTTGTTAAAAATTAAAGAAAAACTAGTTATTAAAGGCTACATTTTGTATTCATCTCTTAATGTTTTGCATAAAAAGACAGAAATGAAGAGAGCATTGTAATTGTTTTTACAACTATGACCTGAATAAAGGTCAGTACAAAGCAATAAACAAAAGTAGGTAGGTAAATACTGTAAGATTTTAATCCATCACACTGGCGTATCATTGCTGTATCATATTCGTCCTTTTACCTTGAACCTGCAGGCCAATGTCAATGCCATGGCATCCATCCACCAGAGAAATGCTCCCTGGTTTCAGTTTCCTGAACTAAGTGAAGAAACGCGAGATGCAGAAGTCAGACTGCAGAAAGTTCCTGCCAAAGCACTTCATTCTTTAGATGTGGGAGAAACTCGCCTGGCAAGTCAAAGAAAACATTCTAGGGCAGTAAGCCAAACCGAGCTGGATTCAAACTCGGGCCTCCAACCTTCAGCAGTCCACCGTCACCACAAGATAATTAGAAAAGCATTGAAATTTCATTTAAAATCTAGAAATTTTTCTGAGAATCTTATGGTCAGCAAAACAAAAGCACAGAATTCACACAAATATTACAGATATTAATAAAGGAAGTCTTGCATATTTTTGCCACCTTAAAAATGGAAACGCTTTTCCAGCACTATTTAATTGTTTTAAATTGATAAACAATGATTTGGTTCCTGCAAAAACTTGATGAACCCTTGATGTATTGCTTGAAAACTAAGCCAAACCAAAGGGGTCACTGGTGATTTATGACCACTTTTACATTTTAATACCTATAAGTTGTATTTTAGACTACTATACAGAAACAGAGATTCAAATCCTAATTTCTTAACAATTATGTATACTCTTTTAACACCACTGTTGTTAAACTCTGCAGGAAAACACTGGACAGGAGTTCGGGATCATGGAGTTTTCAGTTACAAATGTTCCAGTTCTCACCTTTGTAGTGACTGCCAGTATTTTTTCACATGAACCGTCCTGAACGGACTCTTAGATGGTCGTTTATCTGTACATGTCACCTCGTGCAAAAATTCATAGCTTCCCTCTATGGTGATCTCTATGTGGGAGTGTTTTCTGAAAAATAGTTGACTCTTGTTCACTAGTTCTGTTTGAAAATAACCATTCATAACACATTCAACATGCCGACACAATGTGTGGCCCAATCAAATAAGTCAGTTTCTTGAAAGAGAAATTCTCCTCACTCTACACTATGAACGAGTCAACAGTATAATCTAATCACTTTGTAAACTAATAAAGGGAGATAATTTTCTAACGTTTTGTTACTTTTATTAAATACACAAACCCACTGTATCAATTTGGCAACTCCCATAAATTAATCTGAATAAAATTTACTTATTTCAAATGTAATTATATATATGTTGGACAACTAGAGGGCACATAACCAGTGTCAACTTTCACCATGCCATAAATGGACAGATCCTGCAACACTTCTCCATTCACCCAAGGCCATGTTATAGGCCATTTATCATGGTCCCACCCAATGAAATATCAACAAATATCTTAACATCGCTTGCAGATCTGTGAACAAGATTATCAAAAGGTTTGCTGAAGTTAATGTTGCTGCTGTGGCAAAGGAGCTAACAACATCATGAGTTACTACATCTGTTTGAGATTCTCTTGTTGACATTACCCTGTAATGAAAATGAGCAATGCCATCTTCATCAACTTGACTATGTAAGAAATCCTGTCTGTCCAAGAGAAAGAAAACATTCTGAAAGGTCCAATCAGAGGACAGATCACGTATCAGTGATGTGTACTCTTCACTGATAAGTCCAGGTTTCAGTAATTTACATTTGAAGGGAGAATAACAAAGATTTTCAACCCCAATATCTTCAGCCCATAATCAGAAATGAAGGTTGGAGTGTCATGGTATGAGTTTCATTCTTGCATAATGGAAAGACAGAATTAGCATTTCTTGAAAGACATCTCAATTATGCAATGCCTTTTTAAGGACACATCTACCACCATTGTAGCAGAGACACTGTGCTGAAAATAGATGAACCAACCATGTATGTATTAACATACAGAATTTCACTCTGTTACTTTTTTCATTTTCCATTTTTTAAAACTAAAATACTGAATAAAAACAGGTGACTAAATTCTCAGAGCAGTGCATGTATATTTTAGCTTCTCATAACAGTTTGTATAAAACATGGATGTACTATTTCCAGAGATGACATATCTTAAGTAATTTAATATTAATATAAGTTTACAAGAAATCTTCAATGCACCCAGTATTTTTTTTTATCTATGTAACAATTTTTTGCAGTACTACTTTTAAGAGTAGAAAGTCATGGTGATGTGTTTGTTAGTTACAAGGAGTTAAAGAACAATCTGGGTGTTTTCCCATTATCTTGGTAGTAGTAACTGGATTGTGGTAATCTTTTCATCATCAGGTTCTGTCTCTGAGATTACAAGGACAGGTTTAGTCAGGTTATTAATGTATGGAGAAATGCAATAATTAAAGGTATTTTCTGTATTACTTGAACACTATTTATGCTGGCAGCTAAAACTTTGTTGTTGTTTTTTTTTTTTAAATTTGCAGTAATAAGATTTAAAATTACAAGGCACCTTATCTCTAATACAACAATAAACATATCTGTAGTTTAGATGGAAATGTCCATAGACATCTCAGATATAATAAGCAGAACAACAATTGGCTACTTACTGGTTTGCAGACAAAGGCCAAGCGGCTACAGCTAGATATTCTATTCTGGCATACTCCCTCCAAGGTAACAGCAGCCGTACTTCAATCTGACATTCATCTGTCAAATAACAGCAATGATGGAGGCAATAACAAAAATAGTGACAACAAACAAAGACAACTTAGAATCATAGTTTGGAGTTATCTGTACACGTTTAATTAATGCTGTGCATACCTTTAGTCAGGACCACCTCTTTGATCGTGTAGCCCTCCCTCAGTCTTAGGGATAGTACATTGGAAATGGATGTGTGTAGATTGCTTTCTTTATGCTTCTTCCTCATGGCTGGTGCTGCTGAAATGCATTGCTCAGTGATGGGATGAGAAGGCAGCCTGCCAAATAAAGCCAATCAATCAAACTGCTCTATCATACAGCTAAAGCCATTATAAAAATTACATTCATAACAGTGTGTGTGTGTGTCTGAAATGAAGGCCATCGCCCATTTTTTGGGGTTGTTTTTAACCTCCAGGTGCACTCACCTCGCTAGCCATGACCGGTTCCCAGCAATCTGCTCACTGCTGCACTTGTGACCCGTGTCTTCAAGCTGAAAGCCTGTGAGGCCTTTCTGGAAGCTCCACAGAAAGAAAGCCCTGTGGTAGATGTTCAAATGGTGGCCATCCTCCTCCTAAAAGGCAAAACAAACAAGTAACCAAACAAACTGCGTAGTATTTATGAGGTTTTTGCTAACACTAAACATAAAAGTATTCCCCCCACAAAAAAACCCTGAAAGTCTTCTTCACACTCCCCATACTGCTGGTAACAGCCTTCACTGAATGACCTGTAAGCTTCAGTTTCCTACTGTTCTCATTTACAGATGCTTATTTGCATGCATCAGGTCCTAAACTAAACAAACAAAAACAGAGCATAAAACTTTGACACTATTATTTCCATTTCTGCTTGCTGGTTTCTTATTTTTTCATGACAGCAGCTGCATTGCTTCATGGAGATTCAAACCAGATGGCACAGGTAAAAATCACCAGGATTTGTTGACTCCTGATGTATAATTTAAAATTAATGCAACAGGTTACTCATTAACACCAAAAAACATCTTTTCTTTCTCACCAAAACAATTCTTACTCTCAGAGAGAGAAAACTGCCACTTTTCCTAACAGCAATATTAAAAATCATTTAAAATTAAATAAATACACATTGATGCTAACATTCACCTTTCTCAAGTATCCAGTTTATATACTGGATAATATGCAGTAGGAGGTCATGTACTTTAAATTTGCAGAAGATAAATTCCTTCAAATACACTTTTTTCCTCCTCCTCTTAGTAATTCAGTTCAACACAAAGTACTACATTTAAATATGGTCACCTAAAAATCAAACATCATCAGCCAGTCATAAAGCAGGAAGAAACTTTTCCTAAAGAAAACAGAGTCCAATCAAGCCATTCCTTCTCAGGGCAGTTCCAGGTTCATTATGCTGGCCACTGCTGTGCAAACCATAGCAATTTGAAAACAAGAGTAGCATCATCCACTGTTTTTGTGACAACTGTGAATTACTGCAGGTGGTTTTTAAAAAAGTATTTTGATCAGCTGCAGTTAAGTACCCTGTGAATACATCTATTAATGAACTGTTCCTTATCTCACATTTGTTTAATTTCTTTTTTAGAGCATTTGAATAAGATGACTTAAGGCAATTATTGGAAATACTATATAGATGCTGCTGCTGCTGTGTCGTACAATGTTTGTCAAGAAGGGAGATAACCCCAGTAAGATAATGTTGCCAATCCTGCATCACAAGTGGTCCAGCACTTCCAACTTACGAAGGAAAAGCCTTACCCGAACTCTTCCTTTTCAGATGTGGGAGGAAACTTGAGAGTCAGGAGAAAACCTACATAATCAGCTGGTGAAGAGGAGTGAGAAGAATCCATGCCAGGGAGATAGCATCAAACCAAGTCTGTCCACTGCAGGAACTGAACACTCAAGCACCTCAACCTTAGCATTCAGTAGACTAAGCAACAGATCAGTGCACAGCTCCCTTTCTAGATGCTTAGAACTAAAAGTGGCGCCTGTTAGCTATGTGAAATGTAAAATGTTTGTTAAGACCTTTTTTAGTCTTGGATAGTGATAAGGTAATTTTCTACTTCAAATGTTATGAAATTATTTTTTAAAAAAAAGAAAAAAAAAGGGGGATTTAAAGATACCCAAGAAATGGGTGAATAATTTAGTTTAGTAGATACAAGGCTTCCCATGAAAGATAATCCACCATCAATACAATTCCTGCACTGATTTACTCTACTGCTATAGCTGGCAATTTATTTCCACTCATCAACAATTCTGCTAATCAAAAAATATTCTGATAGCTATACATGTTGTAAACTTAGCTAATTAGGTGAAGTTTGTCCCCATCCAGTCTCAAAACCCCCTAACTGTTTTGAAAATCTTTACTAGGCCTCTTCCTAAATACCTAAGATTCAAAATGTTTAAGGCCTGGAAACATTCTAATAAACAGTACCCTTCTTCAAGATGTTGACAAACTGAAGATTACAACAGAACTAAAACTTAGGGTAAATGTGGTGTTTGTCAAACACACAGCAGCAAGAATGAGAACATAATAAAAGCTTGAGTTTTTGGCAAAAACAACTTAGAGAACAGATGATGATGATATAGGTGCCAACTCCCACCCAGCTTAAACCTCACTCTGTGAAGACAAACTTACTTTTGCTACCAGTGCCAGGATGCAGAGAGAGACAAGCTAGTCATACCCATACATAGATTTTACAACTGTACCACTAGACATTGCATCGTAGATATCCAACAATCAGACTGACCTAGACTTATCTACAATATGCTACAACTAAGTACAGGTCTATGTATGAAAACACTGTTCCTTCTGTTTCACATTAAGTATCCTGCTTGAGCAATCACTTGCACGTAGCAAATTATTTGCAAAACTGCCAAGTGCATGAATTTCCTATTCCTTGTTCTGGAGTTAACACAGAACTTTGGAAGCATCTCAGATGCTAAACAAGATTTTGTCCCTTCTTTTAGAGGCTCTCTGTCTACATTGTGACTTGAGTGGGGTGACACATTACACAGGACAAATTAGTAATACTTTCTATAGGCAAGGAAGCCTAACTGCCAAGTCATCCCAACAGGCATTGGCTGCTTTCATTCTTACAGCACAATTCCAGGAAAGTCAAACTGACAAGCTTCCAAATCTAATCATTCACCACAACAAAGATAAAAAAAAAATGTATATATATATATTGAAAACTGACAGGCAACAGAAATTGCAGGATGCTGTTTTTTTTTCTGATTTGTTTCAAGAATCAACATAGAACTCCACCCAACAAAAAAAGGAAAAAGAATTTTTCAAAAGTCACTCACTACAGGAGGGCTTGCTGCAAAGTATGCACCAAAGGTTGCTGCTGCGATGAACTGCATGAGCTCTGTATGCGGGACATGTCCAAAGGACAAATTGCAATGATGGCTGCTGCCAATATGCAGGAAGGAACAGGCAAATGTGCTGTTGCGAAGCTGAGCCAGGAGAGTTTCAAACATATTAGCATCAGGTAGGCCCACCATTCCATCAGTTAATACAGCAATACCTGAGTACAGCAGAGAGAGAAAGAAAGGAAACACATAAGATTATCACAGCTGCTCCTCTTTCACGTTTTGTCAGAACAAAAGGGAAATAATTTATAAATTTTAATTAAAATATACTACATATGCTTATTTCTTTGATTTTCTTTTAAGCAGTGAGATTTAAAATTACAATTTTCAAAGAATTCTTTCTGTTTCAGAGCAATCAGGTTGAGACTAGAATTTTACGGAGTACAGTTAAATAAACAAACTTACACGATAAACATCATCACACATGGTTTTTTCAAAGGTGCTGCGTTACAGTAACAATGGCACATAGAAAAAACAACAGCAGAACAAAGCATTTACCTGCACTGGTATTTTCCTGAAGCAGCTGAAGAGCCAGAATACCGTATCTAAGCACATTGACAAAGCCTGCCTCCGGCCGGGTAATGAGATCCTCTGTCTTCAGCATATCACTGAACTCGCCATCTTCATCAAACTGGCTGCCTGGAATCTTATTGTTTTCTTCCGTGTGCTGCTTCAAAGAGACAAAATTGAATACATTCTTCAAATTGTAATCAAATTAAGGAAAACAACAGTAATTCTGTTTTTATATAAATAAATCTGTTAATATTGTCACCTGCAGCAAACCACCTCAAGAAGAGGAGAGAGAAAAAACTATAAATTATTCAGTGGTCTGAAAAACTATGCAAAGCTTCCAGACAAACATTCTGTAATCAAGAAAACAGAAGTTTACAAAGCTGGGTAATGGTGGCACCTTGGCTTCAGCTGCTGCTGTTGTTTTTAATTGTCTTTTGTCAGATTATGACCAGTTTAACTCTCTGTTGGTTCACTCTAGCACCAACTGCCCTCTTCTCTCACTTGTTCTCGACTGATGACAGCTTTAAAGTATGTAGAATTGATCTAACCCTTTAGTTTTGGAACAACCGAGGAGAATAGGTGTCATCACTGTACTTTCAAATTTTAAATAACATCATAAGAGAGACTGTCAGTTTCTTGTTCCTTAGTACAAAAACTGTAGAACTTTCCATTTCTTTTAATGTTTTCAACTGATTTAGAAAAAAAAAATAAAGAAAATACTTCAGAATGTTTTCCTTCATATTACAGAGATTCACAACATCCCAATAATAAATCAACAAAGGCATTAGTTAGTATTCACGATGAACTAATTGTATCATAATACAAAATACAGATTTTTCATTACAAAGGGTTAGCTGCATAGTAGTAGACTACAGAGGGCTTACTTACCACAAATGTTCTACTTTCTGTCAGTCTAGAAAAGTTCTGAGCCAAGCTGTTTTCAAATTCTTCTAGTCTTTTCTGAATGACAGTCAAAAAATCCTTCACGTTCTCACAGGTCACATGCACTCCCTGTGCAAGAACCTGTTGAGAAAGGGCAATAAGGGTAATATTAGTTCTAAACTGTTTACAGTGTTTTTTTAGATTCAAAACAAGAAACTGCCAAATCAGAAGTATTGTAGAGGATAGAAAAGCAACATTTTTCTGCGTGTTTCAAGCTGTATTATCTCACCACATAAGGTGTAAGCTAGTTATGTTTACATAAATCTTTATTAAACTTAAGACCAGCCATTGCTCTTGACTGATGGAGGGAAGACATTCCTCCCAACATTTTTGGATATAGAATGATTAGAATTCAGTTTCTTCTTCAAATGTGGAAGCTTCATAAACATAAATTCTTGACTAATACAACAAGAGCAGCAGCAGTGAAAAAAACAAAACAAAAACGTGTGATTCCATTAATCGTATAAGCTGATTTCTGTTATACAAATGAAATAGCATCGCTGTAATGGTATCCAGTGACACCGCTTTACAAAGCTGGACTTACGTGGTTTGTACGGCAGGTAATCAGTGGAGTGTAGGCCACCACTGTGACATAGACATGTGGTGAGATCATCACAGGACTCCCAGGAAGGGAAAACTGCAACAAGCAGACAGAGCACCAAGCTTAAATAGCGTGTCTAATTTTGTTACTGTAATTAAATAACACTTCATTTCCATGTATGCTAAACATGGGGAATTAACAAAGGAACTGATGCTCAGAAGAGTCATATAACTTAAAGTGGAAAGTTAGATAAATGTGACCAACCAGTTTTGCATTCAAGTTTGCTCAGTTAAAGAATTCTGTTCAGGATGGCTGAACCTGGTTATCGATTGTTTGGTGATGTTAACCTTTTATTTAACATCTAGGAGACTATCTGCTACGATAATTTTGCACTAAACAAAACTGGGAATTTAAACAATTATAAAATGGTAAAATAAGCAAGGAGGAATAACTCAAATTTTTGTTCAAAGTTTCATATAAATATGTAAGGACAAAAATGAACCAAAACTGCAAAAACACTTTGAGAACTTAATGTGTGAGGCAGTAAAATGGTAGAGAGAGAGAGAGATGGAGAGAGAGATGGAGAGAGAGAGAGAGAGAGAGAGGGAGAGAGAGAGGAGAGAGAGAGGAGAGAGAGAATCTATTTGCATGATATTTAGCAAAGTATTTTTCTGGAAATCTGTAAAGAGAGAACAAGATATCGGGTGCCAATGTTCAAAGTGAATCAGATTATCAGTAAAGATTAGAACACTGTTAACTACAGCTAAGTTGTTAGACAAGCAATGTCAGTTTTGTTGTAATAGATATCAAGTAATGGAAGTAGGCAATATTAGTTCAGTTTAAGAATTAAAGGGCAGCTCAAAGTCAAATTAATCTATACTAACATGATAGAAGTGGCCACAGTGCCTCTCACTGTGACGTTATATAGTGAGTGTACATAATGCCTTGTAACTATTACAAAGTTTAATAAATCTAGAGATGACCCTAATTAGAGTAAACCTAAGAGTATTTATACAAAACAGGTGGTGCCAATGATGTAACATCACAACTTTCACACCATTGATCAAAATGGTGACTGTAGCAGTAAAATAACAGTGTGAGCTGTAATTAGCTAAGTTTCAACCTAACTGTACAGAGAGAATTCTGAGAAAGCATTATACCATCAGAGTTTGTGTTTACCTCAGAGAGACCTTTCCAAACAGATCCCCTGACTTGACAACAAGCCTTATGATCCAGAGGATCTTACAGGAAGAATTCAACATGAGCTAAGCCCCATACATCAAGAACTAGCAGGCACTTTCACAGACTTCGACAATGGAGGAAGTGTAGAATTACTGTGTAAACATTTTTGTAACTACTAAAATCTAAATTTTAAATGTACGAGGTCTGTCCAAAAAGAAACCGAACGTTTAAAAGAGCGTGCCAACTAGCCAGTGCAGTGTGCTCACAACTGTAGTGCTGTGTATCGGTGACCTTGACCTTCAGTCTAATAATAGCCGCACCACGCCACATCAGTTAGTTATTGATCTACACGTGCTAGAATGAACGTATGTCTAGTGCACTTGGCAATTTGTCGCAAGTTGAACAATGGAGGACCTTGAAAAACAACGTGTTTGTGTGAAATTCTGTTTCAAATTGAGAAAAACTTTTACCAGGGGAAGATTGTTTGAGCCGTCTGCAATGTCACGAGTGGTGCCAGTGTTTCAAGTCGAGAAGAACATCCACGACCTTCCACAACAACAGACAACAATCGCAATGAGAAAGTGCGTGTTGTGATCCATGGAAATCGTCACCTGACTGACCGTGAAGTTTCCGGAGAAGTAGGCATCTGTAAAAGTTCGTGCCACGTGATTTTAAAAGAAAACTTGAACATGCATCGTGTAGCCACAGAATCTGGGCCGCGTCTGCTGACAGATGAACAAAAAGAGAACCGAGTCACAGTCGGTCAGGAGCTCTTTGATTGATCGAATGCTGATGAAAGCTTTCTGAAGAGCGTCATAACAGGTGACGAAACTTGGGTGTACGAATACGATGCGGAAACAAAAAGGCGGTCGTCGCAGTGGGTTGGATCGTCGTCACCGCAACCAAAAAAAGCAGATCAAAGTCTCTCAAATGTGAAGGTGATGTTGATCGTCTTTTTTATTGGAAGGGCGTCGTTCATCATGAGTTTGTTCAACCTGGTCAGACGATCAATAAAGAGTTTTACTTGGATGTCCTGAGGCTGTTGAGAGAGGCAGTGCGAAGGAGGAGTCCTGAGTCATGGAAAAACAAAACCTGGATGCTGCACCATGACAACACACCTGCTCACGCGTCACTCCTTATCCGTGACCTTTTGGCAAAGCACGAGACGACTCTCGTCCCCCAGCCGCCCTACTCTCCGGATTTGGACCCTGCAGACTTTTTTTTGTTCCCAAAGTTGAAATCCACCCTGAAAGGTCACTGATTTCAGACGATAGAAGAGATCGAAGAAAATTTGCTACAATAAATGCGCACTATCCCTGAAAATGCATTCCAAAACTGGAAAAAAATGTTGGGAGCGGTGAATCAACAGTGAAGGGAACCATTTTGAAGGAGACAAGTCTGATTAAATTGTAAGTAAAGCAATAAATTTGTTTTTTTTTAAAAGTTCGGTTTCTTTTTGGACAGACCTTGTATTACCACCATTTCTAGGTTTATTAACCTTTGACATAGTAAAAGGTCTTTATGTATAACTTTGAAAAATAAATATTTAAAAAAAAAATGATTGTCCTGTACTTACTGGTTCGACCAATCCTTCCAAGCAATTCTTTAATGATGTAAAGATGTCATCATACAACACTCGACCAGAACAGAGGTCCTAGAAGTAAAGTGAATTGAATATTAATTCTATATTTAAAAAGAATATTAAAAAAATTAAACTACATACAAAATACAAATTTGTTTTTTTTTCTGAAAAGTTACTTTAGTTATTCACAGTATATTTATAATCTAAAATACTTCTATACAGTCTAAATTTATAACAATTTTTATGAGTTCATTCATTAAACTAACATAAATAATGTACAATTGTTATCCATCTTCAGAGGTTTTAAAAATGCTAATGTAAAATCAAATCGTTTTAAAATGAAAGTAGGAGACAAAGACATGATTACCTACTTTTGTCAAGGTTCAGAGAAGAGGAGACCTTAGTTTGGTGAATCTTGCTTGTTGACAGTCTACAATCAGTTCTTTTATGCAGCTCAAGAAAAGTGTCTGCAACCACTTCTCTAATTAACTGAATGACTGCATCAGCAGAAACTTACCACAGAAGCTACTGAGGGACTGAGGTCCAGTGCAAATGCAACTCTGTACTGGGTAGACATGAAGGTAACCTTAGTCCGTGGCGTGAATCGGAAAGAGTAGGTGCAGCCAGGCTCAAGAATGGCAGAATCATCCTCTGGCACTACAGAGAGAATGTCCAGCTCTTCTGATGTGTCAGGCTGTGAATATTTGCATAAAAAAGGTTTCACCATAAAAATCACCAAAAAAAAAGTTGCCTTTTTTACTGTTTTTTTAATCCAATGAGACTTCTTTTTAAATTCACGCTGTCAATGTAGAAGCTAAGAGTTGCATCACCAATTTAAACAGATATTAAAAAAAAGAAAAATTCAGCACCTGAGAATTAGCGAAAGTGAATGCACTACCTCCTGAAGACCTGCCAGCCAAATTACACCAACCAGAATATGAAATTAATAACAAGAAAATATCCTGCTATAGGATTAAGGTTTCTTCCTATTGTGCTGTTAAAAAAATTGGTGAATGGCCAAGATAAGCAATAAGCTTGTCATGTTATATTCAATTTGCAACATTCCAAAAGCAAAATTATCATCATCCTGAATTATTATAAGCTTATTAGATAGTTTGGGTATATTGAGATTTATAGTAATAATCAAAACATTCTACCCTTTGCCCCCACAGCACACCATAATATTTAAATATCAACAGTACATTTCTAATGTTTACATGTTAGCAATATGCTTGTATATTATACATATAAATAGATGATTTCTGCTAGATAAGCTTTCAATTAAAGATTAATACACATCAGATGATTACTTGTTTCTGAACACAATTTTCTACTTGGATATTCAATGGTTTTTTATTATAATTTCCTGTGAGATATATATCTTCTCTTTAGTTAGTAAAAACATTAAATGGACCGTGAAGTTTCCTCCACCTATTGGAGTTTTACTTGTTCTTTAGCTCTCTAATAGCACTTTATTTTTAGGGTTTTCTTATTTCGGATGAGTGAATGAGCCTTTATACAATTTGAAGGATAAAATGAATTTTAAAATATTTAACAAGACTTACTCACATATGCAATACCCTGGGTAAAGCAATACGAAAGAAGTATAGTCATGCAAGATTAGCTGCCACCATTGTTGAAGCGTATTATTTACTAGGGTATCTACCAGGGGTTAAAGAAAGAGAGGGAGGGGGCAAGTTATAGAGAGCAAGAACAGAGATCAGAACTATTACTACTGATCTCTCTTTCACTCACTCACACACACACACAAAATTGGTCTGTGTGTGATGGGGGAAGGGGTAATACAATGTGCCAGCAGCAGTTGGGGGGTGCGAAGATAAGCATAAATGATGCAGTCAGAACACTTTCGCAACTAAACAGAAACAGCTCATGAGGCAGCATCTAGCGAGTGAATCAAGGGAAATGGCATGCAACTGAATCATTACCTTTTAGGTTAAAGTATGACACCAGCTGCTTACATTAAACACCACCCCCTTTCTCCCCATCCCCAGCTCCAGATTTCCACTTTAATCAATGATACCTACCACAGCAAGGTTAGCATCAATGTTCATTATTGATGAGAAGAAAACAACAAACAAACAAACAGAAAATTGATTCAAGTTAACATAGTAATCATACATACAATATACTAACATGAAAACTTAATCCGTCTGAGTACTGAAGCTTGTTTTAAAATTTTGGCCAGCGTGAAACCATTAAATTAAAGCATTTGACAGACTTGGATTTCTATTATACTTAAAACAGAGTTAATGAAATAATCACATCCCCAAAACCAAACAATTATTTTCATTGTAAGAGAACAGAGACAAAGGTGAAGCAAAACATTCATCTTTATACAGTGCCTTGCCATAATAATCTGACACCTGTTGTTTGTACACTATATTAGTTTGTTGTAGAAAAACAATAAAAAAATCAAAAGCAGTAGAATGGAATTTCCTATGTCAGTGCTTGGTTCTTTGGCAGAGAGAACTTCTTTCTGTTCAACATTGAATAAAAAAGATTTCATATCATGGTTTAATCCAGGTTCCTTCCTTTAAATCTTCCATGTTGACAAGACATGCAAGGGTTGCTCTTAGATGATACCACAGGTGTTTGGTTAGATTCATATCAGGGTTTTTAAAGTACCAAGGGAATAATTTCAAGACCATGGTTACACAAGATGTTTGGAAGGTAGCACACCATTCTCTTGAAAAATTTGGACATCGAATCTCATTATGCCTTGTTGGTACATGGTAGGAATGGTGTCTTTTAAATAGCAATGTGCTAACATCCATCAACAAACATCATTCTACCTTTCCACATGCCAGACTGCACCCATACCATGACATTCCAACCCCATAACTAAGACTCCTAAGCTCTCATAATTACAAGCCACCAATACTCAAGGCTCTTGGCAGACATGTACTCCAACCATATTTTTCAATGTTTTATTCCTATTGGCCAAAATGGTTTCTTACATGCAAAACAACTTCTGTAACCAAGTTGCCGAAGATGGTATTGGACCATTCTTTGGCTAATTTCTGTTAAATGGACAATGTCAGAAAAAGAATCTTGATGATGAATGTGGATGTGGCGAGTAATGACAAGTTTTTGTGGTGGTATCACTGCTGAAAGCCTTCCAGATCACTTTGCTTCATCAATCAGTAGCATCTATCTCCATAAACTTTGTGATCTGTCATTGACTCTGGCCACAATGACTCATAACACAATCTCATGTAAAATAGAAATATTATCCAATCACCTGTTTTCAGCATAATGGAAATGCACATTAGTAATCTGCCCACTGGATTCTTATATATACATAATTTCAATCAGATACATTCATTTGTGGATGGCCAAATTAATATGGCAGGGCAATGTATTTAAATTTTTGAGTGTGTGTTGTGTGTGTGCACGCGCACAATATAGTTTATCTACAGAAGCAGAATTTGCTACTCACCAGCTCCTTTGGGGTAACAAAGGTTATCACAGAATTCAAGTGGTTTAAATACCAAGCTGCTCGGATGTTTCGAGAAATTCTATAATCTCTCTTCATGAGAAGGTAAACTTCTTTGGCATTTGGCACATCCTAGAAACAAACATTCCAAGTTGGTGTTACTCACACAAGAGAGAAATCTGGTTTTCATATTCATATACAAAAACAGTCCCTTTCTAATAAATTCTAAATTGGTCCAGGACAATATAAAAGCAGACTGTTCCATCTGTTCTGCTGGAAGTAATTACAAGTTTAAAAGCAAACAAAATTAACACCATAAATTTCTGATGAAAGCATATGCCATAAGATTAAATTTAAAATTAAGTGAACAAAAAAATAAGATCTGCTAAAGCAAAGAAACACACCATAACTATAACATTTTAAAATGAGAAAAGTAATAACAATGTTTTAAAAATTCTCTTTCATTAGTCATGAACAGCAAATAACAAACAATAACTCAGTTTACAACAAAAACTTAATATCAATGAGTTAGCACAAAAATGTGAGCATGTCAGAAAGAGATGGAAGGGACGAGAGAGAGAGAAAGTACATGTGAATCAATGGAAGTTCAGGCTTCTTTACTGAGTCTTTCATCAGTTTTTCCTATTATTTTTAAGTACATGTTTATTTTATTCTATCTTTTGTTGTTTGTGATTGGAGGTTCTTTTCAAATAGATTCTTTCAGTTTTCCTGGCAAAAACAACCATATTTATAGCATCACATTGTTCTTAACAAAAATATTGCGTCGTCATTGCTCATCAGAATGAAAAAAAAAATGCATCTTAAACAACAAAGTTAGTTATGCATTGTTGTTGTTGTTTTTTTAGGATTTAACTGACTGTAGTGAGATGACAGAAATCACTAAAAAGTATTGTAAAGAAAAACCCTGTTCAGCAGTCACACACATCATTCAATTTTGTGATTCCTTTTGTCATCATCTGTAATTCTCTGAAAGGTCATATAGAACTGACATCCCTATTTATATATAATCCATAATGAGCAATCATCAATTGTGTACATCCTTCTTAAAGCGCACTTTTCGATACATTTTATTGCTAACTATGGCCCCAAAATCACTGATAACCAAAATTGCTATCATCTACAATGCTCCTCAGATATTCATTATCAACAAGGTAAATCCTGCTGTCCCGGTTGTACGTTCGATTTCATTACTTTTCCCGCTCACTCAGGAGCTTCGGCCTGCATCACTTTTCATTGAGGTATTACTTTTATTTATCACATCGAAGTTTGTTCAGCTGATCTTCCCAGTGAACCCAGCTATCTGGCACCAGAACCAACAGCCGGAATCGAGGATACGTTACAAGCTATCACTACCGAACCGGACTAAATTAAATATATGATCGAATATCGAATGCGATTGGTTTTATTGAGGGAGAAGGAAGTTTTAGGGGGGAACAAACTTTTAGAGAACTAACACATTCCTTGTTAAAATTAAATTAATAGACCGGGGTTGGCTGTGTTCCCGATATCTGCGCGTTATTTTAGGAAAAAGGGTAAAGTAAACGTCTGGATTTACTTAAATGTTATGAAGTATTAGCCACTGAGGTAGGAATTGGTTTGGGGATCGGATCTCTGTGTCTATTTGCGAGACCTGTTGGTGGTTCGGTAACAGGCAGAGAGCAGGGGAGGGGGGGCGAGACAGAAGCCCATCTCCCTCCTCGCACGTCGAGGTTGGTGTCAACGACTGATCGGTTTTCGAAAGAGAGAGAGAACTATGTCTCCCCTAGACCACCAATTGGCTATAAACCAGGCCAAGTGCAGACGGTATCAACATCCCCCCCCCTCACCTTATTCTCCTCGTCGCTTTTCGGTTCTTCCATGTTTCCTCTCCAGCGTCTCCTCGTTGCTTTGTTTTCTTTCCCTTTTGTTTTAATTTATTCTCCCCACCTTCGCTCGTTCGTTGCTCGTTAAGTTGCCGGACTCCGTCATCACCCTGCCACACCACAACACGGTCGCCATTTTGCGCATCATGTGAATCGAGCGGCGGACCCCCCCCCCTCTCTCTCTCTCTCTGTCTTACTTCCGGGGAACTCTTCAAAAAAGGAGATGCAAACAACAACAACAACTAAAAGAAAATGCAGGTGAGAGAACGGGGAGATAAAATGTCGAACAGACAAAGAAAGAAAAAAAAAACAAAACAAACGAACCCCCCCCTCCTCCACCTGCCCCCTAAAACCCCGTTATACGGCCCCGCATGTAATTAAACGCTTGGTTCATTTATACGATTATATTAATCACCATCGTTCGCCAGCCTGGGGACCTGAACCTGGAATGACTGGGACCTGAACCGTCTTGGGCCCCTTTTCAGCTCAGTCACGTTCTCCTGAGCATCTTGAACCTACCTGGGCTATAGTTAATTGTGAGGGCATTCCACCTGGCTTCCGTGAAGAGAAGGTAAATTATGTTTCCTAGTCGTCGTCTTCCCAGAGGTGGTGGTGGTGGTGGGAAGAGGCGGAGCCCAGGAGGAGGGGAGACAGAGGTGGGCCCCCCCCGCATTGATTGCCACGGAGCCCCTGTATAGCACCCTAACCCTGCTACCCCAGTTTATCGTATCTCCACCCTTGCTCTTATCGTGCACTCGTATGTTTTCTCTCTTCTTACAGCGGGAAGAAAAACAGCTGGAAACAATGATGGATGCCCTTATCCAGCGAATTCAAGATCTGAAGAATTCCATTACTAGTTTCCTGATGAAAATAGAGCGCGAGTACGAGACGATGGCATGGTACATAACTGTTCAGAGTTTTGTATAAGCGCTTTTAAAGTTCCCTAAAATGTAGCTACTAGTGGACAGCGAGACCGCTTGCTAATATATCGAATGTACGTTTGGAACATTTTTAGTTTTTTAAGGTGGTAATTGTATTCTGAAGATCACATTAAATCTTTGCTTTTAATCTTGTATACTAATAGATGCAGATGAATCAGTTTATGGGAACAGTGCTATTTATTCGTAAAAAATGCCTTCCTGGGAGGTGTACACTCAAAATTCCTGTCCTCCTACATTTACCATATGTTGTACACATCGTAAATCAGATGCAATATTTACATGTGAAAGTAATCTACAATAGGTAGAAGAAAAATAATGCAGAATTCGTAAGCAATGCACTTATAACAAAATAGAAAAAAAAATGAGACTTAAATTTTAATCCAAGGACTTGAGATTTAAAAAGGTAGCTTAATGATGAAATGATGTCAGGAGCTAAGTTTTATCTGTTGGTTGTGGATTTTTCTTAATGTACTTGTAATTCTACATCTCTGATAACTCCCCATTTAGAATTCTGGTGTTCAAAACTGAGGACTGTGATTTTTATTTTCTTTTTATATCATAAACGGATCATTCATGTTATTTGTCTTCTATCTGTTGTTTAGCTATGCCATGTTGTATGTCAGGCTTATCAGTACTTTTCACAGATGGATGTTCTAAAGCTACCAGTATATTCATTTGATTGAAAGATGCTTAAATTTGTAAAAGGATTTCCAGAGATACATGATGTAGCACACATCTCAAACTCAAAATCAAGTATGATACAATATTAGTAATTTAAGTATTGATCAAATTTTAAATAATAATTTACTGAATGTTAAACCAATGCAAGTTTATCTGTTTTGTAAGTTCGATTCATTAAGTACAGACAGCTGTATATAACCATGCAGTTCACTTTCATTTTATTTATTTTAAAGGCCTACAGTATTGGACAACTTTGCTTTGTTGTCTGGTCAGTTGAACTCACTCAGTAGGTTACTGAGAAGTGATAAAATACCTCCCCTAAGGAATTATGTCCTCCTACCCCTTGTATTGTCACCTGACAAAGATACAGAACTTGAGGTAAACTAACTTTATTTTTTTTTTAAAAAAAATCTATTCTGAAAATTTTAATTTTTACATGAAAACTCCAACTAATATTTCAAGTACCTTTTCTCCTTTCCTAACAATTTTTGGGATTTCTATGAAAGAAATACACCTCTTCATTTATACAGAGTCATGTTTAGATTGCTCACTGAAAGAAAGAGACCTTTGCATATAAAATTTTCTGTACAGTTTCACTAGGCTTGTGTTACTGCTACTCAGAACTAGTGTGAAAGACTGCCAGTGGTTATAAAATGCACTTTACAGTTAGATTCTGTACCAAGTCATGACAAAAAATTGTATACATCATGCATGCTGCAAACTTGTGCCAAAGGATGACATAACACACATATATTTGGTTACTATAAGCAGATAGTTCAATTAAAGCCAGTTTTAACCTCAAAAAAGGAAAGAGGACCAGTGGACAATGAAAAAGTCTTTGCAATAGTAG
Source organism: Nautilus pompilius (assembly GCA_018389105.1). Lineage (NCBI taxonomy): Eukaryota > Metazoa > Mollusca > Cephalopoda > Nautilida > Nautilidae > Nautilus > Nautilus pompilius. The sequence goes on from JACATO010002729.1 coordinate 379,696, forward strand.
TGCTTTCTGATTGGACCAGATTCCAACACTTCACTTCAAGTGGTTTGAAGGCCTAGTTATGTACTTTAGTCTGCCTATTTATAGCCAATAGTTAAATATGGTAGCTACAGTGTAGTGCAGGGGTGCACAATATTTGGCCTGCCAATGAATGTGCCAAAATGAAAACATTTTAAAATAAATATAGCAACCATGTCTAATTCAATTAGATAAATTAGTTAAATGTGATACATTGCCACCCAGTGGTTGTTTTCCAATGTTTTAATCGTCATTACATTTTCTGCAGCTCATATTTTCATCATCTTAAATGGTTGCGTAACCTGCAGACCTCGACGAAGGTAGCTGACTACCGGGTCATGTGCCTGGCCGCGCTGAGTGCTTGACCCTGTACTGTCGACATCAGCGATGCCTCAGGGTGTTTTCACCTGGAGGGATCACATGCCCCACGAGGAAATCCTCCAGTGGACCAACACACCCAGTGTGAAGACCATAATCGCCAGAAAGAGACCTCGCTGTTATGAACCTAACCACAGTTGAATACTGTATGGAACTGTACTTCCCATCTCCAAGCATCATTGACCCTCGTTTACTGCCACTTACTCACTATCTGTCGTGTACTATTGTCACAGCAATGACTCGCTCTTGCGTTACAGGCCACCAACTGCCACCTCAGACAGTGGCTGGTAGTCGAACTGTGACTGCAAGTGCGGCTGATGGCATCAAGGTCGCGTTGCCATTGGCTAATGCAGTTGGGGCGTTCCACCTGGGAAAACGCTGAACTGCCACACGCTGCACCTCGTAGGCAGGCAGTCAGCAAAAGGTACTTGCGGAGACAGCGACCCAAGCGGCACATGCACACCAGTTCAGCTCCACTCCCTACACAAGTTAGGTACCAACAACTGAATAGACAAACATTATTTCTCCATGTGGTAACATGTCTTTGTCAAAACCAAGTGCGAGTAAAACAAGAAAGGTTGATCATGAGCACAGGAAATTTAATTCAGAATGGACACCCAAGTACTTTTTATTTTTAATCAAGTCCTGGCACTTTCCCATGCCCAGTGAATTTGGAATGTGTAGCAGTGGCAAATGAATATAATTTACGAAGACATTACGAAACAAAACACCCAAAACTTAGCGATCTACAAGGTGAGAACAGAACGCAAAAGATAGAAGTCTTGAAAAAGCAACTGGTGTGTCGTCAAAGTGTGTTTGAAAAGAGAAGAAAGGGGTTGGAGGCAGCTACCGTTGCCAGCTACAGGATTGCTAAACTTATCGCGAAATCTGCCCATCCCTTCACCGACGGTGAGTTTGTGAAAGACTATGATAGCAATATGTAACGTACTTTGCCTGAAGGCCAAATATGTTCTTAGTCTTTCAAGCACAAGCATTCAGCAATGCATTTTTGACATGGCCAATGGTTCATATGATCAGTTAAGAAGCAAAATGAATCATATCACGTATTTTTCTGCTGCTTTGGATGAGCACAGACAAGACCAATACAGCACAGCTCTCAATATTTATCCGTGGTGTCACCGAAGCATGTCAAGTCTATCAAGAACTTGCATCACTACTGCCCTTGCATGACAGAACAACTCAGTCTGAAATTTTCAGTGCTTTCAGAAAAACAGTCGAGGACCTAAATTTACCATGGAATAAGTTAGTAGCCATGACAACCGATGGTGATCCTGCCATTATCAGTGAGACTAATGGCTTCATCAGATGTCTGAAGAGGCACCTTAGACCAGATCTCACAGTACAACTAAAAGATTACCACTACATAATTCACTTGAAAGCATTGTGCGGAAAACATTTAAAATTCAAAGATATAATGGACTTTGTTATATCTACTGTTAATTTTATCTGTGCAAGATCACTAAATCACAGAGAATTCCAGTCTTTTCAGGACATCAGGGTGGCTTATGGGGACATTCTCTATCACGCAGAAGTGAGGTGGCTGAGGCGTCGTAATGTTTTGAAGTCAGTTTTTTGCTCTGCGAAATGAAGCTGTTTTTACAGCAGAGAGGAAAAGACACTTCAGTCATGGAGGGCGCTGACTGGATTGCTGATTTTGCCTTTTTGACAGACCTCACTGGACACTTGAATGATCTCAGCCTGACACTGCAGAGGAGAGAGAAACTGACTTGCAACTTGTTTGACGCAGTCTGTGCATTTGAAATGAAACTGAAACTTTTTGCAACCCATTTAAAGAAAGGGAATCTGACACTTTCCAGCATGCCAAGATGCCTGTTCACATGAGCATTACAACTGGGGCCATCACAGCTGTGTGCTTGAAGACCTGCAGCAGGCGTTCACCATCAGATTTGGGCAGTTCAGGAACGAACTGGCTGCATTCAGACTACTTGCAGATCCATTCTCTGTGGATGCTGAAACTGTGCCTGGTGATGTACAGCTGGAAGTAACTGAACTCCAGTGCTCTGCAGTGATGAGGAGTAAGCACAGGGAAATGCCACTCCTACAATTCTATCAGGGCCTGGACTAGCATCTGTTTCCCAATATCACTGCAAATGCACAGGAATGGGTTTCAATGTTTGGAAGCACTTACATATGTGAACAAATGTTTTCCTTAATGAAGATGACCAAATCTCCCCTGCGAACAACACTAAGAGATGATAACCTGCAGGCAGTGCTCAGAGTTACGACCACCTCATTGGAGCCTAACATTAGCCAATTGGTCAGAGAAGCGCTGCAATGTCTCCTACTGACCACAACCCTTTCTTTTTGTAACTGACATCCATGTAAGTAGAATAATTCTATATAACAAATTGATCTGAGTAAGTCTATAAAAAAATTTCATGGTATAAGGTATAGAGATGGATGCTGAACTTTTGTGGCATGCATTGAAAAGTGGTGGTGCACTCCTGGTGTAGTGGCACACACAGCAGTCTGGTACACCACAATTGACTACAATCAGTATATGCACATTGTCCAGTGATGCAAACAAACTAGCACTTCAACCTTTCTCTGGAGCATGTGAATGAAAATCTTATCGATCTGATGCTTAACTGGATTCTGGTCTCAGTATGCTGCATTTGGTGATCCTGACAAATACTTGTTTGTTTCAATATCACATTAGCTTTATTTTCAGTGTTTGTTTAATGTGGCAGAGTTGTGTCTATGCACAGTAGAAATTAATTTGAAAACTTTTGTTGCAGATTTTTAAAATATTTGCTTAGTTTTTAAAAATAAATAATATGAGTAGCTCTTGAAAATGCTTAACTTTAAAATTTCATTGAAAAGTTAAGAGGGGATATTCTTTGGATGTGAAGATCAAAAAAAATATGTATAGTTACATCTTCAGCATTTTCTGTTATACGCAATCCTTCATTTGTTTTCCAGAGAAAATCTGTTGACAATATAAGTAAAAATATCTGTAGAAGGATGGATGCATAGCTTAAGGGTATTGGTTTTTGGATACATAAACCTTGATATTATAGACATAAAATTTATCATCAAACAAACTTTAAAATTGAATGAGACCTATTAAAAAAATTTGCTTTATAAATCCCTCCTGTGTTTGGCAATGTCTGTAGGCTAAGAAAGTGGATGTGAATAGTGCTTTGGTGTGATGTTACTGTAATGGCCTTTTTATTAGTGTCAGATTTTTTTTTTCTTCTAATTTTACCTGACTGGCGCTATTTTTTTGTCAGAAACTGACAGAAGGAAGAGTGGTGATGTTCAATCATGAAGTTGTACCAGTGTACCTGCGGACAAAGCCGGAACCAGAGATGGAGGAGAAAATCCAAGAACTGAACAACAAGGCCAACAACACCTCTCACGACAGTGCGCAAGTAGGGATTTCATCTTATTGTTTTAACTTGGGACATTTCTGTTTAAAGGCATATCTGTTTGTTTCTTTTCTGAAGTTTTCACAAAACATTAGGACAACATGGCTCTTTCACTCGAGTTCTGGTTTGGCTTCAGATTGGTTCATTAAATAAAATATAACTCCCTTTCATTAGGTTATTGAAAACTATAGTATAGATTGGTTAACTGTATGTACTAAATCTGGGATTTTTAATACAAGTTCATTCATTTGTTTCTCTCCTTTCAGAAGCAGCTGAATTCATTAAACAAAATAACCAGCAACATCTTGGACATAATCAACTCAGCAAGAGACGAGTGGGAAAGTGAAGCTAGTGAGTGCATACATTATTTCAACAACAATGTTCCTATGTAATCTTCGATTTTACACAAACTAGAATAGATAATTAAATCAAGTACATTTTGTCAGCTAAAGACTTAACACTACTTTTATTTTCATTTTTAAGGATAGTTGCATAGGCATAATAAAAGATTATAAGCCCTAGCTTTGTTATGTAGATGATGTCTTTATTCTGGGCTCTGTTCAAAGTGTCTGCCAGTCAGAAAATGTAATGTCAATCATTTAGTTCCTTTACACTCTACTTAGGTGTAGGCTCTGGTTGTAGGCTTGCTGCTTCTATCTTTCAGATCAGAAAGCTGCCCAGCCTCAAACCTCATCCATGGCGGACACCAACACCTTGATCTCGGCAATAACATCTGGAAAAGGACTGAAGCAACACCGGCGGTCAGAGGTCACACAACAAAGCAATGTGACCAGTCAGCAGCAGCAGCAGCAACAAAAACCAACTAGTATGTGCTTTATTTGTGCACTTGACCCTTTTTTTCTGGCCTGCAGGAAACTAGTAACTGTTCTTCCTCCTGTTCAGGCAATCAGTGGACTGATCTTACTGGATGGTTGTAAGATCCTGTTCACCACTTCTAAAATAACCAATATAGGCAATATAGTGTTGCCACCAAAATATGTATAATAACTGGAAACACTTAAAAAATCTATTCAATGTTTGGTGGGGAAAACATTTAGAAGAATTCTGACACTTACCTGGATTATTTGTTTTTCATTCTTTCTTTGAATCATATATAATTTCAACCAGAAGTCAGTTTTAATACAACAGAAAAAAAATGCATTCTGAATCCCATTCCATAACACAACATCTTAAGAACCTGACATACTGACTTGAATGTACACTATTAATTATCTGTATGGCAAGTCAAAAATATTCTAGAAAAGAAAAATAAAGATCAGAGTAATACTCCTCTCCTACTGCCTGAACAAATTTGTTTGTTCAAACCAGCAAAGGTTTTGCAAAGTCAAATATTCTTCCTTTGCCTTTCAAAACATTAACAATAAAAAAAACATCCATATTTGAATGATGTATTAGGAATTATTTTCCAACAATTCCATCATCAGAGTTAGAATTTTAATGTATATAATAGAGAACCATAGAGTAAATTAGTAATTTACTTATGCCTCAACTGAAACAGGGTCTATAGAGTTGGCCAACCAACATTAGGAGCCATGTCATAACACTTAAATCAATAACCAAACTTTAAAACCTATACTTAATAAACATAATGTGCTGTAATTTTAAAACACTAGATGTTTTTTGGATATCCCAATTTACTTATACATCATATCTTGTTTTTTTTTACTACAGATGAGAAATCCGCAGGGATTTTCCTAAATGTACAGCTGTTAAATCTGTTTCAGTGCTCAGTACATCTTGCACTAATTCGTTTCACTGGAATATTTAGTAATGAAACCATAAAAATATTTTGTCTTCATTACAGTTATACTCGTTTTATATTGGTGAACCAGTCACCAAGTCTGACCAAGAAATGAACTAGCTATATATTTGTCTCCTTTAAATTCTCTCCAACCCAGTAAACCTAGGATGGCTCAGCTACTGTTGATTGAAGACATTTATCTGGCATTATAAAAATCTTACTTTTCTTGAACTGCCCTACCATATTGCTGATACTGTTCACATTTTTCCTCTCATATCTAAAAGGGGAAAAGTTCTGATAGCTTAGCTAGGTTGATTGAAGTTGGAACACATCAGGTAATTTCCAGGTTGCAACCTTTGAGAGGTTGAGCGCAACAGGGTTCACGTTAACAAGTGTTTGTTAGTATAGGAAAAATAACTCTGTGATCGCAACCAACCGAGTGAAAATAATTAACCTTACAGCATGCGGAGAGCCTCTGTGCATAATTATCTGGTGTTGAAGTGAGGCCATAGGTATGCACTAGATTTCTATTTACTTCACATCTGTTTTAATGATCAATTTTCCTAATTCTCAAGGAAATTAAATGACTTCTCAAGATGATCAAACATTTAAAGACACCATGAACTCTATGAAAGTTAATTTTAGTTTAAACTAATAAAGGAAACCTGTATTGGTGTTACCTTATACAGATTTCGTAAACTATAACAGAATTACTTTATATTTGATAACTAGTTTAGTTTAAATGTTCTGTCATCCCACAAAATCTTCAAAAAGGATTTTAAATACTACTTGCTTGTCAAACAGCTTAACTCATATTTGCAATAAACAAACAACACTGACTTTACATTGTTCTGGCTATTTTAGTGTCTTTTCTTTAACTGAGTCTGTTTTCCTTTGTAGCAACCAGCAGTTCAGGCAAAACCCAGAGTACCATTAAAACCAACATAAAGTCTGCTCATCCATATCAACGACCGTGATTTAAGCAGCCAAATGACAACAACAACTCTGCATCAACTCCGAACAAGACAGTATAATGTGTTATGCATTTAATGATTCAAAAGTTGTCCTGTTGTCAGTTGTCTGTAAGATGCTGCTCTATTATCTAACCTCAGGCTGGAAGAAATTAAAGGTCACTTGTCAGGATTATCACAGGAAGATCAGGGGTTGATTTCTTATGCTTAAGATAGTCTTGGACTTCCTTTTAGGGAATCCTAATACTAACAGCACAAAAAAAAAAACCACCAACCCACCTCATTTCTGTTTAAACAGTATATTCCTTTGCAGGGTATTTACAATAACTGCTTAACTCACAGATTTGTTAAAAAGGACATCAAGGATTAGGTGTACTCAAGACCATGATGTGCTCCAGAGGAAACATCTCTCAGACTTTGGTGCACATTACATTTTTTGACCCTGTGCAATATATCCATTCAATCTTGATGTACATTTCTGGTTCTTTCTTAGTTTGTTGTCTAATGCCTGATGTCCCACCATGAGATGATGATGTTCATTGAAATTTAAAATAAAAATTAATTCTTTATATTGTCATAAAATTAGTTGGAAGTGGTTCTACTCCTTTTTCTCCATCTTGCTCATAAGTAATACTGTACATGGTCACACAATTCGAAATGGTTTGACCAGTATCCAAGTTGTTACATTCAGTTCTTTTTTTTTATTCCACAAACGTTATTTGATAGTTTGCCATGGCCATGGTTATTTCTGCAACTCATGAACTGGGTACAGAAGAGCAAGTAATAAACAGATGCTTTAGAAATTTTACCAAACCAAGTCAATACACTATGCACTTGGTCATTTGCTACCTAGTTACATTACATTGATGAGTAAGTTTTAAATCCTCAGTTATACCAAAGTGGTGTCATGGAAGTAAACTAGAGACAATTAGTATAATTTGTTAATTGGTTGAGGAGATAAAGTCCTTATAACACAGAACAGCTGGTGCTATACAGTAGAATTTTTCTAAGTATATTCTTACCTAAAAGACGCATTTTGTGGCTTTGATAATGTATTCTTGCTTTATTTGATAAATATTGCAACTTTAGACCAAATTCACAAAGATGCAACTTGAACAGCTTTTCCATCATGTCCTTAGGAGGGGTTTAAATTGACACAATTTTGTACATTAGTATAGTCTAAAGAAAAAATTTCTATTGAAATTTCTTTTTAAATCTGAGCTTATTATGCCTCAAAAGCACTTCCATTATCACATTTAATGTTCATTTAAAAAAAAGAGTTCCAAATTATAAGTAAACAGCCAATCAATCAATTAGTTTTAATGAAGGGTTGGAGGGGGTGACTGGATTACATAACATGAAAGTGATTTGCAAACAGAAATATACAAATGCTGTTTACTCTTTTCAAAATAAGAGTCTTTCTGATAAAAGTCAGTATAAAATATCAGCCACAATTAAGATACTGAATAATAACAATTTTACTGTATATTCATCTAAGAAATGGTTTGGCTTTTTTCATAATTCATCATTGCAAATGTTGACATTTAATACAGAAGTTGCAGTTATTCTCAGTAACAAATGCATTTGTTAAGTAAAGATATAAATTAATTTTCCCACCACAGCTTAATTTATAAAAACATTTACTTATAAACTTTGAAATTATTTCCACAAAGTTCTGACAAACTTCATCTTTTAGGGCCCAAATGTCTATTATAAAAAAAATTTTCGCTTCTTTCACTGGCTGTCATTAGCAGCCATTATGAGACGGAAAGCCAGCTATTCAACCAAAGAAAGAAACTGGTATAATATTAATAGAGTAGCAATTTACAAGAGTTTGAATGATCTGGTCAAGCTGTATATGCTTACATACCACCCAAAGATGGATTGAGAATAAGGCAGAATCCTTTCTTCAATGACTGCATTTAATACTAGTTTAGTAACTGGATGAATCTGTCTGTCAAATTAACATCAATGAGGGAAAATGAGTGGTTGGTCAACAGCACTTTTGTTGATTTTTTTTTATTATTGTTATTTGCTATTGATCATTTTTATTGGGTCTTAAAATTGTTTTTCAAAGTCATGGGTAAATTAATTCTCATTGTTGATCTCATCCTTCTTTAAGCGGATTAATAAAAACCCCTAAAAAACAGTGAAGGCAAACAGAAATATGAAAACAGCTTTCCTTTTTTCCCCACAAATGATGAGAGACTAAGTACAACACGCAGCTCTTGTCTGTCTTTCGGTTCACGAGTAATTTTAACAAATCCAGTTCCATTTCCAAGCTACCATAAACAAAGCCATTTTATTTCCTGTTCCGAGCACATTAATGGAACTCCTTGCTCACAAAAGTGCACATCTCAACTACTGCATAGCAGTTCTCTTCATACAGTGCTATACATTTCACTTCTAGTGGTACACAAACCATATACATATTTTTAAATTGTAAAAGTACTGTTTGCCTTAGCACCTAAAAGGTCTTGATTAGTGAAGCTTGTAAGACACGGCTATACTCCCAGACAACATTAGGAAGATTGCATGTACTGTTACACTGTGATAAATGCCAAGCAGTAGCTAGCACCTTGGGACAGATGTTATTCCATTCAACACCAGAAATAAATTTTGTGCACATGCGCAGGATACTGATCTGCCACAACAATCTGGAAAAAAAAAAACCCAACCTTTTACCTAAATTACTGTTTGTAAAACTTAAGTTTTCTGGTAAAATTTGTTTTCCCCATTTTTCAATGCAAGATGAAGGTTAGAAACACTGTTCAGATTCTCTCTCTCTCTGAATGGTTAAAACCTAAGCAGGGAAAATTAGCAACAGTAATCTCAAATGTTCTGAATCTCATTTTGTTAAATTAAAGATCCCCGCAAGCATCCAGGTGGCCTTATCATTCGAATGCTATCTATCTGCATCATCAATGAAAATAGTTATAATCTTTACACCAAACATTTCTTTCTTCACAACAAATGGCACTATTAGATTTTTAAGAAACGTTTTAACATACCAAGGATTTCTGGCAGTCACACAGGGATACGAGTATATCTGTTTCAACTGCATACCATGAGTAAAGCAAATTTACCAGATTTTTTTTTTATTTGAACACAAAAATGTTTAGTTCTACAATAGCTAAAGTAAGGCACAGAAACTTTTTTTTTTTTTAATTAACAAAGTCTAGAACAATTTTTAGTTATTTTTTTTTGGTGGGGCTGGCAGAGACAGATTGGAAAAATCTAAGAAATTTGTGTGACAAATAACACACAGACTAAAAAGTCTTGATTAACCAATCAATGCCCATCTATTATCTGTAGACCGTTAGAAAAGAATTCACTGAGACTTACACACTTTTGGCTACTTGCATGTAGAAAACGACAATAACCAGGATAGCAGGATAGCTTATTAGTAATATGTAGCTGATGCTTGAGTGGTGCAACCATCAGGAGTGAGGAACCTGGTTGGATTTCTTACGAGACGTTATTAAAAAACAAAAAGTTGACCAGCAAGCATCACCACTACCTGATCACATCTTTTAAATCCCTTACCATGCATAGAAACCAGTCCTAGAAGTCACTGTGTCTTTCCTACATGGTCTGAACACTCACTCATGTATCATCAGAATCTAACAAGCCCTGAATACGTTTTTCACCTTTCTTTCCTTTATACCTACTTTGGTTTGTCTTGTCAGAACTGGTGTCCCCCACAAATAGCGAGATTTTTTTCTGTTTACTAATTTTGCACTTAAATTTTTAAAAAAATCAATGCTGCCTCAGTGAACATTCGTAAGCAGCTTTAATGTTCTCTCTTCTAAATATTATTGTTTCCACTTTGTAACCTGTTTTCTTTTTCTGGATTCTAGTAATGTTGTTACATATTAAAGAACAGTCTAGTATATGAGATCTGTCGAAAAAGTATCCGACTTTATTTTTCCCTGTGGGAAGTAATGAGGTTAGGGAGACAAAAGTGTGCATAGTGGAGCTGCATGCCTTCATGCGTGGTTTTTGGCGGGCTCACTGGATGTGTCAGTCGCTGTCAGGCAGCCAGCGTGTGAGGTGCTGTACTACTTACTCGTTGCATTTTCATTTTGCCTGTGATGACGGAATGTGTGGAGCAACAATCTTGCATCCAGTTTTGCCAAAAGCTTGGAGATACCCAAGCGGAAACAATTCGCAAGATTCAACAGGCTTTTGGTGACAATGCCATGGGTGTTACCCAAATAAAAGAATCGTACAACAAGTTCAAAGATGGCCGCACATCGGTGGAGAGTGACCAGCATTCCGGGAGGCCGTCAACAAACCGCAATGCAGTTGTTATCAAGAAAGTGCGAACCTTGATAATGGAGGATCATCGTTTGACGGTGAGGGAAATTGGTGATGAGGTAGGGATCAGTAAAGATTCTGCACATGCAATTTTAAAGGAGGATTTGGGCTTGCACGGAGTGGCAGCGAAATTTGTGCCAAAGCTGCTTTCTCAGGAACAACAACTTTGTCTTGAGGTTGCGCAGGACCTGCTGGATAATGCCAACAGGGATCCTGAGTTCCAGAATACCGTGATAACTTGAGATGAGACGTGAGTGAATGCGTACGACCTGGAAACCAAAGCTCAGTCATCACATTGGAAGCACTCAATGTTGCCAAGGCCCAAAAAAGCACGTCAGGTCCGGAGCAAAATCAAGGTGATGCTGACTGTTTTCTTCGATTACTGAGGCGTTGTGCATCATGAATACGCACCAGAAGGACAAACAGTTACAAAGGAGTACTCTCAGGAAATCCTCCAACGTCTTCGTGATGCAGTTCGGTGCAAGAGACAGGATCTGTGGGCCTCGCAAAACTGGCAGCTGCATCACAACAACGCCCCGGCTCATTCGTCGCAGCTGATCCAAGGTTTCTTGGCGAAGAAAGGAATTTCACTCATTCGCCAGGTTCCCTACTCTCCAGACATGGCTCCTTCTGACTTCTGGTTGTTCCCAAAAATGAAGATGCTACTGAAAGGCTCCTGCTTTGAGAGCCGAGAGGACATCATGCGGAATGCGACGGCAGAGCTGAGAGCCATTCAGGAAGAAGCATTTCAGATGTGCTTTGAACAGTGGAAGGAACGCTGGGCTAAGTGTGTGGAGGCACAAGGGGCGTACTTCGAAGGGGATTAGCAATTGAACCCCACCAAGTACGTCATTTTTTTCCCCAGCCTAAGGTTGGATACTTTCGACAGACCTCGTATTATATCACATATGCCTCAAGTTCTATGTTTTATACACCAAATAATAAAAGATCTGGAATACACTTCTAAATCTTAGGATACCTAATGCATCACTATAAATGAGCTCAATATTAAAGCTAATTTGATTAGAGAGGAAAATGGATCTGTTACATTAGATAGACAAATTATTCTTGCAAGAATTCACTTTTTCACAATGTAATACATTTTGTAACATTGCACTGTTAGCTGCTCATGAAATCTGGTGTGGATGTCAATTATGCATTAAAATTCATCAATATCTGTATTTCATGCAGTTTCAACCTGACAGGCAGCAATAAAGCTAATCCTGATCAGAGCACTTATGAAAGCATTATCCACAACTTAAATATTCAAATTATAAATAGTAATAAAATATAAATATGATAAACTACCCAGATGCTTGTTTTGCATGGTCTAAAGAAAATTAAGCAGCTCTGCCATAACAATAAAGATAAAGTGAAGTGGAGAACCCCTCTACTGAAAATCTAAACCTTCAGTAGCCCTCTTAAATGAATTTACACCTGAAAATTGTAACAGGTGGCTTACTCAGGTAAGCTATGCATATATGGTTAAAGACCCAGCATTGTCTGATGAATCTCATCATTGAATAATCTGTCTGATTTTCTCACAAAGAAAACAACATGAATAGTATAATTTGGTAAATACCATCTGAGAAAGTTCAGATATAAAAATCTCAAATTGGTTAGTTAGACAAACAAAAAATAAAAGTGCAAACATCAAATAAACAATAGCACTTTAGCTCTAGGCAAGCACAGAAAATACCAGCATTACCTGTCAAAATCTAAATTTGAACTCAATGCATCCATAAGGAAGCAACTTTCTGAGATTTTATAAGTGACTAAGATCAGATAAACATATCTTTTAGGTTCAGCTATCGTTAGTAATGAGAGAAATTTAATGTAGCAAATGTTACCAAACACCTGATTCGTAAAAAGATTAAAATCACAAGTAAATCTCCACCCAAGTTCATGCACTATTTTGATTTATTGTGTGCATGTGAGTGTGTGTATTTTATTATTTAAAAATGTATATATTAAATGGAGTACTGTATTGAAATAGATTCTGAATATTAATGTGTAGATGAGACAGATAAGTTAACTGATAAGAAAAAATCTGAAAAGACAGAAAATTGTTTGAAGAATATGAATAAATATAGACTAACAGCAAAACAAATAAATGTTCAAATTGAGTGTTTTGGGAAAAATCAATAATAATTCTATTTTAGAGAAAACTGAGTAAGGGGGACTATAAAAAAAACTTGCTGAGGGCAGTAGAATTGATGTAGTAATTTTTTTCCTAATGCAGATGCTAACACAAGAAGAGAGCTTATGTGTCCAACAGGAAAACTGTCAAACAAACAAGACAGCGCGAGCAGTTGTTGTACCAAAGATTAACATAAACAACAAACAAACAGGCACCAAGTTTTATATGAGAATCTACTTACACATCAAGCAATAATATGTTGTAGTCAGTCATCAATCAGGTGTCTCACCTCATTCAGCTGCCTTGTCTTCCACCCTCCCTCCAAAAATATTAAAAAATACAGGAGGCTTCAATAGAAGCCATAATATCACTATGGTGTGAACAAGACCACTGCCATAGTTCAAACTCAGCATGTGAGCATGTTGTATCAACTACACTACACTACACTAGATGACACTATGCCACACAGCTTGACCTTTGTGAACCACAAGGGCTATCTAGCTGCTGGTGTGAGCGTTCTCTCTCATGATATCTGCAGGCAATGACGATGATGGGATTGAAGTGTAGCATACACACATCACTCCTCACAAGGACTGCTAGCTTTCAAAAATCTAAGAACAACGGCAACCAGAATGGTGAGTCTGGAAGGGGGAAGGATTCTAAAAATCTAACATAAATATCTAAGTTCATATACATGGCACAGTAGATTCATCCAATGTTATTGTTGTGGTAATCAAACTGCTTCAGACTTGCCATATCCTGGTAAGACAACATTCCCAGGCATAACGTAATCTCCAATCATAAATTGGTTGCTAACAGGGTAGTGACTCGTTCCACCAGTAATCACATTCTGTAAAAAAAAACAAATACATGTATGTAGTTTGAGAAACAGATGCACAGTTTTGGAATTAAATGCTGAAGGATTACAGAAATAAAAACAAATGCAAGCTTTTGTTTCAAATAGCATACACCAGACCCACTAAAGTAAAACATCCGATGAGCATTGGCAGGAACATGCAGTGAAACAACAGAATGTCACAAGGAATTCCTTCATGCTATAGGCATTATAAAATAACTTCTAATGTAAATCTAATTGTGCACACATCTAGTGACTCACTTTTTCTAAAAAAAGTTGACAAATACAGCAGAAAACAAGCATGAAAAAACAACAATGGCAACCAGTAATTTGGCTCAAAGACAGACAAAAGCTAGACAAAATATCCCAAATTTTCACTTGATCGTTGTCAGACAATACAGCACCCATGAACAATGTTTACAAGGTGACCATTTCAAACCAGAGTACCTCCTATACTATTATCAAATAAAAAAAAAAAGCTTTTAACGGCAGCCCTCACATACTTTTGCCAGTTTCAGATCTTGCAAAGATTTCTACTCAATCATCGCTCTACAAAAGGGATCAGAAAATGACAATACACAGTACAAACAAATAAAAAAAAAACATTTCGCTATTATTTGCATAAACTTCGAAATGTTTTTATCTATCTAGACAGAATTGTAGAATCTCTGTATATATAGTACCTGCTCCTACACAACTTCTATGAGATGTTACTCTTCAAGCACCTTTACCACACTAATGCCATGCCCGTGCCTGCTTTCCTCTGACTAACGTGTTCCTATCAGATCAAAGTTCCGAAGTAAATAAGTGGATATAGTTTTTGAGATTTTATCTATTAACTTGGTTCTGGTGTTGTATTTTGTTATATTTATTTTCAAAAAACTTCCTCAAGTATGGCAAATTTCAGATTCCCATGTATAGTTTGTACAAGTCCATTAATGATCAGGCATTCTATTTTGTTTCCAGATCACTGTTGGCTTGCAGTTCAATCAGCCCCAGCTGTAGATGTTCAGGAAAAAATGAGCAACATCAATATCACAAGGATTTAAAAACATTTTCAGTAAATTCTTATTTTGTTTGAAATTTTTAAGTCATACATTGCTTGGGAAAAGCTGACAACTCAACTGCATACCTCAGTTGAAGCTAGTTTGTTGAGCTCAAATGCTACCCTCTTTCAGCTGGCTTTTATGTGTGAGGACATAGTAACCAGCCATTTTGGCTTGGTAGTCTTTTGTTTTGTTTTTTCAGTCCTGGTAAATATTGAGCAATATCAACCATAAACAAGTGGTTGGCTAACCACTTGCAGTTACTGATCTCTCCTACAGGCTTCTTCTTCATCTCCATAAACAACTTTAGTTCTTCCATAAATTCAAAAAAATTGCTTTAACATTCTATCACTGCTGAAGGTCATCATGTTCTGATTCTATATCCTCCAGCAGTTCTTTAAGGCTCCACTTTTGATGAAATTTATGGCTGATACCACAACTGACACCATGTTCTTTGGTTAGACAGACTGTGTGCAGAGATTCTCTTGATGATTTATGCAGTGACACACAATCAAATTAGAAGTGTCCAGATTGAGGAGCTCCATTTCCTTCTTGATCAGAGTTACTAGTCCTTTTTTGTAATTCCATCTTAGTAATGCCACCCAATTTATCAAATTACAGGTAAAGTTATTCTATTGCTGACTTAATGTCATTTAACATGCCCTCATCTGTAGTCATGCCATGCTTAAGTTTCAACACACCAATTCCTGAGACACCACAAAGATGGCTAACTGCCTTGTAATGGTGATATCTGTACTTTTGTCTATGGCAAGAGATCAGGCCCCAAAGTTTGCTGCACACTCTTAACCACTCAATGCTTCCAGTTATATCTTGGCTTGTGCTATCAAACAGCTTTTTCTTCTCAGGGAACAAACTACATCCAGCCAATGCTAGACACTCCATCTGAATAAAACTTCAGTTCATTCACTGTCTTGGAAACACAAGACTGCTGAGCAATCATATTGTTCTTCAAAGACCACATGTTGAATTCTCAGTCCACCTTCTTCACTACTGCCAAAGCAAAACAGACAGGCTTTCCACTTCGCAAAGAAATATTCTGAGTCCATTTTCCTTGGAATAAGTAGCCTTCTTTCCTTGTTTTTCCTGCATTCACCGTTTTTTGTCACTGCACCATGCATGATGTATAGACATGCAAACCTCATACACATGAACAGCGATCACAGAACAGCAAGGTGAACATGAAGAGAGAGTGATAAAAGTGACTGAGCATGCTAAAATTAGAAACAGAGTTTCCTGGTCGAAGAGATTCCTCTCTGTTACCTGACTAGTGCATCTCTTTGGCTCTACCCTGTGATCTTCCATCAAAACTAGGCTGGGGAGCTGAAATTCCAGCAGGAGGCTTTAGGAAGCATTAAGGAGTGTGGTGCAGCTCGTCTGACTGACTGAGCTAGGTAGGAGGAGCCCCCTCCTCCCCAAATGACCTACAGGAGCTCAACGCAATTCCAGCCACACACCAACTACCCTACTCACTCCTGCTTTTCAAAGCAGTACAAGCAAACAGTCAAACCCCACCACAAAAAACAAACACAAAATGCTTACGGTGATGGATAAATATCATTTGTGGGCCATTTAAAAGTGGTAGCATAGCCTTGAGCTGTAGGTTTCCAAACCCTGTTGTAAAGCCTTATAAAATATCCAACCAACTGCACGCACACATTTTTTCTCTCTTTCTTCATCTACAGGAAGATGTGTGTATGAACTTAGTAGGAGAGAGCTGCAGTGTTGGCTACAATACCTCTTCTCCGTCCTGGCTACTACTAAGAGAAAAGACATCTTGAAGTCCACTTTTACACCAGCATTTCAACTGGTAAGTCTTTTAATAAATAAACTAAAAGCACCATTTATTTTCTTAGCTTAGACTTAGTTTAGAACCAGAGACTAAATGAACATTTTAATGCTTTATAAAGAAGACATTCTAGCTGTTACATAATTTACTATTAAAAGCTGAGACAAATACTCCATTAGAAAGCCTTGAATATTATAGTTTGAAACCTTCACTGGAGTGTGCGTTCTGGCCTGGATTCTAGAGTCTATTCTTATAAATTATAAGGGTTACATCGACTTAAACATTAAAATGCAATTATCTTGAAAAAAACAAACACTGACAATTTTTGGCTCTCAACCAATTATTTATTTATCCCCACCATCATTTTAATACTCTAATATCATCTATAAAATGTATTATTTGCCAGAGAGAGAGAGAGAGAGAGAGAGAAATGAATTAATACCAGGTGTCTAGTAAAACCCCATCATAAAGATGGATCTTTAATAAATGCTCCATACAAAGCATAGACCTATCTCAGCTATGACTACTTATTGTTGTACAGAGTAACCCATACCTCTAAAAGATGTATCAAATAAACCTATTTTTCCAGTGGCAGATGAGAACTATTAACAGTAGCTAGTAACCATCAAGACATGGATTCAAAATCACTGAAGGTTAAACATGAAATGTACTCCAAATTGATAATCCAACAGCTCCAAGAACTAGGATGAATGTGTTAACAATAAGAACCACCAACACAACGGGAAGAGTCTGAATTATTCGGGCCTTTTATCCTTAGTGTTGTTGACAACAGAAAATTGGCATGATAACTTTCTTAGGAATGGTAAAACAACACAAGGTAAATCAAACAAAAGTATAATTTTGGTTATTTAATCTACTTTTACTTCTATTTAGGTAAGATATCAATTCAAACTACCACATAATTTACCTTAAACAAGCCATATTTTGTACTTTAAATCTGAATGAAAGGGTTAAAAAAAAAACAAGCAACAGCCATCCATCCATCTTTGTTCTCTCCTCCAGCTAGCACTAACAGCAGCCAGTGGCAGCACAACCCACCTGTGAAGTAAAGCTGGAAGGACTGATCCCTCCTCCAATTGACGTGCGGTTGGCATTTGCATTGGAGACCAGGTTAACAACACTGGGAATACTTCCCGGGTTGATAGGAGCAATAGTCGCTGAAAGGTACAGACAAACATGGTGGTAGGTAAGTCAGCTATTATTATACTTTTGAAACATTTTTCTGCAGTTACACCAACTTTCACATTCAGCTGAACTGTCTTCCCTTACTTAACACTCGCTGTCAAAAAGTTTACACTCCATGGAGCTTTACCTGCTTTGAAGAGATTTTACTTTCAACAGAAACAAAACAAATGTGAGAAAGAAAAAAAAAGGATACAAAACCATATAAACAACTGGCACAATCATTATCTTGTCTTTTGATAATCATTATCAGTCTCTCTCTCACACACAAACAAGCCGCCACCCAATGAAGAGCCCATATATGTTAATAAGAGGTACTGAAACAGATCCTTGTACATTCACAATGTAGCAGTGATAGTCAAGTCTCCTGAGGAAGACATCAGCTGAACTCTTAAAATATGGGATAATTTGTGAATATATGGGATATTTTTAGCAAATAAACTTCAGTTAGCTGTTTCAAACTATAGACCTAAGGTTTTGCTGTTTTCTTTTCTTGAATAGATCAATTCAGAAAAATGTTTTTCTTTTTTTTTAAATTGGGTATCTGCATTAACCTTATTATAACAATAAAAACAATCAATGACAGGTGCTCAGAAAACAAAGGTTAAAGCATTTAAACAAATAAAAACGATTTTGGAGATGTTAAGACCATACCAATTCATTTACTTTGATTACACATATATTTATACCAAAAGATCTGAAGTTTTTAATGCAGGTTCATATTATTATTCTGATTATTAACACTAACATTAAATAAATTGTCAAAAATAAACCTAAATTATGTTCTTAGACAACTGCAGCCTCTAGGATTCCATACACTGTTTGTTTAACAAATAGTCTGGTGCAGATTAAGCACATTGAAAATCCACATTACTGCTTATTATTAGTATTCCTTAATAATGCTGGTGTACTTTGATTTTGAAGTTGTGTCAACCTCAAAAGGCCATTCCTTATTCTGAATTAAAGCAAATGAAATTTGAAGGGAAATACCTAATATAGTGGCCATGTTGTTTTTGGTTGGGTAGGCAATAAAATGTTAATCTTTTTTTCAAAAGGTTTTGGTTGATTTTTTGTACTGATCATTACAAGGGATACTACCATGGCATGGGTGTGTAATGCTATGGTTATTCACTAGAGAGTCCACCAGAGAGCACTATCCTGTGCCATGAGAGCCAGGCACTGCCACTTTTGGCAGAGAAATTCTTACTAAACTTTGTTTTTAAAGAATGGGAGAAAATCAAAGTGCCCAAGAAAAGCCAATGTGGCCAGCTAGAGAAGAAGCTATGCTGGAGAGGCCTGCCAAACTGAGCTGAGCCCGACAGGGCATGGATTCAAGCTCTCAACCTTAGCAGTTCAGATGCCTATGATTTTAACAGACAATATATGACTAAGGCACTCAAAATAAAATACAAACAATTCTTTTGGTTTGCAAAAAGTGTAATTAAATTTTATTTACCACAATCAATGTGACAACAGTAACAAAACCATGGTCAATATTGGGGCCTACAGCAGACTGACTGACTTACTACTAAAAAAAGGTCAGTGTGTCAATTCTCAGTTCAGGTTGGTCAGATTTGCATAAACGTGCATAATGATCATCCGGAAATAGAGAGATTTCTAGTCTTTCAAAGCAACACAACTCAATTAGGAAATGACTGTTGTAAATCCATTTCAACTGCTTGTAACATCATAAATGATCATGCTGCTTTTCCATTTCAGATAGACTCTTTGCTACTAAACAGTACTAGAAAATGGAGGGAACAGCTACGTACAAGATAACCATAAAGTTACTTCCCAAATTTTGTTGCTTTGTAACTCTCAAACCCATACACATGTTAATAAAATTAAGTGCATACATGGGGAATCATTGGGGTATGCATTCCTAGAGTTTTTCAGATTTTGCCACTAGAGGGGCACCATTAGATAATGAGATGCTGTCTCTGCTGTCTAATCCCTCCCCCTTATCTGTATAGATGACTGCCTATAATTTCCCTCCATGACCACACAGCACTTGTGACATTTTTCCGTATCAAAAAAATAATATTGTAGTTATGAAGCCATCTGAAAATGGCAAACCATAACCATCTGCCATTGAATGCTGGTCTTAAGACCAGCATTCAATGGCACATTCTTGTCATCATGCAGCCAGTACCATGTGTTACAACAAGCTGTTATTGAAAATGAGGGAAGATAAAAACAGTGTAACAAGATAAACCAGTTCGGTGGTAGGTTAATGGTGCTGGAAACTTGTTCAGCAGATAGAGACTTCAGAAAAAATTCTTAAAACTGACCTGGTCATTTTGGCATGACATTATATAGCATGTGCGGTCCCCCCAAAAATGACAAAATTTGCAAACTCAGAAAATGCATTTTCCATACAGTTATAAGCAACCAACTGCAAGAAATAACTTTATGGACACTTGGAATATATTAGGTAATTAAAGGAGTATTAAAGAAATCTACCCAAACAACTTTTGAACAATTCTAAACAACTTCATTTCCTCCAAGCAATAGTTTATATTTGAAACAAAACTTATTCTGGCCCTCACTTTATGGATGATCAGAGGCTATCAACCTATCACAGATCTAATTAGAAAAAAAAAATTTAATTAATAAAACACAAATTTCTATTATTTTTTTTTTTCATTTGTTCTAATAGAGACTCTTTACAATCATAAATTTTGTGATTTAAAAAATCTACACAAACTCAAAAGCACATCTTGGGTATTCTGCAATTAATGATAATCTCTAAATTGGAGTGTGTACAAAGCTCGGTTATTTCCAAGATTCACTGTTGCAATCATGCTCTCCTTTGATTTCAAATATATTATATTTTACTAATAACATCATTGAAGTTTTAGAGCAAAGCAAATTACAAAGTCAAAGCCAAACAAACTTCTGTTAATAGCTGAAGAGGATCGAGCAGTAAGCAATAAGTCTAATGAGGAAAAGCAGCTGACCAACCAAACAGCATAACCGCTATTCACCCTTGTGTTACAGATTCAGAAAAGCACAGCTCAGTATATGAACATACTGATATAATAAATCAACTGAGACAACTTGCACAGATAAGCAACTATGTGGATAATTAGATGTTCAAATAGGCCAAAACAAAAATACCTATGAACATTGAGATTTTAGAGCATAATAAACTACATGCATAATTAAAGATGTACTGTAAATAATGAGATGAGCTAGCCATTTTCTTTTCAATTTTAATGAGCTGCCAAAAGTTTTATTTACATAACTGTACCCAGCATAGTCATCTAGATGTTGATGATGCAGGTAAATAGTCAAGGTTACAGACGTCATCATGACCAAGCTAATAACCTCAGCAATTTTTTTGATATGTCAAAGAACTGCAGAAGAGTATAGTATCTACTCAGGATGTCCAGGAACTTTGTAATCTACACCACAAAACCAGATATAGTCAAGACTGTCAATAGCATTTTAGTTTGAAATAAAATTAATAATACAATAAGTTACATATATTTTTGTGTGAAGTTTTTGGAAATGCTATTTTCCGCAGATTGGAATTTCAATTAATTTTATTAGTTTCCAGTGAATTCAATTTGTCAATCCAATTGGTAACGTAAGACTCTGTGCTTTCTAGCTTTCTAGGTAGATGGTATAACCAAGTTGCTGTCAAGTACTATCGACTGAAAATAATGTTCTGCACTACCTTTGGTGATAGGTCAAAGCGGGAGACAATTAACTATTTATTCAAATTTGCAGAGTTCACAATCTAAGAAAATAAATCAGCATGGTCTAAAAGAGACAACAGTGGAATAATGGATGCACGTTCACAAAAGAAAGCAAAAACAAAACATTGTGAAAATTATCAATATAGGAAAGCGCAACAATCTCTTCAAAGAATTTACACAAAATAATAGTGGTATGCAGTCAAACCTCTTCGTGATGTCAAATTTACCAATAACTACTCATCGGCAATAAGTTCGCTTCTAGAGAAAGATATCTAAAAAATTCAATAAACACCATCCAACTCAATGCCAATACAATAAGAGATTACTGCAGAAGTAATCAAAGAAATCTATTTTTTCTACCAATCCTCCATTAAATATTAATAGAGGGAAAAAAAGCAAAACATGTCCATGTATCTAAATACCAAGAAGCCCCCACTGTTAACCATACCCAGATGGTCTAAGTACTCACATCTGACAGACAGTAAAGAAGTTCGACTGCCTAAACTTTATTTAATGTAAATGACCAGTTTGAAAATTCAAATGTTTAATGACAAAACAAAGACAATCAAATTTATTTTAAATATTAACCCACTCTACATAGGCAAAGTTCAAATGCAAATGTATGTATGACAATCATCTACTCTCCTGGTCTAGCCAAACAGAAAAGACTAAGTCGTGTTTCTTTCAACATAAACTCGCTCTTTAAATGTACTATACAAAACGAAAATTTCAGTATTATTTTGTTTCTTGGTAAAGTGACTTTCAGTATCAAAACAAGTTATTTAGATTTCCATGCTCACTGAATTAAAAGACAGGTTAGTTTATACACTCCTACTCCTTGGAAGAAGAGAATTTTGTAACACAGACAAACAAATAACTCAAAAGGTTGTGTACATGTTAAAAGAAACACCGTCTACACACTTAAGAAGTCCTGTGCATGAAATTTTAGTATACATTTTTCATTTGTATTGCTCGTGCAATTTGTGCCATAGCAGTGTAAAGCTATCTCATGATCCCACCGAACTAAAAGCTACTTTTCATTTCAATTATAAACAAAGATGGCTTTTTCACATCATTTAAACAGCTGACCATGTTACATAAAGTAGAATATGAAAGCCTGAGAGCAATACTCATGTTCAAGACAAGATTCATGCACTTCTGACAAGTATAGACAACTTGGATCCACCGGAACACAAACATCTTATTCAACCACCACCAGGCCAAAAAATAAAGTTTGTGATCAAGCATCAAAAATATATATGATGTTCCATCAAGACTGGTATATCTGACATGTCCACCTGCAGAACTGCTTCCAGCCAGATTGCTGTGATAGCTCAAGACATCTTTGCACTTAACCATTAAGAGGAAGAATGGTTCTAATCACCACAAATATGGACTAAGAGAAAGACAATATAGGTAGGATACTGATTTTTACTGAATGTCATATGATCAATGGAATTTTAGTATCAGCAGCATATTAGATAGATATTCACCAGAGAGAATAGTTTTTTTTTACCGATAAGGCAAGATTTAAGTTGCAGAAAGAAGATGGTTGTAATAGCACATATAAAATGGAGGACAAAAGTTTAAGAATGATGGCAGACAAGCATCCCAGCACAGGCAGTAAGTGCACTGATAGAAAAGCAATTTCTTGTTCTTTTGACTGATATATACATCACCACGATCAGTAGTAAATATTTTTGATAGGCTTGATTTTCTTACATAATCACATAATTTCAAGGTGACAAAAGTTTAAGAAAAAATCAAAATGCTCAATGTTATAAAAACCCAATATTAAAAATTTCACGAGAGAACAGATCAAAGAACTGTTGTATTTGGTTGCACTGCCACAAATATCAATTACCGCCTGACAGCGCTTATGCATGGAGTCCACAAGAAGAATACAATAATCTATGCAAGTATTAGGCTAAGTTGAATGAATAATCTGGAACAATTTATTCAAATTTCTGGGCTTTTCCATCTTAATAATTCCGTTCCACAGATTATCTATAAATCCAAAACAAGGCTTTCAGCTGGCCACTTTATAACTGGAATTTTCTGATCTATGAGATTCTGCTTGATGATAGTGAACTAATGCTTCAGATAATTATCATATTGGAAAATCTAGGTAAAAGAGAGGCAGTCTGCAAAATATGATTCTAGTATATTAAACAAACCAATCCATTATTCCCCGGATACAAAGAATAGGTCTGCATCTTTTTAAGAAAAACAGCCTCACACCATAAAGAACCTACCCCCAACCTCCAATTGTCCATTTGGTACACTTTAGACAGAATGCTTCACCGAATCTTCACTGCAGAAGCCTTTGATCCAAACCTCTAGAACCATGATTCATTGAACCAGTGCACCCTAACCCACATTTCTGGCATTCAATATAGTAGGTCCTCAGCAGAGTGAAGTTAGGTCATTCCATTCTTCAAGGAAACAGAGCTTCTTCTTGGAAATATGCTTCATTAATTCAAAATCACAGAGCATTTCTCAATAGTTCTCACAGAAATTTGTAGGTCCTGCAAATCCATTAAAATGTCAACGAACATCTTTTTTACCATTCCTTTTCAGACAGGTGCTTGATTTTCCAATTAATTTTTCAGGGTCTGATACTTTGGTGGCATTTGGTAACTGCCTATCTGTCCGCACAGCGCGTCAAGGCCAGACAACAAGCCATTTAACCGTGTGAGCCTCTTAGCGATCTCGGAACACTAAAGTCTCTCCTAGCACAGGTCCCCGACCAAACCCAGTCTCACTGGACTTAAAATGGTTTTATCCACTGTAGAATGCTTAATAAGATATGCATTGTTTACTATATTGTTGGTTGTCCAAAAAAGCACAAATATAAGCAGCCGATATTGGTGTTATTAAACATTTTTTTTGCTATGAAATTCCACCATAACGAAAGAAAAGTGTGTATGCAAAGCATCACGGCCAACCCTGCTGATGGAGATCAAGTGAAGGAACAGAAACTGCTTTTCTGCTGGCATGCTGCCCATGCCGGAATGTTTATCTTTACAAATTTAAGTGTCAGTTTACGTTTGTTCTGCCACCATCCTTAAACCTTTGTTCACCATTGTATATTAACACCATTTGAACATGCCCATGTTTTGAAGCCCAACCAGTTTGGCAGGGATAGTGTTATGGCATGAAAATACATCGCAATAAACTGAAGAACCAGGCAGGTCAGGGTCAATTGCTAGCAGTGAAGTACTGTGGCCTTCAGTCTGTGGTTCACCCATAATTCCTCAGAGGTCAAAGTCAGCAGAATAATGCAATCGCCATATAGCAGAGCAAGTGCACTCAGAACAATATTCAGATCCAGTCAACCAACTTGTTCCCCCACTGAACCAGTACAGATGGAGATGAAGGCAGTTACGCCACTGCCTCACCACTGCAGACCTTCCTGCAAAGTCTTGTGGCATCAATGGCATAAATGCATAACTGCACCAAATATGAAAGCTGCAAACATCGCTTAGTACAGAATGGCTCATGCCTCTTTTTAAATATGAAATGATTGCAAAGTTAAAACACTTATAGCAATGTTCTTAACAAAATTGTCACAAAATGTCAAATCGTATTTTGTGGTAAAAATGTTGTGCAAACAACACCCCGTGTGTGTGTGGATTAAAACCAATGGCTGATTATGAATCAGCAAACTTTTTTCTGATGAGTTACTATAGAAACTTGTTCAATACTTACACAGGGGAATGAGGTTGGTCTGGACAACACCTTGCTGACCATCTGAAAGACCATTCAGCATGCCATTCATGTATGAGGATTGGCCACCTGCTAAGTCAACAATAGCTAAATTTAGAAACAAAACCAATTCATTTTATGCCAAGATGAGGGCTCAATTTCAGTATTAAATGAAGGATTTCTTATTGCAATAGTAAAAAGCTAAAAACTTCTTCACTGCATCTTCTATTTCATCAGATAATTTCTTCTAACTAAAATCTGTAATCTTAAACACATAACTACACAAGTCGCTATGTTACAACAAATGCAGATTCCCTCAAAATATCCCTACAACCTTTATTTCACAGTATATACACAAGGGCAAAAAAAAAAAAAACAAGGGCTAATACTGTTAAATTTAAAACACCAATAATCCTAAATGATTTCAATCACATTTTCAACACCTATAATCTTGGATGTCGATAAAAGAAACTGCCACAATACAATGTGTCATTATGAACAAAATGTAACTGAGATGTATATCACAACATTATATGGAGCTGACACTACTTCCTGCAGATCTAAATCAATCTAACAAAATTTGTCTTTGCTACTAAAAATTTGTCACTCTATAAGTACCCATTTATCATTGTGCATGCAAACTGGATAGTATGAAACAGTGATAAAACATGCTTTAAAAAAATCAACATCTTAAATTTTCCCTAGAACTGGCTTTGATGCTTCATCAGTAAACTATACAGATACCTAACCTTTGTGTGTCTCAAACTGGATCACACAGATAAGGACTTAACCAACACCAGGCCACTGAGAAACAAAGACAAAAGCTAACTAAGCCAGTTTTTCATGGAGCTAACATGATTTCAGCACTTTAAACTTATTCAAAATTCCTTCTTAAATCATGTTATCCACTAATATCCAGTTTCTGTTCAACATCAATTCTGGACAGTACTTCAGGTCCTGTTGAACCTATTTTTCCTGCCATTATGACAACAAACACTCTTTATGCTAACCAGAAACGTGATTCCCTGCCATTTACCTTTGGCCGTCTTTGCTAAGCATTTTGAATCTGCCTCTGTTTGCTGTCACATCATCACCACCATCATACACACAGTAAACATCTTGAACTCTCCCTCAGCTTAAGTAAACCATGCACACGTATGATTCTATTTCCTTTTTGTCAATGTGGAAACTATGAAGCCAGAGCAATGTATTCATTTGATTCTTTTTTTCTTCTCTAAATAAATATTTAGAAGCATCTTTCTGATGGAATCGCCATTACTAAAATCATATACACCCCCCCAGCCAACCTACCAATCAATCCTTCTCAAAATATCTTAATAATTAAGTGTGAAAACTCAAGTCTTCAACAGAGAGCTGAAGATAACATACATCAGTAAAGTGTAACAGCAATGTTCTGATGGCGTGTTATATATTTCTAGGCTAACACCTTTTTCTTATAAAGTTTCTGACTATAATCTGTTTTGTTTTTATAACCATTCTTCGTCATACAGGCAAAACTGCTCCAAATGGTACTAGTGAAAATGTTACTTTAGGCAAGCACCTTGTCTGCCTCAAAAAGATTTAAGTTAACTTGCCTTTCCCTTGCCTAAAAGAACACGCATTACCTCCTGTTTTTAGTCGGAGCTATAGAATGATGACATCAAAGAAACTTTGTATAAGTAAATTAAGGGAAAGATAGCTTGACAAATGAATTCTTTGTAGTTCTCTTAGACATCCTTTCTTTTATTTTCATTTAAATAAAAAATGTAGAGGAAATAATCAATCTTGGATTTAGGAAACTTAGTTTGTAACAATTTCATGTCATTCCCTCGTATATATATATATATGTATATATTTTTGTTTTAATTCATAATCTAGAATCTTCTTGCCAAGCTTTTAAATAAATACTATGCTGTTCACTATATTCTTTTTTAATTAGTCATAAATTTTCTCATTATGCTTCCCATTGTGAAAAGCTCTCATTCCTTCCCTTTATTTTTTTAAGCAGCAAAACATTCCTTTATCAATATACCAAAACCTTCCATTATGAGAATTTCTAACCTACTTTCTACAATATATTAAATCTAAGCTAAGCAATGGTACTGATGTATGATTAAATGGCACTGTTATTTTTACCCCCTTAAAATCTATAAAGACGAAAGGAATTTTTTCTGAACTCTTGAACCAATCTTTAAATCTTTAAATGGATAACCTGAAAGTTCACACACTGCCAAGAGAAAACAAAATTTTCTGGTTCTAGCTTAACTTCCCAAGAAATAAGAAAATGCATATTACTAAAGTAACAGGTGTTAAAGCAGCAAACACAAGATTGTTACAGTTCTAGGCATTTCTACAATTCTGAATTTTGTTTATCAAGGTATGCCGTGGTTATGCCTATTTAGAGGAAGTCCAAGAAATGAGAGTGACAGAATGAAACACAGTAAGACTAAGAGAAATTTTAAATCGACTGACTACCATAAACCAGCCAGACAGCAATCAGAGTTAACATAACTGTAAACAGTTAACCATAAACAGGAGACAATATACATACATACAGTATTGGAAATAAATACAGAAACATGCACAGAATATCAACAAATAATGAGTAATTGCAACTGAGAAATGCACAATACATACACAATCCATTATCAGAGAAAATACACAAAGACAAAATGAATACATTGTACAGGTTATTAGCTTTTGGTGTGTAAGCCGTTCGATTTATACAGAGCACAAACCTTGTCTTCATGCTCCCACACAGGTTATCAGTGTATGACTATAGAACATTGTTCCAAATATCCTGTACACTTTCCACAATTCATCCAAGGTGCTTGGTTGCTGTTTTGACTTTCTCAATGGCCAAGTGGCCATATAACCCAAAATAGCCTACTGATCCACTGCCATGCTTTTCTGATAGCACTCCCCAGTCCACCTTCAAACAAACAGCTGTTGCTGATTATCAAACAGCTGAAACTTGAACTCATCTGTAAAGAGTACCTTCTTCCATGTTTGGTCCTCCCACTGTTTCATTTTTGCAGCTCATTTTAGCCTTGCTGTATGGTTGTCTCTCATCAGCAAAGCTTTTCAAGAACAGCTTCACATACACTGAGACCATATTGCGCTAATGTGCAGCTATTGTTCTTAAAGGAATGCACTATGAACATTTAATTTTTACACGAGATGCAATTTTAGGACATTATTCACATCTTATACCTAGATTTTCCTGTTTCCATAATTATTTCCACATTTTTTTTAAAAAATTTGTATTTATTAGCAAAGTAACTTCAACTCCTGGTATCTACATAAAAATTAAAGCCTTGATATTATTTATGACTGAAATAAACAAACTGCATCAATCCTATAAAAAGATGTGCAGATGCCATATGAACATAGTTGTATCTGCCCTGTGATGGGTGACCAATCATAATTTGAAAAGTCTATTTTTTCTCACCTAAAATTTAAGGTATGAAATGATCATAAAGTTGTATCATTTTGAAAATTCCTCACCAGAATTAAGCCACTTTGTTCACTATAATTATTTTTCCATGAAAACTTCTACTAAGAATTACTAGAAGTTCCCCTGAATTCTTAACAGAATAAAACCTAATTAAACAAGTCTTTACAGAGAGTCTATATTAAAAGATGAAAAGCAATATTAATAACAACTATCTATTGAACCCATGCCTGCTAATAATTAAATGTATTCATCAGATTCCTGCACCACAGAAATTTCTTTTAAAAAATACGTTCCAGGGTGATGTTCAATGAAACCCAGCTAGATACTATTATGACAATGCTATTTCAGCCTTTTTTCATTTGGATGTTCCTTGAATCTCTGACATGCCATCATGAGCACCAGGAAAGATAAATAATATAATTTAAAAAAGCTTGCCCATCAAGAGAGAAAATTTCATTTAATACAAAACAATGTTACATATTCACAGTAGCAGAAAAATAAATAAGCCCAGAACCATCAAGAATATTAGACCATGATCAAAATTCCCAGTATAATAATGTGAAAAGTTCTTGCCAATATAAACAGAAAAATATCATGAAAAATAGATCAAGCATTTATGCAATAAACACCAAAGCTGTGTGTATTATTCAGTATGTTAAAAAACTACCTGAGTAAACTGTGGTGAGTGAGCTGACCAAATCTGTCAGGAAGTATACTACTGGCAGTTTGGGAGAAAGCTCCAAACACCTGCCTCACTCAAGCTAAAACATACATACATTTTAACTTAAGCTCATCAGAGCTGCAGGTAAAGAGATGGTGTTACCTGTGACTACATTATTCCAGTAAGTGTCGGACGGTGACTGACTACTGCCTGCAGGTGGAGCTGGAGTCTGGCCGGTATATCGAAAGTATGGGTTCTTTAAGTCAAGAGTATTCGAAGACTTAGAGTTGGTTCCCGGGATATTGAGTTCAATGTCGACATCATAGCTTTGCCTTAAGAAATAAAAAGGATATATATTTAGAATTGGGTTTTTTTTTTTTTCTTATTTTTAATGTATGGTCAAAAGAAAAATAAAAGTTAGATACAGCAAATAATACAGCAATACTTCAGAATACTCAATAAATACACTCACATTTCTCATATGGCTGAATGACATTTTCAAAAAACATTCTTTCTCAATAATAATTTCATTTTAAAGCACCGTGTTTCGCGGCCTACTGGATGCACCCCAAATTTAGAAGGTGATAATCTGAAAGAAAGAAAAATTTAACTGCATAGAACCCGTCCCAACTCTCCATAGCGACTGATGAGTATCTGTCTGTTTCTGTGTGATGCTATGAAGGGAGATTTGGGAAACGAAACCACATCTAACTAACTTTGATACACCTACAATTTGTTTCATTATTCATCATAATTACAAAACACACAAAAAATAATAATGAGATAAAATTTGTGGCTTTGGAAGACTGAAAAGTGAAAATGTGAAGAACATGAAATTCTTTGTATGTCTTGTGTAGACAAGATGCTATTGTATCTCTGCACAGCACATGGTGCATTCGACTACACACAATGTAAACAAAAGATCAAACAAAAATATTCACCACAATTTGTAGAATGCACAATTTTATTCAAAACTCACATTTACAGTATGCACTTAATATACAACATCTTATTGCACTTTAATAAAGAACCTTTGGTATTTTTTTTAAAACAACAATTTGATTTAAAATTCACATCTCCAGTATGCGGTATACAGTATGCATTAAAAAAATTATTTTATTTATCCTCAAAACCAGAAAATTCACTATTTTCATCATTCTGACAATCACTTCCAGAGTTATCCACATCATCAAGGTTATCAGCATCTATGAACTGTCACTATCCTCATAGATAATGTTAGCTTCAGTCCCATCTAATTCATTACTTGTGCCACATTTCTTAAACAACTTCACAACAGTCTCGATCTTCACTTTCTCCCATGCAGTTTTAACCATGTGGCACACTTGTGTAATGGATGGCTTTTTTCATTCAGCCAGTGGGTGTAAGATTGTGTGGAGCATTCATCCACTGATTCCATTCTTCCCTCATAAAAGCTTTAAAGGGCTTGTTAACTGACACATCCAATGGTTGTAGCTGGGAAGTCAGACCTCCTGGAATGACAGCAATGTGTGTTTTCAACTGCTGCGTCTTTACCTTTATTGCCTCAGTTCTTGAGCCCTAAATTGGTCCTCACATCAGTAAAGCTGTTTTTTTCTAATTAAACCACCTGGTCTCCTTGCTCAAACTTTTACAAGCCACAGCTTAACACCATTTTCATCCATCCACCCACTTTGGTGAATGTGAACAAAAATTTCTGCTGGAATTTTGTCCTTGGGCATAGTTTTTCTTTTAAATATCAAAAGGAGGTAGTTTTGTGCCATCAGAGCAACAAGACAAAACTGCATCATAATGACTTTTTTCATGTCCAGATGTTTTAGCAGTCACAGTTTTACTTCTAGTCAAATCAATGGTCCTGCTAGAAGGAACATCAAAGGTTAGGGGGACCTCAGCCAGGTTTCCAATCTGACTGAGCTTGTATTGTTTTTTTTTTTTCCTGGCATCAATTACAAACCTGTGAAATCCTGTGATATTTTCTTCATATTCATCAGGCATTCTGCAGGCAATCCTTGTGCGGGTTCTCATTGATAATCCATTTTGTTTCATGAACCTGTAGCACCAGCTTGCAGTGCCACGAAAATCTTCAATTCCATTTTGCTCTGGCCTCATTCATTATCGTTTTTGTCGACATAGAATGACCACAATTCCTTTCATTTACTTTCCAGTTCATAATTTCTTCTTCCAGAGCTGGCCATTTTGCTGATTTGTTGCAAAGATTATGCTTACTCTTCTGTGCTGTCCTCAGTTTTTCTTCTTGTTTACGCCAGGCTCTGATCATTTTTTCGATAGCATGTGGGCCAAACTCCCTCTCTGCAGGTCTGCTGTTAGTTAGAAACAAAGGACTATCTGACCCTGACAAGCTCGCAGTTTGAATTGGTGAAAAATTGGTTGTGGTGGCTCACTGCTGCATCTTTGTCTGTGACTTGGCATGAAATGATAAATAAAAATGGCTACATTGCTGTTTGAGTTGTTGCCAGGTTATATTGGATACCATAAGTAAATATAATTAGTAATAATGTGAAAACAACATTCAAACAATATTTGAATCACAAGTCGTGTGTTGTTTCACGGGCTCGGCACCGAATGTCACAGGAGGTGCTACCACTCAACCCACACCCCAAACTTGTATACCGACCGTCACCGACCTTCAGCTTATAGGATGCAGGGTGATTTTTGGGACCAGTCTCAGAAAGAAAAAGTGATTCCAATAAGATGCTAAATACAGTAAGTCACAGCATTTGCAGTTGTGTATACAGGATTATGAACAGATATAAAAATCAAAAGCTGCATTGTGCATCAGTACTAGAAGACAGTGCTTTACAAATCTGTGAGAAAAACTATACATTGTGCCACTGAAAAGTTTCACAATGTCCAATTGTAAAATAATACCTACACTGCACTTTAATTCTCTTAATAGCGATTTTATGTTGATAGGTAATAGTGGCACATAACATTAGTGCTATGTGCTACTACACTAGTGTTATAACAGCAGATGATGATCATGTTTAAAAACAATTTATACAAAGTCAATTTTAAAAAATTCAAATCTATGTATTTATTTCAGGGTGCAAAAATGTGTAAAAAAAACAGCAAACAAACAAAAGGTCAAGTTCTGACTTCATTTCACATGTAGGGCCATACTAAAAGTGGTGAGTCTTAATTAATTACAAGGACAATAACTAGTATTGGAAAAGACTTGTGATTTTATTCGCATAAAACCTCGCTTCCTCTACTCATTAACATCAGTAGTATCCTTGTTATTCCACAGATGGTAGAAACGGTAGCCACTGCAAGTGAACGGTATTAAAACAAGCTGTGATAGAGATCCTCATAAAGAGGTTATAAATGTAAAAGGAAAAAAGTGTGCGACTGCAGAATCAGTTATACAAGTGAGAAACTGGTCTTAAGACAAGCGACACCAGACAGCAACAAAAACAAACATGGGGATTAGTGTTCCAAGCACACCTGTTTCTTTTGTTTTGGTGTTTCTGGGAGCTGTCCTCCTGCTGTGTATGGGTGGGTGGTGTGTGTGTGTGTGTGTTGTGTGAATAAAACCAGAGATTCGTGGGACTTGGGCCCACTGCTACGTTCGGTACAATCCTTGCCTGTCCGACAATTCCCCACACCTGCTTTATGTGAACAGTCGATAAACAGCAAACTTGTAACAAGGTGTTCAGTTCGCGAGATCCCGCATGTTTTTCGGTGAATAGTTTGTTTTCAAAAGAACAATGTGCCAGCAATTTTTTTTTATTACTAAAAATAATACAGATTCAGTGGGTAGCGAAAGTGTTGATGAAATTTTTAAAATTTAAAAAGAAAAGAGAGTCCAGAATCCTGCACATATATTTTCAATATTCTAAACAAAGTTATTATCAATCAAAAAAATACGTAATTAGTTGAATTTATAATTTATTTATTTTTACTTCTGAGAGAAAGATAAATTTTAACATAGGCATAAAGACATAAGTGAAATCATGGTAAACACCAACAATACACTACATACTTCACTCACTGGTTTATATTCTAGGGATAAACAGACGGACAGACAGACAAACATTCAAATGAAGCCCAGTGGAATACTACTGCTAGTATTCGATTTTTGGGGGGTTTTCCTGACATCTATTGACAGGAAATTTGAAGCAAATTGTTTATTATTTAATATATTTTCCAAATATTTTAAATTAATATTTACATTCATCAAAACTTATTAAATAAATAAGAAAGGAAAAATTTCTCTATTTCTTAAAAATAATTCATTTCATTTTTTGATATAATTACAGGGAATAATATCATTTTTTTAAAACAAAAGAGAAGGAAAAGGAATTTTAAATTATGCTATCTATAAACATTTTTAACATAATATATACAATACGCCATACTTCTATTAAATGCTCAAAATGCATCTTACAGCATATATAAAAAAAAAGGAGTTTACCTTTTGTTGCATCTGAGAACGACACTGCCAGTCAATGTCTGTCCCTGTTTGACAAGCACGGGTGTCTGAACTAAACACCGAACTTGGTACCAGTGAGTAAGAGCTTCTGTGGGTGCTGTGGACAACCACACTGTGTTACTAGAGACAGACAAAACAGATTGAAAGTCAACTGCGACGGGATGCGTGTAACTGTATGTCCCTCATTAAACCTTCTCTAATTCTATAAACAAAACAATTTTTTAAAAATTAACTATTTATAGTATGATCTAATTTTCAAGAAACCTAAGCAAGCTTACAGCCTTTACTATGTACGGAAATAAATTTCAATTCAAAACTCTGAGTGTTAGAGAAGGAATTCTGATAAATAATGTGATGATTAGAAAAACCAGGTCAACAGAACGAGACATTGATTTCTCAACATCAAAGACAAATGTAACCTACACCTGTATTATATCTAAAACAATAAATAAACAACAGTTACAAGCAGCACTAGATAACACAAATTACAATATTTTTCAGTCTACGAATTAGTCATTCATTAAAGTAATTTCTAAGAACACAGCAGCTTCAATTTTACAAATGGATTATTCATCCCAAAAAAAATGATTGCACATAAAACTCTATTTGTTTTTCTCCTCTCTAAAACAGCAGCATACTCACTTTGAACCAAAAAAAGCACAATCGAACCAGAAGGCCAGGCCATGCACAAGTCCAGATTGCAATATGCTGAATGTGAGCGGAACTTCAATCACATGCAGGTCTGTCTCTCTGGCAGTCTGGAAGTCTACGATATATTTGTAAGATTTTGCAAGGCATATCCGTATGTCAAAGGTATCCTGGATAATACAAGAAATTTTTAAATGAACTCAATGAAGCATTGCCCGTAAAAAGTTAAAGAAACACAAATTATTGCAGGTACATGTGTGCAGCAAAGCAAGAAGTCACGAGGAAGTACTTAGGTGTAATGACTCTTAACAATCCCAGTTCACATCAATCTTGTAAATGTGGAAAATCTGAAATAAAACTGTTTGAAAGGAAAAAAAAAAGAAACAAACAAACAATTGTTACATGGCTGCATCATCCATATGAATTCTAGGTCCAGCTGCTATATGGGAAAATGCAACAAGAACTGCTGTGAAACTTACTACTATCGGCTGTCGGAAATATTCCACCACTGCTGCACTCCGTAGGGTGGTCAGGTTCACACCATGGAATGACTCTTGATACCTTTAAAGTAAACAATTCAGAACCATACCATTACACGCATTAATGCTACGTCTAAAGGAACCTGAAAACATTTTAAATAGTCTCTCTTTCTTTTGCGAGGCGGGGTGGTGAGCAAATAAACCAAACTATCCTTCTAGCCTTTGAGAAGGAAGTAATTTGCAGCATCAATTTTCTACTAAACAAAAAATGTCAAAACTTCATAGAAGATTTATGGGGAGAAAAACAATTAGTCAGGGATGACATTTATCAATAGACCCTTGCATGACAGGCTAAAAATACATTCATATACAAACACGGGTACTTTCCAAACCAAACAGTTTTGAATACTTGTATAATACACTAACTCCTTTCTTTTTTTTTCTGTGGTTAATTGATATATTTGCTCAACAATATGTCTAACCTCCCTATTCATCTAAAAATATATAAATACACCAAATATTTGGTGAAAATCAGTGTAAAAAGAAACAAGAAAATGGAATTTTACTATAAAAAAGGGGGGAACCAAACACTAAATGAAAAGTTGTTTTTTCTCACTTTTAAGGGCTGCCATAAAGAACCAAAAGTTTGTCATCACCGGGTTTTTCAATGTCACTAGGCATCAAAGATAGTAAATGTCACACACATATGGCCTTTGGTTGGTTTTTTAATGCAAGTTATTCGTCAATGACGTTTTGTCTAGAGAAATAAAAGGAAGAGAGTCATTTGAAGCCACTTGCTTGACTGTCAACAAAGTTGTGTTTTCTCTGCACTTACTTAGTGACTGAGTTTATAATTAGTAAAATCTTAGCAGCATGAGGATCCAACATCAGCAGCAAAATAACTCTACACAGCTTCAGGCTGAGTCCTATGTGCTACTGACCAATATATGTCATGTATACAAACAATAATTATTTTTTTAAAAATCAATGTAAACATGTGCCCTATTTTGCAAGCTCAACGTTTCATGAAAAAATAAAAAGTTGCCGCCAAAAGACGTAAACTCACCAGAAGTTGGCTTTGGAGTACTGTTCCATATATAAGGCTTCATCAGTGAAAGGAGCCACATGCAAATTTCCCTGTGATGGGAACATTCGACCTGCAGAGGAAACAGGTTTCTCGTTATTACTGCTGATTTACCATGCATTTGTGGTTCGAAAATAAAACCAAGCAACAGCCAGATAGTTAAGTGTGATAAGGTAAGAGAACTTGCAAACCGAATAGGCATCAATCAGACAGTTAAAAGGTCGTCGCATTAGATTATTTTGTTTATTTAAGTTTGGCACAATCAGTCCAAGTCTCCTCCGCGACTGACAGTCATCGAGTTGGTTCAAAGGGGAGGGGAAAAAATCCAGTCACAAAATTACTCTGGTGGTGTAGGCACCATTTTCATTGCCTAATCATACACGCTAAAGCAAATACACTCACCACCAGGTTTAAGCCACTTTTTTGCATGAAGAAAACTCTCCAGCATTCTTTCGTTGAACAACATGTACCCCATTGGTTCAGAAATGATGGTGTCAACCATTTCTGGTACTTCAACCTCTTCTATTTTTCCTGGAATAACATGGATTTTTCCAACCAACTTATTCTCTATAACCAGCATCTGTAATGTAAAGGCCTTGTTCAAGTGTGGGAGAAAGGCTACACATGTCAGGTTACAAGGCAAACTAAAACAAACTTTTAAAAGCATTTTAAAAGAAGATTTCTATCAGGCATTTGCAAGAAATCAGAAACGAACAACACCCCACTTACCTCGCAATGCTGTGCCATGCTGCTTGCCTCTACCGCATACACCTTCCTAGCTCCAGCTTGGATGGCAAAAAAGGACAAGATGCCAGAGCCAGCTCCAACATCCAGTATCACCTGGAAAATTCAGGTATCAGTGTTAAGCACTGTGTTTGATAATGGAAATCAAGATAAATTATATTAACATTAATTAGTAAGTGATGACAAAAAAACAGAACAAGAAAGTGCATTGTTCCAATGTTTAACATCTGACCTGGTCCTTTCATATTTGAAAACAATCAACTGGTAAAATGCAGACTGGCATGTTATACAAAGATAGGCTCCTCCAATAGCATCAGGAATATTAATTACAGGAAAAATCTAGCCTCAGACATGCATTTTTGTGCACTACTTACCCCGAGGTTCCACAGGATAATTTTTCTTTATAAGTTTTAGAAATAAGTGAATAGCGGGTGAATAAAACGAAAACTAGATATGATAAGCTTCAATTCTCTGTAGGTAATGTCAATGGGATCAGATTTTGAGTCCTATTTCCGTCCTAACTGGAAACCCAAATGAACAAGTTGGTGAGTCATTTGTTGCAGACCCCCATCCCTCATGGTACTTACCTTGTCATGAAAGTCATCAATATTAGCTAACATTGCCCGCTGGTATGTTGAAGTTCTGATGTAATCCTGCATCATGTTTTGTTGTTGTGATAAATAGCCATAAAACTAAACAAAAAGTAAATAAAAAGATTATCATCATAATAAACTTAAGCGGACAAAAAAACAAAAAAATGAGACAGAAATAGGATATTAATTAGAAAACAAAAATCGGAAAATTGCTTTCAATTTTAATGGACTACTATGCAAATAATATCTAGAGACATAAAAACAGATCACAATAATACAATGTTTTGATAGTTTGACTAGAGGTATCTCTAGCAAATGTGCATGTGAATAATAAAGTTGGTAGATATAACCATGGGTGTCTTTTTAACATATCTTTATGTCCCTCAAATGATAAAAGTAATTTCTAAATCTTAGTCATTTAAAATTTTTATCTAATTAATAAATTGGATTCCTATTAGTTTTATTTTGGTAGAAATTATTCAGTATTATTATTTTTAATAATAATATAACAACAACCTGGCCATTTTTTTTAATGTTTCCAGTTTAGTCATATTCTTAAAAAATATAATTAAAGACACTGACTGACAGGTATCCTAAACTTGAGGTCTTTCTTATACTACCCACCAACCATCCTCAGTATCTGATTCTAACCTCTTAACTTACTCAAATACATATTTATACTACACAATAATTTTCTTAGATAAATAATTGGCCTCTAAAGAACAATGAATTTTTTTTTCTGGAAGCTTTCAATTTCTGTCAGGCATATTGAATTCAAGAATATCCAGCCTTCACAGGACATATAATCACCCATAAATATTTATTAACATAGTGAGAAAGATACCAGACTTCATAACATAATAAAACATTAGGAAGTTGGAAGTTGGGAACAATGAACTGGAGTTTAGCTGTTTGTCTTTCAGACAATTTTACTATCAAAAGATAGTTCCTAATGAAGATATTTCAACTGTCACCATCAGCAAATGGAGAATCTTACTGGAAGAAAAGCTTTGAACCAATTTATCTGACTCAATTTTGCAGACCTGCAGTATCCATGTAGAAAAGAAAACCAAGGGAAAAAATATGAAGGAATTACTTCATGGTATTTAAAGCAATTAACTCTGGATTACTGAATTTGAGAGGATTAGTCATTTTAAAATCGATAATCCATAAAGCAGGAACTTGCCTTACCTTCTGTGTGCATATACAGTAAAACCTCGATATGTGAATATTCAATATATGAAGTTTCAGTATAACAAACCTTTCACCATTATTTTACACACAAAATTGTCAAGTTGGTTAATGATGCTGAATTTATGAAGTTGACATGTTGAACATACAGGAGATGTTGAATTCTCACAAGGAGAGTCTAAGTGTAAAAGACCTTAAGGAGATGTACAAACTGAGTTACTGAAAACAGTGTTCAAGAGATTGTTCCTGAGAGAAACCTCACAACCAAAGTTATTTCTGAGGCTTTTAAATCAAATTTCTAGTGCATTGGTAATACTATCAAAACATGATCCAAATGTGAAGCGAAGCAGTGCTACCAAAAGGGCTGTCATGATAAACATCATCTGCTATGTCATTCCTAGTGAGAAGGGAGAATACAAGAGTCCACACTTCATGACTTCCTTATAAATTGATGCACTTCTTTATCAATGAAGAAAGAAAAGCTGCAACTTACACAGTCTTCATCAATGAATCATATCAGCTTCTCCACAAATAATTACAAGGTGTTTGTTAGACAATGAATCTTGATGGCTGCACCTAAACCTACATTGTTAAATGTAAATGTGTTATACAGGGCACTAGGTTTTGTTTTTTTTAACACTTTTTTACTTATATCTGTTTCAAATTTAAATTCTGCACAGTAAAAGATAATATAATAATTTAAATATAAATTGTCTTTGTTTACAATATGAATGGTAAGTTATGAAGGTTAGGAATGCATCCTCATGGTACTAACGTTATAAGCTATTCAATATACAAACAAAAAAAGTTCTAGGAATGCTTCTACTTCGTATATCAAGGAATTACTGTATATCTATTGGTATGTTTAATTCTAATTTTCTTCTTAATGTATACAGGGAGACAACTCTGGTAAGGGGAGGATAGTGCCCGTAGCTATAGAATCTCCTGTGTCATGAAGAGCCTGGCACTTCTGACTTCAGCAGAGTAACTCTTCATTTTTAAATGTGGGAGAAAACTGAAGGGCATGGGGGAACCCACATAGCAAGCAGATGAACGCCAGGGATGTAGGTGCACACGCCCAACCAAGCTAACCCTGGTGACTGAGAAATTAACTTGAGCCCTTAGCCTTGGCAGTCCAGTAGCGTAATAACTGGGCCACCAGCTACTTTAATTTTAATGTAAAACACATGAATAACATCTGATATATTAAAAAATTTAATTAATTAATAAATAATAATAATAACTAAAATTTCTGAAGAATTGCTCCATGCAGCATTTTTCATTATGGACTTTCCTAACCAATTTCTTGCAGTTTTTGAGCAAATGACATTATTCATTTTCCTTCTACTTTGATTAATAGTTTATTTATTATAAAGAAAAATTCATGAAAACAGAAGGAACAACAAAAAAGCAAACAATTTTACATAGGATTCACAAATCAACCACTGTTTTCTATAAGCCTTTCTTTTTAATTTAAAAAATAAAAGGTTGGGGGCAGTAGCATAGCAGGCTGGCAAAATTTGTGCAGGAGGGATGTGTATTTACTACTTGCCATATTTTTATTTCTTTCCAAAGAAAAAGTCATTTCAGTTTCTTTCCGTTATGCCTGGTAATTAGAGTTTAATATTCCACATCTGTACACTGCACTTGTTCATTATGCTGAGCTGTGAATTAGTTCCCAATAGTAAGATTTAATTACTTTTCATCGCCATCCCAAAGCATTCTAGCTACTTCCAAAATGAGTGCAATATAATCAATTGTAGAATGCTAACTTCATCAGCATTTCATTGCAGCCTAAACTGTTCACACCTCATGCTCACTTGTCAACTTCAATGAAGTGGACCAAAAGTGTTGTGCAAAGTGGCACAGGAAGAATGAGAATGTAGCTTCTATCAGCCAGAAAATCAACCAGTTCACCATCACAAAGCCTCAACCATAGAGTGATTCCACTGCAACTGGACTTCTTAACAGTCTTCCCATAGGTCTTCAAACCAATGCAGTCTATCCATCTTGTAGCCCTGTTGATTCTCCAGCTGCTGATCCAGCTCTTCCTCCTTCCAATACTTTTCTCCGTCAGAATCTCTCATTCACTTTCTCTCTCCTTTAGTTTACAAGTAGAAGTTACCTGCACCACTCCAGCAATGTCATCTATAGATCTTTACCAATGTAATGTGCTTATTTCTCATACTCACTTGGTGATACAGATCTGAAGCAGCATATTGGTAAACTCATGGGTTCCTTCCTACCCTACTAAGAAAAGCAAGCAGTGTTTTCAGAGTACTACCAGTTCCATGCAAAAGTCAACATCTCTAGTGAACACAGGTGAATCTGCTTCTCACCAAATATGAGCAAGCAGTTCTGTAAATCCTGTTGGTTGTTCACCAATTTATTGAACCCACAAGTTGCAGTAGAACTGAATCAATGGCATAAATGGACCCAGCAAGCATATAACCAAGCACACAAAAAGTTGAGTATCCACATATAGCCACTGCTATACATGCGCAATATAAAGCAGGTAAACAATTTGATGAGAACAACAGAAGTCGGTGCATCAAACCAACTTTTGGAGGTAGGTCCTAGCATGTATCATGATTCCTCACACACGCAGTACCAGTCTCACCTTCTGAGGACAGCATGACCTTATAGGTGATGGGGAAAAATGTGCCAATTTTTTTCCTAATATCATTAATACAAGCAGTAGCATTACCAGTACTCATCAGGATTTTGTCATTCTTAGGTAATTTCCAATAAAGGGCAATTCAGATTTTTTAGAGCATCCTCTATAGACTTCATCTCCATGAAAAATGTCACCACTGTTGATCTAACTAAAATCGTTAGCGAATAGTCCATGACTCATGATCCTGATCTACAGAAACCAGGGAGCCAGAGATACAATAGAAAGCTGGTGTGATGAGTGGAGAAAGCTGAGATTCAAAAGTTATTTCAAGAATTGTTGAAAACTGTTCCATTTGGGCAGTGCATGCCACACAACCTCAACCTTGTCTCATTGATGCAGTAGAAAAAATTCCTGGCTTTGTTGCAACCTTCAACACCGTAGAACATATTCAGTTTCTTTGGATCTAGCCTGAACAGGTGGGCAGAACTTGCTTTTACTGAAGAATGTGTCAAGAAACTAAAACTGAACTGATACTGTCCCCTGTGGTTCATGTCTGGAGTAAATGCAATTCAAGCAATGAAAAGTCAATACATAAGACATACCCAAAGTAAAAGTAAAGATGTATCTTATATCTATAAATCTGAAAATTTTTCTGTATACCAATGCTTTCCAGTGTCTTCAGGGATCCCAACTCCCTTCAAAATCAACATATTCCTCCCCATCATCAACACAGCTATCCAGCACTTTTCAAGATGTCATGAAGGCTAAAAGCTTATCGTCATATTATCTTTATTCTTACTCTATCCAAATAACCTCTCAGATCTCAAGCTACCACCCAACAATTGCTGAAGTAGTATCCAGATGATCTTGATGAAAAACTCATCGCTAAACTGTGTGCCTTTCATCATGATTTTTGCAAGCAACTCTCTGCTCAGCTGTCTCCAACTCTTAGTATCCCTGCCAAAAGTCTTAGCTGTGCACATCCTCTTCATTACCCTGCCCATTTCTAATGTTTCTGCTGAGACACCCTTCTCCAAACTCAACCTCCTCAAAACCTATCTTAGTTTAACCATCTGGAGATCAACCTGACGGCCTTGCAATACCCTCCATCAAACAAGTAGCAGCCACTCATTCATGTTGTTTCAACTCTCCAACTTTATAACTTTCATTACAAATTGTTGGCTTTATTTATGATGATTTTTAGAGATATCCAGAGGTGCCCCCCACCCACCCAAACCAGGAGCTTGGTAATCAATACTGATATTGCCACTGGTTGTTAGCCCACTGGTTGAAGGTATTGTTGAAGTACTTAAAAATAATAAAATAACAATTATAATCTTTGTTGACATTTTTATAAAAAATATAATACACTCACTTCAATTTAAAGATTGGCAGTATTCTTTTAACAGTCAGTTTGCAGCAAAGAGGTAAACCTTCAACCTGCCAGAGGGCTTCTTACCTGAAAATACTGAACTGCGGAGGCATCATCTGTTCGTTCTGAAAATGCAGACTTTTTCCCATCTTTCACTCGCTCAAGATGGTACTGGAATGCTCTCATTGCTGGAAGTAAAAAAACACATTAGCATTCATAGTTCTAACCTTTTTGTTATGAGTTCTTTTTCACTAAATATCCTGCTACAATCCTTTGCTTTCATTACATATTACATCAGTATGGACCACAAAAAAAGCCATCTGATAAATAATGAAATAACAAAAGCAATGATGAAGAGAATAAAATTTAAATTAACCTCATAGCAAACCTGTTGATGAGATAGAAACAAACTGCAAATTTTTCCATTCAAAAATGATCTAAATTAGCAATGATTTCATCAAAAGAACTATCTTCTGTCTATTACATGTACAATATGCATTTAATAATATATAGTAAACAATGTTGTTTTTTTTATCTAATACTAATAACAATATTATGATAATTTACAGAAAGGTGAGAAATAATGGTTTTATATAAATCAAAC
The DNA here is from genome assembly GCA_018389105.1 of Nautilus pompilius. NCBI lineage: Eukaryota > Metazoa > Mollusca > Cephalopoda > Nautilida > Nautilidae > Nautilus > Nautilus pompilius. The sequence continues at coordinate 422,919 of JACATO010002729.1, forward strand.
TGAGTAGAAATCACAGGGAGCAGAGAGATGATATCTGAACTCATTTGTGACAGAAAGTTTGTACTAAAACAATGAACAGAAATGATGTGATAAAGCAAGACAAATATGTTTGCTTATCATTAGTCAGCTGGGTTCTTTTGCCTTTTAACACGTAGGACAAATTACCAGGTGGAAGAAATAACTAATTACAGAAACCACTTGTGACAACTATATGACAAATAACACCAGACATTAGAAAATAAAGTCGTCAAGACTTTCAGACAATAAAATAAAAATGATTTTTTTTTTTTTTCTTTACATTTATTGTTAAATTAAGTTGATAAATGTACATAAAAGTCTGGAGTCTTACAATAAAAAGAAAAGAATTTTTGTGAATGTTCAGGCGTGTTTTCTATTTTTTTTTAACCTTAATCAGTGGCCCATTTTCCATTTGATAATCTTATCTGTCTGTCTCAATTAAGTATCCAGGCTGACATTTAAAATACAGCACCAGCAAAGTTCTCAGTTACAGCACAAAGGGGCACTAAGTAATATAAAACCTTGTCTGAAAATTTCTATTGTGCACCTTAGAAAAAATACAAAGTATTCTTTTCAAACATCTTCAGGAAATAAGTACCTTGTTTAAGCAGAAATTCCATTTAAAAATCAGAGAGAGAGAGAGAGAATGTGGTAATGCTATCTCAAATCCCATATAAAGGTGGACATTTTTAAAAGAATCACTTCAAAATAAGTTGAAATAATAAAGTTTAGTTATTTTCTAAATGCAGTAAAATCATCTAAGCAATTGTTTATGTAAATAAGCACATTAAAAACTTGCAATCATCTCACTAGAATATTGAAAAAAACATTCACGGGAAAGTAATTTATTGCATAGGAAAGTAGCCCTTATATTCAATTCTTTCCTTCTTTCTTTAAAAACTCCCTTCAGCTGATGATAGTGCAAAGTTTTTTCCCAATACAATAAGAGCATGCCCAAAGTGTTGCTTGAATATTAAGCATCAAAACTTTGTTGTTTGTCCTAAAATCTATAGTCAGAAAAGGGAAAAGTATCCTTTTCTTTACTAGTCTCCTCATTTTCATCAACTTGTTAAAACAAACAGAAGCCTAAAGCACCAGAAGCAAGTGCCGTTTTCCAACCATTCTTTTTAATCATCAATGCGCTGTCAACATCAAACGAGACAGAAAGAGAAACAGCCTGCTTGTATTTTTTTTACTGCTGCCCTCCCTCAAACAAATTTACTATTTTGTCATCCTTCTGTGAAACATTTACATACCATGGACAGATGGAAACTTGATTTGTACACTGTTGTGTTCCTCAGTAAAAATGAGAGACTGCCTTCCGACTCTGGCATATTCTGTGGCGTCGTTGATAACAATCGATGACTTTTTGATATTTCCTGAACAGAAAATAAGATATTGTTTGAAAATGAAAGGAAGCCAAAAACAAATTTTATTTCTAAAGTAAAATAAGAGTTATAACAAACAATAATTATCCAGATCACCATAACTTAATAAATAAACGTTAAAACACACATACAAAAAACAGAGAAAAATAACTCACAGAATATTACCTCAGCTAAGCTCCATTTTGAAGAATACGTTTGTACAAATCTAATTGACTCAATTGTCAGGTAGCTAGCAAGAAATTAGTCCGAAACTCACCTAACTGAATATCTAACAATCTCATAAATATAAATTTGTACTCAGGAACAAAAGGTAATCAAACATTTCTTTCTTGCGTTTTTTTAAAAGATGTTTTTTGAGATTTTTTTTTTAAAATATATATTACAATTTGTTTTAGTTATATAACTATTATTAATAGTAACAATGCTTTTAAACTCCGCTACAAACAAGGAGCAAACCAGCTATATATACAGTGCAACCTCACTTATCCAAATTTTTGTGTATCCGAACAATCAACATGTCCCCCAAACAAAATCTCACGTAACCGAACTTTCACACTTTTTGGTTCGGTTGTCAACGTTCCATTGTAATTTCTCTTAGATCTTAACCGAACAAAACATGGCCTTTTTTAAAGTGAACAGTGGAGGTGGGGCATGCCTATATAAGTGATTCATATAGTTTAACGAGGTCTGACTATATATCTATAAGTACTGTATATTAAAGTGATCAGGTGATTGATTGTCAGTGAATAAAAGTCGAGAGCGAGTAAGTTGAGCCCATTTTATGCTATCGAGTAACCGAGTTTGTTTCTTCATTTTTTGTGTGTGTGGTCGCCTTTGCCCATTTATCCTTATTATTACGCGTATAGTCAGACTAATATTGCGATACTTTTCACTTGAAAATTTGAATCAATCACATTTTTTTATTTTTTAATCAAGGGGGAAATGATAATTACTTAATTTAAGTATTTATTTAATTTAATATAATTTACTAAGAAATATTTTATCTGGTTTTTCATATCATCTTTGAAGTGTTTTAATCTACATAGCATTTTAGACCATTTTAGACTGAACTGTTCACGACACTCACGTTTAAAATGTCTGACAAAAGTTTGAAAAGAAAATGTAATGTTCTGTCTCCAGACAACAAAGTGAAGATCTTGAAAAGACTAGACTCTGGTGCAGTAGCTGCACGTTTAGCTGAAGAATATGGTGTTGGGCGATCTACTATCACCGACATCGAAGAATGGTGTGAAATAGACAGAGACCTTGACGCTTGCCATCAGCTCACTGACCAGGAGATCATACACAGCGTGACAGGTGACCCTTCGTCCGAATCAGACTCTGATGATGAACCATCTCCTGATAATGCTAATCCCGTACCATCCAATGCCGAGGCTGTAGACATCATGGACAAAGCATTGTGTTGGTCAGAGGCAGACAATGACGCTGAGCCCATGCACTTAAGCATTCTACGATCACTACGCGAGAAGGCAGCAGGAAAAAGATTGTCTAATCTTAAACCACAATCAATTAAGACATTTTTAAGCCTGTGTAATAATTTATATTTTTGTACATGTATTTTTTTTAATTTTGTTTTCATAATAAATCATTTTTAAACATTTATTGGGTTTTTATTAAACATCTTGCACTTCATCAAATTACATCATTAACCTTACAGTATTATGACAAGCAAGACTCATTGATCATGTGACCAAAATTTCTGCAGCCAGACAAAATGGAGCACATGCAAACATTTTCACTCAAATTACATTGAAAATCTACAGTAATTAAGTAATACAGTACTTCACTTTGGGTTAGAAAGGCATTGTTTCGAAACAGTTTACACAAGTGACAATTAACATGCATAGCGTCTATTGTTCGGATAGGGTGTCAATTGGATGTTCGAATTTGACCCTCGGCATGCTCACAGCAGCACCTGCATTCGGTTTTTTTCACGTATCCGAACAAATAGCTTGTCTCCGGGCTTGTTCGGATACATGAGGTTGCACTGTATATATAACCAAATGTCACTGAGAGAGGCTATCTCACACACAATGAAGCTTCAATATTTTAAAGATATTTACAGAATGGTGGTGGCAACTAAAATATTTGATATGTTGTATTAAGCCTTTTTTTCCCATCTTAATCCTTGTTATAAAATTATTGCTGTTTCAGTAAACATTTCCTGTCATCATCCTTAGGATAGTCTTGTTGTGTTATGTAAGGATAACTTTTATTAACAAAGACTTGACTGACCTTGGCACGGTCTGGATTCAAACCAGAGAACTACTGGTTGCAAATCAAATGGTCTATCCAATGGACAACCAAGACTTTTGCCATATGGATAGCATTTTCTGTGACTTTTAAGTCTCTCTGAATTAAGGGTAACCACATTTTGAGGATCTCCACACTAAGCATGCAAAACAAGTAGACTATAGAACCACATGAAAGATTCTAATTCCTTTTCCTTCAATCCAATTTTTTTACTGCCCCAATCTACATGCTAGTAAGAGGAATGTTCTTCAACCATGAATTCAATGGGTCTCTTTATTTCTCCAATGTACTGTTTCCTATAATCACAAGTTTCCCTCAATGCCATCAGTTCTTGACATTTTCATGCAGCGTCATTACTAGGATGGATGACTACAATGTTGAACTCTTCACAGATAGACAAGCAAGACATTCTGGTGTACCTTTGATGTATGGCATGACAATGCTGTTGCAGTATTCTTCATATCAACAAAATGGAGGTTAGTAATTAAAGTTATCCACACAGGGTAGGTTTAACTATTATGCTGCTAAGTTTTCTCAATGTATAGCATATAATAGTAGTAGTTATGTAATAAAAAATTGCTAATAACAAATCAAAGAGGCCATTTTATAAGAAGTTCAGCAGGCCGCAGTGATGGGCCTACCACAGTTTTCAATGATGCTATCCTGAGTGTCAGTAATTCTATAATAACAGTGATGGTGATAAAAGCTCAAAAAGTACAACATGCCAAATACATCAGTATTTACAGCCAAATGTAACAGGTATTCAAGGTTGCAAGGAGTATTTTTTTGCATTTTAAAAAAGAAAATTTCACAAAGCATTGAATGACCCTCTTTAACAATTCTAAATACCTATTCCTACAAAGAATAGGAAGTTACAGCTAATTACAGAAGAGGTTACCTGTAAATCAGAAAACAAACACTAGTCTACAGCTGTTGGTGATACGATACTCAGACATGCACAGCAACTCATAAGCCACAAACGATCGAAACCATGACATTGAGCTTGTTGAACCTAGCACTATTACTACTTTTTTTTTGAGGGAAGGGTTAGCATGGTAATCCAGAGGCTAGACTTTACTAGACCGCTAAGGTCAAGGAGCCAAGTTTGATTCCTACTAGTTAATGACTTGATTTGACGTATCGCCGTAGCATTATTTCTTTTTGCACTTCTTCACCAGCCAGCCTCATGGGTTTTCTTCCACGTCTAAAAATGACAGGTCTTGGCGGGGACTTTTGCTATATATTTCATGAAGCATAAAGAACCTTTCTGTCAAGAAGAAAAACATTCAAAGTAACATATATGATTTCTACCTAAATTTTCATTTTGGCCCTTCTATTCCAGTGAACTGCCTGCAGCAAGCAGATCATCTATTAATCATTTCTCTATCTTACATTTAAACTCCGCACGTGTTTTTACTTTTATATGAAAAAACTAAATGTTGTTTCAGTTTCACCGTGGCATTCTCGCTGCAAAACCCATGAGTCAAACCTTGAAACAAAAGTAAACCAGAAAGAAAGAAGAAAAAAGAAAATCTGTAAAGAATTGCCAAATTAATTTAGCAAAACGTTTCCTCCACAATCTTTGAAGACTCCTACTTCAGAAGATATATAAAGTATGAATGGATGTTGCTCAGCTAACACAAGACCCGTGAAACTAATAGTGCTCGCTTCTCTACTTGGCATCTGGAGTGATCTTATTTCACAAGCTAAAGTTTCGAGTCCGATAACTGTAGAAACTATTTCCCCTACAGTTAAAATAAATGCTCTTTCAGCTTTGCATATCCGGTGTCATACTATTCACCAATAAACCACCATCAGAAAGAATGCTAGAAAAAATAACAAATCTAAAACACATGTGCAAATTATTCCAGAAACAAGTTTCTGATAGCATCTATCCAGTTTCCAGAATGCTATACTTTATAAATAAAATCAGGGCTAAAGCTACCCCGTGTGCCATTTAAGTAGCCTGGGTTTTTTACAGAACATCTCTGGATTACACTTTTTCCTCAATAAACAAAAATTAGAAGTTGTCATATCTTTTAAAAAATCAGGAAAGAGACAAAATCTACCATTTCACTAAAGTACAAACTAAATCAACCAACACTCGAAAACAACCCTAACTCTTCTGCTAACTACAATGATTTTTTAAAAATTAAATCTTGTCCTCTTGCACTGTTTTCTATTTCTTAGGAACTACTTTTGGTGAGGAAGAGGAACATGGTAAGATTTTCAAGCATCATCCCCTGGAGGCGACAGAACCATATTTATAGTCAAATGTTTAAGACCTTCTCTTTTTTTAGTTGTTGTGGATACATGACTAAGCCTTAGACCAGACTCACATCTACTAATGTTCCAAATCAGCTCATAGTATAAACATTCTTCTGCCTAATGGTTTGTATTTAAGAGCCAAACAAATCTACGGGTTTTGCTGGAACTAGTTAGTTCGACAAACAATTATAATCCACCTTCAAAATAAAACTTCCAGAGCAAAATAATGAAAAGGAGAATTTTTTTAAAATATATATATATGTCTTAAAAAGCCAACAAATAAAATCACTACAATGATGACTATTGCACCACGTGTCAGTCACTTGAGTCAAAGCAAATGATCTTTGTGGACACATGCAAATCAGTGTTTTTGTATGCATGCTATGCAGATGTATCTCATGACATGGGTTTTACCATGAGATGAACATGATATATCACCCAGAATGAAACTCCATAATGTTTACTTAAATTGGGATGCCATTCAGACATTATGAAACACTGAAAATGCAGCAATTAACAAATGCCAATACACTCACTGCAACTGAATGTTTACAACAGACCAAACGGTACATAAACCCACGTTGCTGCTATAATTGTGTCCAGAAAACAAGTAGACTATGAGGAAATACATAAGAACTGAATCACCAAATGCTCCATCTAGGACAGGCAGACCTTACATGGTATCTACAGCCCAGTACTACTACATCAGGTAGTGTCAGCTTTGAGCTAACATTATATTATGGTAACATGACTAGTGATAAGTATCCCAGGTTTACACCAAATTATAGATCAGATGGTTAGAAAATGTCTTAAGAGTAGCTGGATTATGGCCACATGACATTCTGAATTACTAACATTGAGTCACATATCTGTAGTGGTGTCAACATCTATAATAGGTCTCTAGCATACCAGCAGAGTCCTTTATACCAATGAATCATCATTCCCATACAGACAGGCTAATAGTCAGTAGCAAGACGTGGAAAACATTATGCTACTTTGTGTCTGGAAAATGGATCATTTTGGTGGAAATAGTGTGGTTGTTTGGGAGGGAGGTCCTACAATAATCATACAGGTCTGGTGTTTATTCAGGGTCATCTCACAGGACCCCTATAACCATTGAACACTGCTGCTATAAAACATCTATAAAATGGCATAAATAAACTACATTGATGTGATCCATAGCCACAGAATCTGCAACAGCTCTTCCAGCCATTGTAGCACATCCGAAGGAATATTCCACAGGGTCAACCAGAACCTCATCAATTCCATGGAGTGATGTACAGCTATCATCCATGGCAAAGGTGATCACCCACTACTGATGTTTTGTCAGAATCTTTGTTTTGTAAATTAAGGACATATCACGTTCTTTTGACATATACATTAAGTTCTGCATTTTCAATAAATTTTACACCATTTAACACTAACTATGGATGTTATTTCTTTACATGTGTGTGGGTGTGTTAAAATTATAACATGATTAACATATATCAGTGGATTGTTAAGGATTTGCATAAGCATTTATTAAATTAATTACAGTAAAAAGAAAATAAAATTGTTGTGCCTTTAATATTATATTAATGATTGTATTAGCAAAATTATTTCCATCTCTTTATATTCAGATTGATTCAAGGCCAAACAGGGTCCTAGAAAAAAACTCAGCAAATGTGAAATGCAACATTTTTATATTATAAAATTTTTAAAAATAAAAAATTCACACCCACCAGAAAAAATACTTGCTTAATAAAAATGAGAGGGAGAGAGAACAGGTTTGCAGTTATTCTCCTAGTTAAAACTGCTTTTAATTAAGATATCTAAAAGGTAAAGTATAGTCATTTAGCAAAATATATATATATCTACTCTATCTTCTACCAACCATACAATTTTCTTTAGATGTTTCCAAAAGTAATTTATTTCATTACTTGTACATCTAGGATGAGTGAAAACTTCACAAATTCCATTTCATAACAGAAGTAGAGACATTTCCTTTTAAGAATCTAATTGCCACTTCTGACAATATAAATTAAGTATCAAGTTCAATTTCAGAAGTGCAGTTTGGAATAGGTTAAAGAATGAATCCAAGGTCTGTATAAAGCGAGATCATCCACAGATTTTGGAACTTAAAGGTTTAGCACTTTCTTAATCATACAGCCAGCACATGTTAACAGCTTCAAGACGGATCCTCCTCTGTTTGAGATTCTTTTCAATTAATCATTAGAAACCTGAGGAAAGCAAGTTTGCTCCTCTACTTCTATTCCAGTAAAGCACTTTTTAAAAATAATTCATTCTTTTAACATAGGTAAGAATATAATGATAGCTTCTTGTTCAGAATTGCAATTCCTCATGTTGTTGTTTTATTATCGCTATTTTAGTTAATAGCAAACTAAGTTTAGTTTATAAACTTTAAAAAAGAGAACATTTTGATTTCTAATATTAATAGCTTCAGTATTTATATGCCAATAATTTTTCTGCTTTCTTTTTATTACAGCAGGTTGGCTGTTCATATTTGTTTTTAAGTATAAAATAACTCAAGCTATCTGACAGCAGACATTCCTAGATGCTACTTATTAAGCTTCTATACAGAACATTTAATGATACCAGCAGCATGTTTCACTAACAAGTGACAGCAGTGAAAGCTTCAGGCGAGTGATCAAAGAATGGGGCAGCAGCATTATTAATGTCACTGCAGCAATCAAACTTATCTAGTCGCTCACTTCGATCAACTGCTTTCTCCCAGGGAGTTGCATACTTTTTCTAATTCTAATATCAGTATAGTTTTCAACAAATGACATCTACCTAACAAGGGCATCACTCATTTCAAGGTCATGACAGTTTACTTAATCAAAAGTTCTACTATATGACCATTTAAATTTTAAAGACCACTCAAATGCAATTCAGGGTATGTTTTTTTTTTTGTTTTTTCAGAGAATTTCTTAGTTGAATGAAACTGATAACACCAGTTTCACTCCTACCCCTCCCAGTTAAGCATCTTCCATAAATTGCCTCAGACAATAATCATTAAATCACAAACATATTTTTTAAAAAAATTTTTAATTCTATTCTTGCATCCTGATGTAACTTCATGTGAACAAACATCTGAATCTTCTTTGCCCATCATTCAAAAAAATACTAAGTTGAGACACAATACAATTTACTATGTTCGCTTCAGCTTCGCACATGTGAAACAAATGAACATCCTTCACCAAAAGAACCTGACAAAGCTAAATTCCTCCAACAAGAAAAAAAATATGGAGGCTGAGACTAGCTGCAAACTCCATGCTATAAAAAGTCGGTATGCCAGTGGGAAAGATGGCAACAAACTTGGGTCTAACAGTGTCCACACACCAGCGGTAACATGACTCACTACGGGTTCCCCTGGAGAATAATCTAATAAGTTAGACAATAACCATGATGGTCTGCTTGCCAGTAACTAATGCAGCATGCACACAACACTGAAATATTGCTATTTATATTTTTAATCAAATAAAAATTCATCAATCAGGTATCAGAACATGAACTAACAATAGAACCATAAGAAAGTGATACTGTGGAGATACTGAAAAAGAAAGTATATTACAATTATTACAGTGACGCCTCTTCCTCTTGGTTTAGAAAACCGAGATCAGCAAGTTTCCACTGATGGATGATCAATGCACCAACATCAGCAAGCAAGTTAAAAAAACACAAAAAAGTTATCATCTGAAAAGTGGAAGTAGAAATTACCAGCTCAATAAAAAAAATGAGAAAACATTATCAAACTTTATAAATTAAAATAGCTTTTATTTTTTACATAAAGATTTTTAAAAAAGATTCAACCAACAGTGATCACAGAAAAAATTATTTTTCTTGCGATTCATATAGAGGATTCTGTGATTTGAACTTGTGCCTATGGCACCTGTCATCTGAATTTCCAAAGCAGCAATCATAGCAGCTTAATCAATGCCAAAAATGTGTATTAAAAACATTGATGTTAAAGGCAAACAAAACTTTACTTCATTTTTTTCCTGTGAAACACATGCTTTTTTCTCTTTTTTTTTTGCTAGCAGTATCAAGAGTCATAATAATAGCATGCCAATGGGAATTACAACCTAATATCTGGAAGAATATCAATTATAGCAAATTGCCAATAATTCTTACAAACTTAAGATGTGTAAAGATTGGCCAAGAAGCTCTGGTTCATCAGGTGCTAGCCAGCAGTCATCAGTTCCAACCAGAAAATCTGTGATTACACAAGCTCCACATAGAAATATTAATTTCCTTCCGTTAACTCATGCAAATAAAAATTAATGGTTAATATTCAGATAGTTAAAAAGAATCCTATTCAAAATTATTTATACTGGTCATACGTTTCCTTAAAGAGTGACATCAGAAGCAAATGAACTATTTTAAAATACCTTTCCAATTAATGCAAAAATATAAAGTCATTCTACCAATGATTTAAATACAAGATCACAACTTTTCAAAATGTGATTAGGTAGCTCAATAAATCACTTACAGCAGCTCTAATGTTCAGAGAATTAACTTTTTTCTCTAGGTCACTTCACTACAGGCCGCCATTTTCATTATGTCTACCTGTCACATGCTTCCACGATCATGGGCTTACACTAAAATACAGAACTATGAGAAATAATTGAGTAAACAATTTTAAAAAAACATTATTTTAAAGAATTCTCCCCATGTTTACAGCGAAATCCTAGGCATGTTGCAAGTAAAATATTGTGAAATGCATTTTTAACTGCACATGATTTTGTGGGGGAAAAAATTCAAATAACCCACATTTTGGATGATCACATTAAAATTCACCTGAATGCATTCTTCAAAGTGGAATATTACAAATTTTACAGGTAAATAAAATGTATGTAATCATTACTGACACAAGAATATTGAATGGCAATACTCTTGATGTCTTAAAATAGTTTCACTCTGCAATGTAGTGGCATTTACAAATGCTTAACGTGATGACCGTTCTTAAATTATAAATAAAATGGAAAGAATTTCCTTATATGATGATGATAATAATAATAAAGCAGGGATGGGCAGGGAGAGATTAGAAACCAAAAGTTAGCCACGCAAACTACTGTCGTATCAGACCTTTTAACTGTCTAAAATTACTTGTACAAAATACATGGTTGGCTCATCCAAACTTATCTCAACCAGTGGGAATTCCTGCCAAGAAAAGATAAAGAAAACCTAAGACAACACATGGTGCCCTTACACCAGTGGCTCCCCCAAACACCTTCCCTCACAACTTTAATGACCACTCTAGCCATGGTACCCTTACACCAATGGCTCCCCCCAACACCCTCCACTTACCCTTAATAACCACTCTAGCCATGGTGCCCTTACACAAGTGGCTCCCCCAAACACCTCCCCTCACAACTTTAATGACCACTCTAGCCATGGTACCCTTACACCAGTGGCTCCCCCAAACACCTCCCCTCACAACTTTAATGACCACCCTAGCCATGGTACCCTTACACCTATGGCTCCCCAAACACCTCCCCTCACAACCTTAATGACCACTCTAGCCATGGTACCCTTACACCAGTGGCTCCCCCAAACACCTTCCCTCACAACTTTAATGACCACTCTAGCCATGGTACCCTTACACCAGTGGCTCCCCCCAACACCTCCCCTCACAACTTTAATGATCACTCTAGCAAACAGGGATTCTGAATAGGTGATTGTTAGCAATTCAAATTATTTTAATTAAATACTGAAACATGATTTACTAATTTCTTATTGTTGCCATACATTTCCAAAAAAGAAATTTAGTGAAGAATTGTATTTTTTAAAAATATATATAATAGTCAAATTCACTGGTCACAAAAGGGTCACATTTAGAAATCAATGAAAACTGTCTTGGCTTTATCTGTATCCAGAAGATATCTGGTACTAGCTCCACATGTTTTGATTTCAAATGATCAGTACAAATATCCATCAACTCTGTAAAAGTTGCGTGTTGTGGACATAGTTTTAATGAATGGCTTTCTCAGTCAGTCATAGCTATCAAACCTAAAAAGTAATGATGGATTTCTCCCTCTAGTGATGTCAACTTCTCACAAATCAGTTCTACTGCCTCTATTTTTTGTTGCAGCAGTATTTGGGAGTATGTCCATGTTTCCTCCTTTTACTTTCACCTTCCAGACCCATTTCTTTTCTTTCCAAGTAGTAAGTTTGTTTGAAGAAAATATAATATTCTTGTTTCTTCCTTGTGTGCTGCAATTTACCTTGTGTAGATGTTCAAATACATCTGCTAAGTAAGCTAATTTAGTACACATGGTCTCAGTATGCAATCATTCGCAAAACTCTTACTTTGCCTTGCAAGCAAAAAAAGTAATTTCTTCTTTCAGTTCTAAACCCAACACACAACCCATCTCCTTGATAGCCATCAGACTTCAGCATGCGAAATAAGGTTAACATACAGAACAAAAAATGTTAGCCACCATTGAATTTTAAAAATCATAATGAGCAACACCTAAGCATCAGATTTTGCTGCTAAATTGCCATCAATGCAGTATCTGTGCACCTTTATAATCACACTCATGCCAATCTCTTCTTGTGGCACCCACAGAACCCTTTGGACACATCTAGGCAGCCTGTTTAGAAACCATTGTCCTACATTAACAATTTTACTCTAATGCTTTTAACAAATATTTCTAAAACATCTCATGTTTGTTGAAAAACATACAGAAAAAAATAAAATATATAAATAATAATCTTTTCTGGGTTTCTTTGATCCATATTATTTCTCATTATTATACAAATTGTCACTTACATTTTGTGGCATTTAGTTCATTCTCACAGACTCACACAAAAATTATTTATAGTGCACATGAACACACTGAAGTCTGGTGCTGAAATAAGTTCAACAAAAATTTATTCTGTTATAGTTTACTTAAAGTTAAGCACAAAAGTGAATTGTAGTCTGAATAATCATTTGTTCAGTTGGGTGACATTCCTGTCACCAAGTGACGAGATTTTGATTTTTAATTCATTTATTTACAAGTACATAATCTAAAAGCATTCTAAGTTATTTCAATTATCTGTCCCTCTCTTAAATCAGAGTAATAAAACTAGTCGTTTCATCTTTTGCACCCTGCACAGTAGCAAAAATCAGTCCTGGAGTCTACCGTTTGAAATAAAGGTTGTAGGCAAGTCAATTTTTCTGTTCTGCTGGTGCAAAAGGAATCAACATTTGAATAACCAATGTAAAAGAAGATAAATGTGAGCAAATGTAATAAATCAGATCAACAATCCAAAAAGATCCACAAATGTAATGCAGTGGTTTATAATCACAGCAGCATTAGAAAAAAAAAAAAAATCAATGTTGGCAAAATAATTTATTTCATAATAGAGAGCTCCAATAGTTTAAAGAAATACAAAGTACAAGATTTGCTGTTAAGCATTGCCAAAATTAGTGGCAGCTTAAAGATTAATCACAAGTGATTTTTTTTTTTATGTCACTGAAACATTAGTCATATACATTTCTGTGATCAACTTCTGAATTATTTATAGAAAATAAGCAATTACCATATGTACAGAAAAATGAAGGAAATATTTCATAAACTACATAGATTTGGTTACATAAATAGCTTGCAATTTAGACTTATATGATTATCCCAACTAGGTCTTTGTTAACGATTAAATGACACAGTGTAATGTAAATTTGGCCAATCAATATTAGGCATATCCTTGATATGACAGAAGCATTATCTGTCATGAAAAATTTGGTAGATTTTTTGGTAATAATAATGCTTTGAAATCTGTTAAACGAGTGCTTATGTTTAGAAGAAAAACTTTAAGGAAAAGATCATATATATATATATACACTGTTATTACATTAATAAGGAGGAGTTCCTAAAACATTACTAATATTAGTTTTAATACGATTCGCAGTACATATTCTCAGGGGGGGGGGTAGGCTATTGTAAATAATTGTCTGGGAAACAAGGTAGGCGAAAATAGAGAGTCACTGCGAAATGTATCTCCCTACTAAAACTCATATTTTCCCTACACTGGGTTATACGTGTAGTGACGAACGATAAGTGTAGACAAGGGTTTGGAACTGATGCCGGTACAGCATGCTCGTGAAACAATCCGTCCTCGTCGTGCCACTGCATCATCATCATCATCATCATTATTAGTGACCTCTACCTCCGGAGCCGAAGAAACAGCATCTTCTGGCAGTAAAACCGGGGCGCACTTTCTACCAGAATATCCGAAAACTGCTGCACGGGTTCCAAACGTGGATCAGGTGGTTAGTAGCGGTAGGTGAGAGTGGGGGGGGTGCACAAAGGTGACCAGTATGTCCCCCTGTTCCGCTCCCTGTCGTCGGATCCCCGGTCAGCAGCAGCCGGGAGCGGGAGGGGATCCATAGCTAAACCGGCTCCACGAGTTAAGCGCACACACACAAAACAGGCAAACAAAAGAAAGAGAAGCAGCCATGAGTCACTTCAGCGGGGGGGGCTGGAGGAACTGCTCCCATCGCGGAATTTCGATAACCATAGTTTTTAAATCGCAGGGGCTGGCGCCCACACGGCCGAGCGCGGGGAGGGAGGGAGGAGGGGAGAGGAGGGGGGCCCCACCACCATCATCATCATCAGCTGAGGAAATGGCTTTGTTTACGGGCGATACCCGCTCCGCGATCGCGGTTTCTCGAAGGCTCGCGATCCCACTTACCGTTGTAAATGTTCACGACGACGTTTTCCGACTGTCTGGATATTTCGACTTTGTGAGGAACCTGTAAACCCTGATCGAAGTAGCCGTTTTCGTTGTAAGTAGCAAATAGCACGTTGCCAAACACCATCGCCATATTTCTGACCGAGAGCGAGGCTACAAGAACGCGCAGAAAGGAATGGAGACGGACGGCTGGTCTCGCGTCAACGACGAGATTTCGCGCGATGCCGACCATCATTACTATTATTTCTTTGGGGGATGAAAAACAACAATTTTAGAGCAGGGTTTTAAATAAAAATGGCTTAGAGTCGGAATGTTTTTACAATGTTTCTGATGAGAAATTTTGTCGTCGCCTTATCTCCTGCTATTTAATTTCCTTCCTTTCTTTCTTTTTAATTCATCCTTAGTCCTGTGATTAAAATGCCCTCCCCCCCCCATCCCTGGTTTTTATTTATTTACTTATTCGTTCTAATACTTTCTCTCACTGCTCGAACTCCAGAAGGAAGTAAATTAAGTGAGTTTCCCTCTGCAGGTGCCCTGAACCTCGGCTTGGCGTGGTCGGGAGGAGAGGGTAAGGGTCCGGCCCTACACCGCTTCCTGTTGCTGGTCGCGCATGCGGGCGGACAGAAATGGACGAGCACGTGGGCGGTGTGTTCGTTCCGGGCGACAGGATTTCGGACATCGCGGACTTCAGTGTCGACGCGTCCAAGATTCTGCAGGCCCGGGCTCTGCCGGCCAATCGCACACGCATCAACGCGAGGAAAACCTGGAGTCCTTCAAGAGTCCGAACATATACTGGGTTGACAGTCATCAGAAAAGGGTAGAAGACACATCCGGGTTTATTTCCGCTGTCGCAGTCCCTCACCTCCCTCCCCTGCTCGGTGTCTCAGCTCTCTTGAGGATAGCATCCCTCCCCTCCCCTGCTCGGTGTCTCAGCTCTCTTGAGGGTAGCATCCCTCCCCTCCCCTGCTCGGTGTCTCAGCTCTCTTGAGGGTAGCATCCCTCCCCTCCCCTGCTCGGTGTCTCAGCTCTCTTGAGGATAGCATCCCTCCCCTCCCTGCTCGGTGTCTCAGCTCTCTTGAGGGTAGCATCCCTCCCCCTCGGTCTGTCTCAGCTCTCTTGAGGGTAGCATCCCTCCCCTGCCCTGCTCGGTGTCTCAGCTCTCTTGAGGGTAGCATCCCTCCTCTCCCCTGCTCGGTGTCTCAGCTCTCTTGAGGATAGCATCCCTCCCCTCCCCTGCTCGGTGTCTCAGCTCTCTTGAGGATAGCATCCCTCCCCTCCCTGCTCGGTGTCTCAGCTCTCTTGAGGGTAGCATCCCTCCCCTCCCCTGCTCGGTGTCTCAGCTCTCTTGAGGGTAGCATCCCTCCCCTCCCCTGCTCGGTGTCTCAGCTCTCTTGAGGATAGCATCCCTCCCCTCCCCTGCTCGGTGTCTCAGCTCTCTTGAGGGTAGCATCCCTCCCCTCCCCTGCTCGGTGTCTCAGCTCTCTTGAGGATAGCATCCCTCCCCTCCCCCGCTCGGTGTCTTAGCTCTCTTGAGGATAGCATCCCTCCCCCCAACAACTGTGTGCCGTCTGCCACCGCTACCACCAACGATCCCCGTGCTGGAGCGGTCTCCCGCTAGAAACGGTAAAGTCCGGGGGTGGGACAACCTTCTGTTACAGCAAACCAGTAGGGCCCTTAAACGTGTTTGCATTCATCCCCCGCGTGGAATTAGTATTATTAATCATCAAAAGACAGCGTGGAGAATACAGTCATTACATTAAATATCGTCTTGAACAAATTGAAATTCCTTAAATTTAATAAAACTTCGTGTCCCGGGGAGGGAAGGAGGGGTACGAGAATCTTAAAAGAGTCTGTAAACCCTTTGCTATTTTAAACTAAACCTTAGAAAAATAAGAACTTTATTCTAAATAAAAGTAATAATGGACCAGTCAGTTTAACTTCTTTTATTAACCTTTTGAAAAACTTCCAGATCACTGGTCAACAGCTGAAGCGGTCTGACGAATTAAGAAAATAATATCCTATTCCTATATTTAAAAAAATTTTTTTTGGATTTTTAATTTATGAAGGAGTAGTAGATGGTCGTGGGTTAGGGACAGCTTCAGTACCAAAACTGGATCTGCTGTTTTTGCTCTTCTTTACCAGTTTGTCTGCATGAGTTTCCTTACAAAGTTAAACAGGGGAGTTATAGTGGTGATTTCCTGGGCACTTCTGGTCAAGGTCCCTTCGGTAACTCTAGACTGGTTTACCACTTGACTACAGCTCAAAAGACCCCCTCCCCAACTGTATGCAGGTATCTTGCTGGGTTGCCAAGTTGATGCCCTATCTATCCATTCTAGCTCCCTGCTAACAAATGTCCAGATCTCAAAGTCAAGAAAATGATTCACATAAAAAGGAAATTTTGGTTGTTGCTCAGACATTAGTAATGTTTCTGATAAAGTTTCCTCATAAATGTTTAGTTGAAAAAATTAATTAAATAAAAGAGAATTTTAAAATCATACTTCCATATGGTTAAATTATTTATTGGGAAATGAAATAAATGGGATGTTATTTTCTTTTAGTATATTCCAGTGAGAGGAGACCACATTATTGGTGTAGTTGTTGCCAAAGTAGGAGATATCTTCAAGGTTGACATTGGAAGCAGCGAGCAGGCATCTCTATCATACTTGGCCTTTGAAGGCACTACAAAGCGGAATCGGCCTGATGTTAAGGTAAATAAATGCTCTTCAATAATCAAAATGATTGAAAACTATATAAATCAGTGTCCCTTGAACAGGGTGAGGCAAAATGTAGCCATTTTGTGAAATATTTCAAATTTATTTTGGGTGAATCAGTCAGATGAATAGTTGCCTTGAAGATTTTCTGTTGATCTTCAGAAAGCAATAACTGGACATTTACTAACAATAGAAATTCATGCATATCCAGTACTCGCCTCTCAGGCTTACAAGAACACATGTTAAGAGTCTAGAGTGTAATAAGTGAAATCTAAACTTGAATTTGTTGTGTTGAAAAGTCACTGTCACATTGTGGAGACATGTAAAGAATGCTGGTGTAAAAAAGTTATTTCAATGTTCATATTGGTGTTTGTAAAGCATATTAAATCAGTTAAGTATCAGGTACATGTGCTGTGCATTTTAGGGAGTCTGTTGCATTAAAAAAGAAATTGAGAATGTGGTTAAACCAATCTTCATTTCACATCTTTTTTGGAAAGTTTCATTTGCTTTCTATGATAGTGAGAGAATGGCAAGTAGATTTGTGGGGGGAAACAAACCTCTAAAGGGAATTGGACAGGATTGGGAAAGCTGGACTATAGATGAGTAAGGAAGGTGTTTAAGTTACTGAACTAATTAATTTTCAATAATGAAATGATGTCAGGTGAAATTATGCACTTAGGGGTAAATCTGTACATTCGTTACCCAGAACATGAAACAATTTTGATTCTTTAAAGACCGTGTTCTATTGCTGAGGATGACTTTCTCAAAATATGTTTATCGGAGGTCAGATACTAAAAAGTGCTGACAATGGAGCTATTATCTTATTATCAATTATTCCAGGGCATTCTCTCTTAATTGGATGTAATATTGATTGGGAGACTCTTAATATTAATTCACTGAGAAAAAAGAGTCTTGTTTATACTAATAAACATGAGGGTGTTTTCTTTATGCAGACAGATTTCTCTTTTTTTAAAATATGTATGTGAATGTTTGATCTGTAGCAACTTAAAGAAACTGATTTATACCTCATGTGTATGCAGCTATGAAAATTAATACAGGATTAAAGGTGACACTGTTGTAAGAATCGAAGAAGCTGAAGTAAGTTTAATCAGTCTTGAAATATCCTGAGATATGTAGATTTACTAATTAAGATGTGGCATCATGAATAGTATACAAAAATATTTTAGTTTCATTATTTCTGTGTATATAAATAAATATTCAATATGCTTTGCCAGATTTAAGTTTACATCACTTCATTGTAACATACTGCTAGTGTCACTTTGAAGACCACCACCACCCTTGGCGTGTATGTGGAGGGGAGGGTGCTAGTTGAAGTTATTTCCCCTTGACAATGGTTCTGGACCTTTCTCTTGACAGAAACAGAAATGAATTCCCAAATTGCATATGACGACTTTTTTTTTTTAATGCTCTTTGTAATAATACTTAAAGCCAGCTATTTTGCATATCTTCTCCAAAGTGGTAATCTTGAAAAAAATAATATATAAATCAGATTATGGAGTTAAAGGATTAATTTTTAGTAGTACTGTGGAAGCTATTCACTGGTTTTGAAGCAATGATTTGGGTGGCTGGTGGCTTAGTGGTTAGATACTGGACTGCCAAGGATGGGGGCCCAGAGTTTGATCCGCAGTCAGGATCAGCTCACTTTGGTGTATCTCCCTGGAATGGTTTCTTCTTCACCAGCCAGTCATGTGGGTTTCTCTGGTTCCCCCCATTCTGCATCTAAAAACAAGAGTTCTAGTAGAGATTTCCCTGCCAAAGTTAGCAGTGCATGGCAATGCTTTCTTCCAAGATATGCCATATATGCATTATATACAATACAGCAAAATATAACCACCTGGTGGTTTATCAGGACTTAAAAGTCATACCAATTTTATTTCACTAGGTTGGGGACATTGTGTACAGCAGGCTGTTAGTTGCCGACAAGGACATAGAACCTGAGCTCGTCTGCATTGATGGACAAGGAAAAGTGGTGGCATGGGAGTGATACGAAATGACGGCCTCTTGTTTCACTGCTCGCTCAATTTGGTGCGAAAGTACGTCTTCCTCAATTTTCTTTATTGTAAATTCCCTGTTTCAAAATTGTTCTGAAAAAAATCTGCACCACAGGTTTTGCATGATCATTTTTATACAGCAGGAAATTATCAAAAGAAAGAACTTAGGCTTTAGATTTTTCGTAGCAGTTGCTCTGAAGTAAACCTTGCCAATTTGTGAGTGTACGTTTAGATATAAAACGCTCACAGAATTGTGGGGAAGAAGAGTACTTTTCACAAATTTTTCATCACAAGCATTAAAGTATGTATTTATGTGCATGTGTGTTATGTATGAACTACTACTAGCATAGCATGAGGTTTATCCTAACATTCTCTATAAATATAACTTATAATTAAAGTCTATAACCAGGAAGGGTTACACACACATTAGATGCACTAGCTAAAAATAATTAGAATAAATTGTTTGTTTATTTAGAAATCCATCATTTTTTCAAAAGATAATTAGTTACATATATAGATACCACAATTTCACAAGGTGATGTGCACGGTATTCTAGTTTTATCAATATTTTGCATGACTGATTATGCAAAATTTTCCTAAGCAACAGGCTGTAAGATTTATAGTCATTAAAATTTAGTTTTGGTTTATTACCAAATATTTGCATAATTTACTTTATGTGCAAGACTGCCACATTGTTTTTCTGTAATTACACTTCAAACCTTACATTCCTTTTTAAAGAAGTTAGTATTTTTAACACACATTAGGCTTTTAGTTTGTTTTAATTTATTCTTTTTTCTTCCTAGGCTGCTGAACCCAGAGTGTGATCTGCTAAAGTTGATGGGGAAGAGCAGGTCCTTTGAGACTGTTATTGGTATGAACGGATGTGTCTGGATAAAGACTAAATCATTGAAAAACACTATTATCTTAGCAGATAGTATACTTTCTGCTGAGCATATGACCAGTGAAAAGATAAAGGCTATGTGTAAGAAACTCCCAAGTTTCTGATCAGTTTGAAATGTACATATTTACCTTTCAGTCATATCTGATAATTCTGGGAAAATCTTAGTAACAAACCTTGTTTATGAAAAAGATCATACCCCTTTTAAATTTAGAAATGCAGGTGCTACAAACCATTTCATTCTAAGCACTATAAATAATAAAGAAAAATTCAAAGCTAATTATCACACTGCTATTTAAGAGTCACCTCTTCATCTTCAGAACAAAAACAATGAAAAGAAAAGAAAAGAAAGGATTTTCTGTTGGGACAGTTATAAAGAAAAGGAAGATGTGAATTTGCATTTTAACAATTGAAGAAAATAGGACTTGTTGAGAGGTTTTTTGCAATGTTATGAATTAAGATATAAAAATCAAACTTTAGAATTTTTTAATCACTAATGTTAAATGTATAGTTATGTGAAAAAGCATATGATCAAATAGAGTAAGAGTCTTCCTTCCAGAAACTGACTGAAATCTTTTATAGGCAACAAGTTTTGCATAGGGATGAAGAACAAGAACAAAGCTTACCTTTAATAGAAGAGACTGCACAAAACCTTTATGGTAGAAGAATTCTAGCTTTAAAAAACAATTTTATTTAAAGAAATATTGGGTTTAAAAATAAGCTGAATTTGAGGAAAATAATTTAATACATTCACAAATTTTTTTTAATGAATGATGGGTAAATTATCCATGATTGCACACAAATTTCTAATAATTCTGTGAACCCAGTGCAAAAGATAATGATTATCTTAAAAAATAAGAATTTAAATTATGAAAAGTTGAACGAACTCCAGATAATAAACAAGCTTAATTAAATTTATATAATGCTGAAACAAAACTTTCCCATTTTAGCATGAATGTAGTGATAATATCTGGCCAAGCTTCATTTAAAATCCTTAGTAGTTTATTGTCAAATCCTTATTAGCTATATAATGAAGTTAAAAACATTTTTCTTTTTTATTCCCCACTTTTTGATTGTGTTGCAGCTATTTTCTTCATAATTTCAATTTTAAGTAGTTTCTACAAAATTTACTGAACTCATTGGACATTTTAAATCATAAAAATGTAAAATTGTTCACATTTATACAATAATGTAAAACTTTAGTCTTTTATATTTAAGGGATTTTTCAAATCCTCAATTTAGAAATAACAGATCTAATAAATGTCATTAAATGAAAAATATTATAATCTTTAAACTTATAGATAAAACTAGCTATTATAATTCATTTCATTCAAAATTGCTTGTAAATTGATATGAGCAAATGTTATATAGTTGCACAGAATAGGTAATGTAGTGAGTCTCTTCAGTTTTAAATGTGGGAGGAAACCTATGGACCTGACTGATGAAGAATATAGGGTATGCCAAACTAAGCTGTTCTTGACCAGGATTCAAATTCAGACCCTCAACCTTAGTAGTCTACCATTGTACTGTACCACAATGTAAACAACAAAGTAAACAAAATATATATAAACATACAAAAATTGGAAACTTATTGTGTAGCTTTTGATGAGACACCTCTTAGTCTTCAGAACTGAAAAGGCTTCTCTGTTGAGAATTGTTTATAAATATAAAGGGCTACATGTATTAATAGGATAAAGCATTATCTTACTAAAAACAAATCTTTTTATTGTGCTTTTCATTTTCTGAAGAGATGCCTCTGAAAGTTAAATAATAAGTTTTCATATGTATATAATCTTTATTATTACTGTTCTAATTTACAGTGAAATGGTTTCCAATATCTGCTTTTATTTATACATTTAAATCTTGAATTATACTTTCAAACCCAGATTGTACTTCTCAAAATGGTACTGGTATATAATTCAGATAAAATGTTTTAACATCTATAATAAGCTTGATACAAACTTTAATAAGTCTGCTTGTTTTTAATTCAGATTTTTTTAAACTTATGAAAAATTGCTGAAATTTTACTATCATTACTCAGTACTGTGCCATTATGCTGTGATAATTTTATATTAGCCCAATTTCACTGGGTATCTTCTAACTTAACACATCTTCAGCTATTTAATTTCTAATAATTTGTGTGTGTGTGTAGCTCTTTAAAACAATTTTTGGTGTGTACCTTAGCCATTAGGTTTCTGAAAAGACTATGGTTCTGCTGACATTTATTTGTAGATCTTTTGCAGTATTTAAATAGTTGTCAAGTTGATAGAGCAGGATTTAATGAACAATATCAAGCATTCATTGCAACTCCATACCAAGAAAATAGACAGATCAAACAATTCTCATTTTTAAGAATAATTACAAAAATAAACTCACCAGAAAGAGTTTTTAATTTTATATTTGTTCTAATTTATTAAAATGAGAGTCAGGGTATCAGAAATGTGCTATTTTCATAGCAATTCTAGCAACTGTCTACTTATAACAAAAAATGTCAGATAAATACCCTGCAATACTTAATGACATCAGTAATAGAATTTATTTGTCTTACACCCTAAAAACATTAAGGATAAACTGAGTTTTCTGAAGGCTGTTTATAGTATGGGCTCCATTTTTTATAGTTCAGACTATAAGGAAATTACTAAAACAAGGCATTTTGTTCAATGAGGTAGAGTTTCTCTGCAAATACTGCTTAAAATTACTTAACCATCTGCATGCAGACTGGCCTTGGATATGCAGTGAAATGAGAATAAAGAATTGGCAGAATAGTCTTTCAACAGTACTTATCACAAGGGAATATTTTGATCAAACAAATTTTAAATTAGTTATACATGGAATATGCTATTGGCATGGCTAACAAAGTAATTTAAAGTTTATTTCCTTCATACATCTTTGCATAAGGGCTATTAAGCTAATAGGGTTCAGTAAACCACTGCAAGAATTTTACCACAAGTGGTTAGCAAGAATGAGCTATCTCAAGGAAATGTGCAACTAAGGTAGATTAATAAAATAACACATGGATGATTCTGTTACCTAGAAGTCTATTTGTACCACATCCACATCTTCCTTGAAACCTGGAAAGAACTATTAGTCTATTCTCCTAAGTAAGTATATTTGGTCATTTTCATTTGCCAAAAATGTGACTTTTTTATCAGTCAAACATTATAATAGTTTGGCTAAGAAGGGCATAGTAAATTTGATATATAAAAAAAATATTATATTTTTTTGTTATTTAAATAATAATTCTCTCTCTCTCAAGCCATAAAGATCAACAAGTCAGACAGGAAATTCTGACAGATCAACTAAAGATCTTAGCACTTTTGCATTAATGTTTTTAATTTAATAGCTTAAATAAGGAAGATAATGTAAAGTTTTAATCATGTAGTAGTCATAAACTAGCATTTTTCTCATGCCTTTATATAGTGAAAATGTACACAGTCATTAAAGCAGGTCTGACTGCATCTGCATAACCAATTAATTTCTAACAGAAATGTGAAAATATAATGCCATCTAATCAAAACTAAATTTCTTTTACTTTTTAGTCTCTGAACTACAGAGTAATACTGCAAACATTTATTTGAAATAATACATTTTGTAAGCTAGTTAAGATCACTAAATTACTTGTTTGTTTTATTCAATGGCATAGAATTGTGGCTTTCTCTGCATTATGCAGAAATGAAACAACACTAGCACAGGTGTTGGGAAGAACTCTCTCCCACTGGTAATATTGGTTCACAGCGCCATTTGCTCTTCACGGCCTAAAAAGGGCTGCTCCATCAGCATTCCTGTCTGTCAAAAAGCATCTCCCCTTTTCTTTTTGTCCAGTGTTTTATCTTAAAGTCCAAACAGCTGGTCACTTAGCAGAATGAATGACAGCCACAAAGGTGTCACAGAAAACTCGGCATTTTGCATAAATAAAAGGGTTTTGGACTGAACACAAAGTTGCACAATAAGTGGATTTGGTAAATAAATATGTATTAATGAGCTACAGTACACTGTTCCACAGTACTGTATGTGCCTGCATTATATACGTATATATATAGACTCCTACTAAAAGATTTATAGATTAAAGCTTTCACCACACCCACAAGTACCTTTGATATTGGGGTTGTTAAATAAAAATTCTGTTTTTAGTTTGTTTTCTACATAGTCCATTTCTGTTCCCAGCAGGGTGAGCTGTGCTTTAGAATCCATGAAAATCTTCACTCCTGAAACCACAAACAAACTTTACTTTACCCTATTCATTAGTGGAAAAAGAGAGTCAGCAAGCAGCATTATTTCAGAAGACTCTTCAACCATCTAACAACAAAGACATGATATCTTTTCAGTTTTTCAAGAAATCTAATGTCTCATATATTAACTTGCTCCTTTCTAAGCTATTAAGACCAGTTAACCCTGCACAAACAGATAAACCACTTAAAGCTAAGTAATAATTTAATATGCATTACACTAAAATAATATGCTTAAGTGGTAGACAAAACTTTTCTTTGGTTGTCTTCCTCTCTAAACTACAAGCTTTTGGGTTAATGTAGCTTAGCCTTCAAGAATTTGAAATACATTAATTTCTTTCCATATGAAATCCATTAAAAAAAAAATGATGATTAAAAGCACAGTTTATTACAATACAAAGCGGGAAGGATATCCAGGCAAATTCACTGTGATCTGAGAGCTCTGAAGCTGTCAAACAATGAGCACAGGATTGGCTTCTTCATAATTTGAGAAAAAACTTAGTGTTATTAGCCAATATTCTAGTAAGTAATAAATTCATTTCCTTTTGTAATCTTTAAAATGTAATGCAGTTCCCGTAAGGTTAAGTTTCTATATCATTTGGGATATGCATTGCTTATTGTTTTAATAAACTAAATTAGCTTACTACTGCTTATTATTTTGGTACAGAGTACATTTTTAAAAAATATTTTACTTTGGGAAAACAACAGGTGGAGAAAGAGTTAAGGCGTAGAACTTACCATCTTGTTCTATCACTTCATCAAACTTTCCTTTTTCACTGGCATATTCCAAAGTGTAACTCAGTCCATTACATCCCCGAGTCTTCACACCAATTTTCAAGGCAACCTGACAAGAGTAATCACATTAGTTGTTTTTTAAATACTAATTATTTATGCAAATTCACAAGATATTTTAGTCAGCTTTTGAATGGTGTAAAACAAGAAAAAAAGATCAGTTTGGTTCTGTCATTACTGGACGTACTGTAATACGTCACAAATATGAGCACGTGATTAAAACAAGGCAAGCAAATACAGATATAAAGCTAATTTACTAACAAAAACAATATTTCTATTTTTTCATAGTTACAAATCACTAAAAAGCCAGCAATCAATGAAAACCCTATTCTGGTAAGTTTACCACACAACCTAAATTTCATAAAATTTTGCAAGCAAACACACCTATGTAGAGGTAAGTCAACTTCTCACTAAGAGATTTATTAATATTTGTGGTAAAACCAATATTTTTTTAAGTTACACAACTGTTGTTTAGTGCCAATAATAAATATATTCACCAGCACCTGCACTTACAAATTTGCATGTTTACAGTAAGCATTGGGAACAAAAGAAACTACAGCTGAATTTATGGTAGTGCTACAGCAATCCAAAAACATGGTAGCTTGGAGTCTAGTACCTCGTGTGTACAATATGATAGTCTGACACCTGCAACTGATAGGTGTCACCAACTGTCAAAAAATCCATTGTGGAAAGCTGGTTGCTAATGACATATATGACAATCAGCCCATTACACAGGAATTTGATGGGGTTCAAGAAACAAGATGAGGGGGATAACATACTGATGTTGGAAACATGCAAAGAATCCAACACCACCATGGTAGTACAAGGCCAAGCATTGTTTTGCATAGGCCTGCATGAAATGTACATGTCACTGCAGGACCCCATCTTTGCCCTTAATCACCATCAGGTTTCCCTGTACAAGATTGATGTGGTAATTTTAAGACATGCCATATTATTTCCTGTACCAAATCAATCAACATCATGTACATAGCTAGGGGGTATAGCATTCG
Organism: Nautilus pompilius; assembly: GCA_018389105.1. Lineage (NCBI taxonomy): Eukaryota > Metazoa > Mollusca > Cephalopoda > Nautilida > Nautilidae > Nautilus > Nautilus pompilius. The sequence goes on from JACATO010002729.1 coordinate 449,195, forward strand.
TTTTTGCAGTGAAAAATTTTGTTGACCAATAATTATGAAAAGCAGGGAAAAAGGGACTCATCAATGTATAATCCTGCCATTCATTGCAGCTGAGGTGAAATCTTGTCCCAAAGACATCCTGGGTGAACTGTTGCTGCACATATGTTGATGGAGTCAGTACCAGTGTCACAGTTCAGAATACTCTGTGCTGTTCGAGTGGCTTTGGGCACACGTCACATGTAGTCAAGCTGCCCTGCTCTCTATCTGACACTTCCAATTTGTTTACATCAATCCCACAGCCTTATTATGGTCAGTCTGTGGACACCCAGGAGAGCAGCAACCACAGAACAGTTTGTATGCAGCTTCCCAACTGAGTTCTTTTTCTGTGTCAGATAACCTCATCTTTCTGTCAACAATGGAATAATAGTGAATGTGATTATGCAGCGATATTCAGGCTTCTTAAAAGACCAAACCCAGGGTATGCACATGCAAAATATGGAAAGCACAAGGTGCACGCATGCACACTTGAAAACTGGTATTTTGCAACATCCATTCAAGGGCCAGACCTACAATGAGTGGCATGGCTGGTACAAGAACAAATAATGCTTTTCATTGGACTCAGTGTTATGAAGTGTTGTTGCTGCATAACTTTTCTTGTTTGAAGTGCAGTAGTTTTTAGTGTTTTTTACTAATAACATTACTGAGGACTCAGAAAGAAAAACAATTTCAGACCCCATCCATTTAAAATTTGAAGAAAATGAAACTAAACATTTCTAAGATACATTCAAATACAATAGCTAATAGTGAAGCAGTCAACAGATTTGCAACCACCACCATAAAAGCCCATAAAAAGAACCTTTTCCCATTAATTTTAAAAACTGTCATCTGTTCATGCTGACAAGGCAGATTTTTACAACTACCTTAGAAACATCACGATGCTGTTAAAGATTCCCAACATTGAGGGGAAGTACTATTCCTTTAAAAAAAAAACCACTTACCATAAATTGCCATGTATTATACGCAGTTTTTTTAAGAAAATTGACCCTTTAAAAATTGGGTGCGTATTATACAAGACATCAGATGTTGCAGACTTTTTTCCAGATCGCTGGTGACAGATGAGCAACTGATAATACATACATATACATTAGAAAATCCCACATGGTAATTTGGCTGAATATCAATAAAAGTTAGTAATTCATGTCTTGTTTTTGTGTGTTTTGGGGGATATGAGTATTGAATGGCACTTGGTTGAGTATCATTGATATTGGCAATGAAATGGGTAGTTCATACTGAAACTCCATGTACAATTTAACCACAAAAACAAAAATGTAAGTAATATTTTTTTTTCATAATTTTATTGAAATTCAATGAAATTGATAAATATAATACAGGATAGATGACATGCATTGACATGTTGTACATCTAGATTAAAACCCATCAAACTCATCCCTGCTGCTTTCCCTCCACTGCAAGAAATGTTCATCAGTCATGGTAGCAGTTGTGTCATAGTAGATATCGCTGTAGTCTCCCTCTGATGCTTCTACTGCCTCGTCATCCCTCGGCTCAAACCACAGGATGTCATCTTCAGTTCCATCCATGGCACTGGACAGGTAGCACTTGAGGAAGCCCTTCTTGATGGTCTCAGGGTCGACTTCTTCCAAGACATCTCTGATCCAGGTGGCAATGGCGGATATGTCAAGTTGGCACAAGCGACCAGTGGGGGTGAAAGTGTGTTCGCCCTCCATCATCCATGTGTTCCACCTCTACTGGACCCTATGCTTGACTGGGTGGTTGCCAGATACCCCTGGGGATGATGGCAAAGTCTGGGCAAATCTTCTTGAGGGCTGTCTTCATGAACTACATACAGTGGCATCTGAAGGTGTCCAGCAACAAGAGCTTGCAGCACAACATACCCTGTATGCCCCACATGGTGCTCACCCAGTCTAGCGTGAAGGCTTCATCCATCCACCTTTTGGCATTGACCCGGATGTGGACACCACTGGGGAACTGGTCCTTTGGCATGATCTTCCTCTTAAAGATGACGTATGGCAGGAGTTTACTTCCGTCAAACATACAACCCAGCATGACTGTGAAGCGGATCTTCTCATGGCCAGTCGTCTTCATGGTGATGGTCTTCGATCTGATGGGGGCCACTGTGCTGTTGTGGGGATGGTTGAATGTCATGGGTATCTGGTCAGCATTCCCTATGCAACTCAGGGGGTAGTCATGTTGTGTTGTTCTCAGTTTAATGACGAACTATTGATACCTCAACAGCTGATCTTTGTAATCATCAGGTAGCTTCTGGGCGATGGTAGTCCACCAGCATATGCTCAGTTGGTTGCGGGCCATGAAGCATGCACACCATTTCTGAGATGCCTTCAAGTCAGGCATAGATTGAGTTTTGTAGACAGAAAGTATGTGTATGCTTATTTCTGTGGTGGAAACCTCCCACACCCTGCATGTGCCTTTCAGTGACGAAGTAAAGCACCTCCTTCTCAAACTTAGAATAGACTGCACTCTTGCCCCGATCAGTAAGTTTTGAACACAGCATGGCTTCAATCTTCTGAGAACATCGCCAGGACCCAGTGTTGGCCTTGTTCACTCCAAACCTTCGGGCTGCAGTGCTGTTGCTGTGTTCAACTGCATAGCTGACCATTTGGAGTTTATCTGTGGCAGTGTAGCTCATCCGTTGTGTTGGTGGCATGGTTGTGTGCAACAGTATGCAGAAACAGGGACTAAGTGAAGATTATCCCCATGTAGAATTTATATACATGTTACTGCAATTCCTTGGTCACTACACTACGTAGTAGATGAGGTGGTGTAATAAATGAGGGTGGCATAGTAATTGAAATGGAATTTTTTGTGAAGACCTTTGAACTTCATGCCATAATACATAAGGTATTCATGAAAACCTGATTTGTGCATTCCTGAGTGAATGAATTTTTTTGATTTTTGTGAAACTATTACATATGTCCCATAAATATCTCCACATTTAGTTTATTCCAGATGGCCCCACTAAAGGAAAGATGTTGTAATTTCTCAGTTGATTTTAAGTTTAAGATGGCCATTTGTCTGTTGTATAAAACCCGTTCTCCTTCAGGTTGGTCCAATCTGATGGCCTCTGAAATATGAGCTAAATATGCCTGCATATTATAATACATTTTTGGGGTTTCTTTACAGATCAAAATTTGGGTGCATATTATATTTGATAGCGAATAATACATGGCATTTTATGGTAGTCTTTTAATTAACAGACTTCGTATGTTCCTCAACTAAATCAAAATTTTGCAATTTACTCACATCATTAATTTTGAGGAAATCTTACTAAACATAAACTTTTGATGCTTTATAAGATTGTATTAGTGATAACAGAACCACAGAAAATTGTCTCTCTCTCTCATAAGCAGGTACAATATGGTTTGGTTTGGAGTATTTGTATGGATTCTGACATTACTATTTTAAATTCTCAAAGATAGCAATCTCTAGATTAGCAACATGATAATTAATTATTTATTATATCTTTTTCTCTTTTCATCAATCATTTCTTTGTTCCTATTACATGAAAATATCTTACCATATCTTGCCTGTCTTTCATTAGATGCTTTATCTTTTTGACAGCTGACTGTGTCTGAAATTTATTAAAAAGGGAAATGTAAGTAATTTTACCTGTGCTGCTAACAATACTCTACAAGCTAAAGAAATCAACATGACAACCAGGTTATCATGGTAAAGGATGAAGAAATATTAGAGAGAAAATAAAATCTATATCTGTTAATCAGTTAAGTATCAAATATTTTTGCACTTTAGTGAAGTATTAGAAAGAGTAGCATAAATTCCAAGGAATAATATTAAAGATTTTTTAAAAATAAAAATAAAATACCCCTTATCTAGAGTTTAGATATTTAAAAGGAGTCCTAGTAATTTCAAAATGATTATGTAGACCACAGTAATCTTTTTGTTTAACCAACAGTTACCGATGCAGTAGATTATAACTATAAATTGGCCAAAGAATGAGTATGCTGGAAAAATAGAAGATTAATCAGTGTTGATCAGTATACAACTCAACAGATGATAATTTCTTTTCCCTGGAAGTCTCCTACAGATGTGCCACCTTCACAACTTTTCATGCTTAACATCCATAATTAAAGACTGTTTATAATAGGGTACCAGAATATACCTATCAATTATTTTTTGTTGTTTCTTTAGCTAGGTGCTCAGACACATTTGATATCAATAGAGATATCTGAATTTCTAAAAGAGGACTTTAATATCAAGACTGGCATACAACTAGTTTCTATTTATACTTTTATACAGAAGAGTCAATTTTAAGTCTTGCCACTTTACTCCACCATTGCTTCCTGGATGGTCACTTCCAAAAATTAGAATATAATTACTCCACCATTGCTTTCTGGATGGTCACTTCCAAAAATTAGAATATAATTACTCCACCATTGCTTCCTGGATGGTCACTTCCAAAAATTAGAATATAATGAACCATTTTTCCAAGAAACAATCTGATTGTATACTGGCTTTACTATATTACAATACTTCAAAACGTATATTTATCATATTATATAATGCATACAAGGCTAAATATTTAATCGAAATGGCGAATTTTTTTAATAATGTAATCTTATATATATATATTTTTTTTTCTTTTCTTAAATTTCAGTTCAACTCCAGTTTGAAATTATTTCTTGCTTGTTTTTTTTTTTTAAATCTGTCATTAGAATAACGCTACTATGGATGCGTTCCAAACACTGGACGTTTGAAATGCTTTCCTGTAAATGCTTAGAAATCCTTCCTGTGTCTTAAGAGCGCGAACCAGACACAGCACATAGTATGATGCCAGAATACTGATTTCTGCGTCGTAGATGAAGTTATAGTGTGGTAGGCAGTCATGGCAGGACCCTGGTCACGCTGTTCGCTCCTTCTCTTAGTTCCTTCGTTTTGGACATACAGCACACAAGTGTTTGTTGTTTGTTTGTGTTTTTTTTTCCTCTTTACTCATCAAAACAATGAAACGCAACGATTACATCCCAACGGGGTGGGGCTGATCACCAGCGTGAAGGTCAATGTTTACGATCGTTTGCTGTCTCTACACGAGATGCGGGCGAAACGTTGTTCGCCACTATCGGTTAAAGACAGGGTCCCCTGATCAAACGTCAATGAAATATGTGCATTTTAAGAGGATAAATGTAATTAGGGGAGCTATAGATGAATGGGAAACGCTTACCAGAACGAGAGGGGCCCGAGAGGGAACAGGCTTTTTTCTCGCTACAGCCCTGACCGTAGCACCGACAGCCTTCGCAGCAGCCATCTTTGTTTTCCTCGGAAGTCTCACGACACTCAACTGCAGAGGTTACAGCGGACCGGGTTCGCCCCGTTCCCTCGTTTTTTTTTCCTTTTCTTTTTCTTTTTTTTTTTTAATTGATGGATGAGATAGAAAATATTTTCACATTTTAGTTTGTACTTGATGTTTCACAGAAGCCGTATCCCTTTCTCATTAAATGAAAACCCACGTTATTCGTTGTTGTTGTTGTTGTTGTTTTTAACGTCTGTCGGCGAGTACAATCCGCGGCTGAGGGCATTCGTCCACAGCATGGGAGGATGGAAGCTGGAAGTTTTTAAAGTAGGTATCTGTTCAGAGTTTCGCTGCCGCGGTCTGTGCCGCGCCCTGTGCTCCGAAAGCAGCTGCATTGTTAAGCGCGAGGCCGAGCGGTTTAAATGGCACCAACCACAATACTGCGAAGGGTGGGGGCGTTCAAATGAAAGCCGGCCTGGGTGCGATTACGTGGGTGTCATTTTCGGCCGGGTTTCGTTTGAACGCCCCACCCCCACCCCTCACCACGTCCCGGTCCCAGTCGGAATTCGATTTCTCTTTGCAGATGGCGGTCTACATGGCTTTTCCTGTATCGCTGTTTTACTACTTCAACCAGCCCTCTTTCTTTGAGGGCTGGATGATGGAGAAACGGGTGAGTATAGCGAAGATGTCGACGTGTTTTTCCTTTTCACCGACGTTTGTTTTAAAAGAGGTCTGTCTGTCTGTCTGTAAGGTTCCTCCATCGGGTCTTTTACGGGCGAGTCCTTGTAGCATTTGTATGGGTTTGCCCTCCCTGAGAGAGAGTGTGTGCGCCTGGTACCCTGATGACACTTTATCAAAGGTGAGTTTACATAAGGATCGCTTCATCACGGCTCGTGTCAGGACGACTTCTTCTTACTACTATTATTGTTATTTTGGACTGTTGGAGGTTTTCTCTTGAGGAATATTTGCAGGTACAGATTCTAGAACATCCGTGACAGGGTTCGGTAAGAATAGAATAGATTAGCGCTATGATATGCGCTTATTCCAGTCCCACTGTCAGCCAGATGCCCTTAGTGTAGGTTAGACGAAGTATTGGTTTACATTCAAGAATCACTGCCTTTACTGAATAAAACTGGTAAAAGTGTAAGCTTGCACCCTAATTAAACTTTGCTGATGTTACCTGTATAAGTAAATGTATTTGTTAGTTTAACTAGCGGTGAACAGTTCTATAATTATAAACAAATCTAGGAATAAGAAGTTACTAAATACGCTGGATGTCTGGTCGTCTTCACGTATAAAGTATGAATGACTTGCAGAAATTAAACACGTTTCTCAGTTTTGTTGCAGTAATTTAAGGTCCATACAAAACCACTCGTAAAATTGCTGTACTTCTATTTCCCTGTTCTAAATGACCCATCCTTTAGTTATGTCGCTTACTTTAAAAAAAAAATTCCACGAGTTATTTCCCCTTTTAGCTACTTGACACCCAACAGGTTCCTAGTTTAGGATCAGAACAACTTTGAGGTGTTTAGCTTTTCTAGTACTGATCTTGTAAACGCGAAACAATAGATACAACCAAAATCTAAATGTATTAACAATAGTACAATCAGTTACTGTTCCCTGGCTTTTATATGTAGAAATAACTATTTTGATATGGCACTTTAAGAAAGCATCTCATAAGGCTGCACTCTGTCACTGTACGATCTGTTTCAGACTCTCTACACACCTGCTTTAATAACTAGCAGGTCAGCAGTTTTCATAGGTTTCACTACTAGTAGTTGTGGTTCTTTACTAAAATGAAAGATTAAAAACTGCCAAATGCATATACTCAGTATTCCCATATTGACACTTGACACCATCACCACACGTACTGTATATTGGGGGGGGGGTGTTAGAAACAAAAATTAATAAATTCAGAGGTTTTTCAAAAAGAACTTATGAACTGAAAAGGAGTTAAATTTTGAAATACACACAATCCTTGTTCTGATAATATTATCTGTGATTAGATTTAAATTATAGCACTTATTTGAAGTAATTTTGCAGTTTTCACTTGGCTAGAAAGGCGAACTAATGACCTGTTTTTATTCAGAGATGGTGCACCACATTGCTGATTTCAGTTGACCATTGTTTTATTGACACTGTTGGAAGAAACTAAAAATTTCCAACAAAAAGCAGAAAATAATGCTACTTGTTATAATGTATATTATGCTTAATGAATAACTGTATTTGCTTAAGCGGTAGTACCAGCATTAATATTACTATCACAGCAGAATGGTGAATTAGAAATCTTTGTCTGTATCTCCTGTCAGTGTACACACGTTATGGCTAATGAAAGTCCCAACTGTTCTCTACTCACTAATAGCTTTATTTGCACAGCAAATTGTTCTCAGAATTTATGCATGTCAACTAACTAACATAACCTTAGCAAATTAGATCTGCCAAAATCACCAAAGAAAAATAAAACAAATGACAATAAAGGAAACATAGCTGTTAAATAATTTTGTTACTTAAATGAAAAGTAAGTCTGTTAACAGAAATTCAAAACTAAAAGTTTAAATTTTCATGGCAGATTCTAAACAGTTTTCTCATAGATTAACTGTAATTTATGACAGAATTACCTTTAAAAACAAAAATACCAGCAAAATCGGATTTATCAAATTTAAGTTCAAACAGCAAAGTTTTGTGACACAACACAGATTTACACAGACTGCTAACTGGTTTTATTTCAAAATGATCTAAGGGAGATAACTAAATAATGACAAGATATAAAGCAATGAATTTGTATACAAAAAGATTATGGCCAATTAATGTTAGGATATTTTGTTTAAATTTTAAAATTTTATTAGTAGAAAAAGAACCCAAAAATGATGGCACTTTCTTTATTCCTGTGTTGTTGATGAGATGTAACTTTGGAGGTTTTATGTATATATAAATATCCATTTGTTTTCATTTATTATAGAGTTTATCCAATTTACTAGCTAAAATACTACATGATAAGTTATTATTTTTATTATTATTTGCCACACTTTGAAGCTAAATCCTATTGGAATTACTTTTAGCAATCTAAAATTTATAATATATATAATTTTTTTTTCAGAAAGAGTTATTTCCACTAGAAGACAGCAGAAGGGTAGGTTAATATTAAGTTTGACAAGAGTATACAAAAGAGACTTGATGTAGTATCTCAATGTAATGTATGATAATTTTGTAAGTCAGCATGACAATAAAGCCATTTATCTTTGTTAAGCTTGGTGAAAATTGAGATGGTGTCTGATTAACTCTGAACCAATTTACCACAGAACTGTAATCATTATTCAAGCTTCATTTTTGCATATATACTATGACCAGGTTGGTTGGATGATACATAAAAATCCATAGGTTTTTAGAAAACAGTCTCTCCTTTTCACTGAAAATAAATTAGTTCTAGTTAGATACAAGCATATATTTATTGCTTGTAACATCTTTATGGAGAGAGAAATATATATATTTATTGTGCACAATTTGAATTTAAGCAGTTTTAATAATAATTTTATCATTTTTTGAGGTAATAGGTTACACTGTTTCATTTACTCTTGTCTATGATCAGTTTTAGATGAACTAAAAGCCTGGTTTTTCTTTACGATGCTAGCAATACAATTTTTGTCATTTGTATTTTATGAGATACCTCTTTTGATGGACTATTAGAAATACAAATTTTATTTATTTTTTTGCAGGAGAGCATAGCTGAAGCAATACAGCAGGCACAGAATCGGAGAGAAGAGAGATGGGAGAAGCTAGAAGAATCATCCTAACAGAAAAGAGTCATCTTTCTGCTTCAAAAGTGTTTTGGATCGATAAAATTGTGGCTTCTGGATTGCCGACTGAATTATCAGAAGGGTGGATCATGAATTAGATAAAACTGCAGCATCTTCAGCCCATGCTTGTGATCCTCCTAGTGGAAATAGAGTTGCTGTTATCTAAGCTCTAATAGATAATTTGTTTTTCCTGATTCATTATTAAATGAACAAAGTAAATAAGATTGCTGCAAATGGACATGAACAATACCGTGTTACACGTATAAGCAGTTGGCACATTGATTGAGTTGACAGTTTTTTTCACATGACTAATAATGCACTTTCAAACTAGCATTGTGGAGTTTTCTTGTATTGTATGTCTCAAGAGATCCTGGCCATCTGTAGGTTTGTCAGTTTAACTGTGTATTGGGAGTTGCATTTGCCCAGAAGCAAATAAAAGAAATTTGAAACAATCTTCATTATATCTCTGGAACACATTAATCCATTCACCTCTTGCTACCCATATGTCATGATATGATGAATGAAGTTGCTCAGAAATCTGCTTAGCTACAAGTGAATTCTCAGCTTGGAGTCATGGAAAATGCAAGAAATAATGGAGTATTTCTTAAAATGATAGTGATCAAAAGTTCTAGCACTCAGTTTATTAAATTCTTTTACACGGAAGTGGAAAGAAAAAACCAGCTGTAAATTTTCTTTCTTCTACATTGGTTGAAAGCAATAGTGATTGTATAGTGATTGTTGTTGTTGCAAGCTATAGCCAGAAAACACTTAATAATACTAAAATTGTGAAATGAGTACTGTGAGACTACATATATTAATGAACAGTTTCACATTCATTATTACTGGTAGTCAAGCACAGAATTGAGCAGACTTGGCTTATTAAGACTAGTAAAGCAGATGACAACATTCATCTTTAGAAAAATAAAAGGAATATGCACATATGGTGTACTTTTTTAAAATATAGATTGATTTTTGGGCAGTATAGATCAATGAGTGGTTTTAACCCAGTATGCTGCATCATGTTCCTTATATCACGTGGAAGTGTCAATATTTGTGTTGAACTGGTTGTGTATTTAGTCAAAATACATGAAGTATTACAAAATATTTTCATTAATACAACCCTGTGTGTCACAACTCCTTTGGTTTAACCTCTGCTGAGTAATAGAGATTTGAAAATTTGGTTGGGGGATGCACCCAATATAGTATAAAGTTACATCCCTTTTGAAAAACCTTTGGTGGGGTACCACAAGGTTTCATATTTTATCTATTGTCACTACCTTTATTGGGGTACCACAAGGTTTCATATTTTATCTTTGTCACTACAGATAAGGATTTGTATTGAAATTAAGAATGGAACCAATGTTAACTAATCATTATTAGAACAGCCAGTCATACAAGAAATTTGATACTAAATATGTAAAGTTCAAACTGAGAATACAATAATAATTCTTCATTAATGATTATATTCTACTGGCAATGAAATCTTAGTCCAACCATCTCACTATTTGTTTTGCTTGTGGAAAAACAAATGTTACAGACCCAGTAATTCTTTCCCAAAATCAATCTCAGTGTATACTTGGCATTTCTTAACAGATTTGTACCTCTAATGTAGATCTGACTTTCAGCGAGTACTAAAAATTTGTTTCAAACTTAGCATGAAAATAGAAGCATACACTATTCTTTACTCACCACTAAGTCATTTTGTGAAACCCATTCTTTTTTCTGCTGTTAAACATTTAAAAATGTTATTTACAGAATAACCATCAGTTGCATGTGCAGATATTCTACTAACATTTTATTTTTTTCTGTTTTATTTCTGCTAAAAATCCTTAAATTATTCATGGTATCTATTGAGTTCCTTTATTAGGACAATATCTTTGTTCTGTATGTTGCAACATATCTTTTGAGACAACTTCCAATGAGAGTTCTTCAGTTTGGAAAGAAAGATTATACATAGCCAAATATCTAGCTTTAGATCTCTACCATCATGTAGAGCATTACCTCCAATTACAATTACTCTACCATCTTTTTAGTGTATCAACAATTAAAATCTTAAATTTTTTTATTATTTTTAAATAGGGTATTCAAAAATAACTTTAAAGATTCTTTTGATAGTCTCATAAAAACATTTTCCTATGTACAAATTGACCATTTATCTTTTGTGAAATAGTTTTATAAAAAAGTAATGATAATCCTCAGCAAAATTTGTCTTCTTTAAGCCAAAGATTTGATACTAAATCACTCATTTAAAATGTTTTGTCAAAGTCCCTTTAATTTTAATATGAATAAATACAACTTTTTGGTTTTTGTTTTCACAGTGGATGATTCAACCATTTATCTTTGGAAACAAAATCAAATGAAGTGAGAATTCATTTTTGATTGCTATAGTTTGTTTAGGGTTCCCCCCTTTGAAATTTTGCAAAATTCTTGGAACCGAGGTTTTGCTCGATTTTAGAATTTCCCAATGTTTTAAGTTTGGCCCATCACACCACCAGTTGTCGTTTTCATGAAATTTCTGGAATTTTTAATTTTAAAACACTAACTCACCTTATTGCATAAGTGTTTTTACATAGGACATATAGAACTTATGTAAAAATACTATAACCAAATTACCTCTTGTTTCCCAGTTCAACAGGGACATACTTTGGGATTAATGGTAGTTTACATAGGTGGTGGCAAGAGGTGACAGGAAGGATGTCTGGGTTATGAGGTTGCAGACTTTTTCAGTAACAAAATCATTGTTTCTCAGCAAAAGATCATCAGGATGTGTAGAACGGTTATCCAAGATCAGGACTATCTTATAATAAGGATCATAGCCTACATAACTACAGTACAAACTGGTTTCAAACTAGTTCAAGGTTAGCTTTGGTTATCCATGCCAGTTTACTAGCACAGCAACTGGAACTTACCTCTTTAAAGGCACAAGGATGTAAACTCGTGTGTGTGTGTGTGTGCAGCTACAGCATTTGAACAGCAAAAGATGGTCACCCTATCTTTGGAATCCTTAAATTTTGGCTGCACTGACTCAGCAGAAAGCTTTTTGCCACACTTTTAACAATTGTATGCCACAATGTATCTTAAATCTAGCTAACCACCCTTGAGGCCTGCCCAATCAACAATGGTCCAGAGATAGCCGCCCCCTCTCTCTCCTACACTGATAAAAATCATTCATAGAAAACTTCATCTACATCATCAAAGTTTGCTTGATGCAGTTTTTTTTCACTTACTCAAACAGGTATATCACTGTGCAAAAAATTGCAAGATTTTTTTCTGTTTCTTGAGATCAGAAATTGTCAAAATGCCAACACACAATAGTCACTTCTTCAAATATGCATTTTTCTCAATTTTCTTTAACAGTTCAACTTTCTTTTCAGTTGAGCGGACTGTTTACATTTTTCATCAAGAGAACACTGGGAGCTGCTTGCTGGTCTTTTTGAAAACAAATGAGGGGGGGGGATTATTTTAAAATAAGTCACACACTTCCAAATAAAGTGATTGGACTTCAGTTTTACACCAGCATAAGTGACAAACAACTGAAGTGGTTACTCAGAATATTAACAGCACTTTCAGATTTTGAGAATTGTTCCCAAATTATTAGCTTATATATTTCATCAGAAATTATTTGATTCCCAGATTTGTGAATGCACCTGTACTCCAAAATTTGTATTCATCTTACCTTCAGTTCTATATCATCTGTATTTTCTTTGTGTGATCTTTGTGAGCCTCATTCAGGCTTTGGCTGTTTGCTGAACCAGAATAGTGAAGTAATGGTTTGATGAGTACTAGAAGAGGCATGTCTTCCAAAGATAGGCTAGTGGCATCTTTTTGTTGAACAAAGTTTAAAGTAAAATGAAGTCTAACCACCACTATCAGCAACATTATTAATATGTAAGAAAACCTGAATCTCAAGGAAGTCATGAGAACTTTCATGCCAAGGTCATTCAATGCTGCTTTATGCAAGTGAGAAGTCATTGTGCTTATACAGGTGCATCTCAAAATATTAGAATATGGTGGAAGAGTTCGATATTTTTTGTCAGTTATTTCAGAAAGTGAAAATTGTATATATTATAGACTCATTACGTGTGAACTAAAATGTTTCAAGCATTTTTTAATTTTAATTTTGATAATTACGGCCTAAAGCTCAAAAAAATAGAAAAAAATATATCTCAAAATATTAGAATATTCCATTTTGAGTTTGAGTAAATCACTCTTTATGCAGTATAAATACCATGAATCTCTCAGTCTGGTTCAGTACACACAACCACAATCATGGGGAAGACTGCTGACTTGACAGTTGCCCAGAAGACACTCATTGATACCCTCCACAAGGAGGGTAAGCCACAGAAGGTCATTGCTGAAAGGTCTGGTTGTTCGCAGAGTGCTATATCAAAGAATATTCAAGGAAAGTTGAAGGGAAAAGTGTGATAGAAAAAGGTGCACAAGCAAGAGGGATGACTGCAGCCTTGAGAAGATTGTCAAGCAAAGCTGATTCAAAAACTTGGGGGAGCTTCACAAGGAGTGGACCGATGCTGGAGTCAGTGCATCAAGAGCCACCACACACAGACGTGTCCTGGAAATGGGCTACAAGTGTCGCATTCCTAGTGTCAAGCCACTCCTGAACCAGAGACAACGTCAAGAAGCGTCTTACCTGGACTAAGGAGAAAAATAACTGGACCGTTGCTCAGTGGTCCAAAGTCCTCTGTTCAGATGAAAGTAAATTTTGCACTTCATTTGGAAATCAAGGTTCCACAGTCTGGAGGAAGAGTGGAGAGGCACAGAATCCAAGCCGCTTGAAGTCCAGTGTGAAGTTTCCACGGTCAGTGATGATTTGGGGTGCCATGTCATCTGCTGGTGTTGGTCCACTGTGTTTCAAGTCCAAAGTCAACGCAGCCGTCCACCAGGAGATTTTAGAGCACTTAATTCTTCCGTCTGCTGACAAGCTCCATGGAGATGCTGATTTCCTTTACCAGCAGGACTTGGCACCTGCCCACAGTGCCAAAACTACTAGTAACTGGTTTGCTGACCATGGTATTACTGTGCTTGATTGGCCAGCCAACTCGCCTGACCTGAACCCCATAGAGAATCTATGGAGTATTGTCAAGAGGAAGATGAGAGACACCTGACCCAACAATACAGACGAGCTGAAGGCCGCTATCAAAGCAACCTGGGCTTCCATAACACCCCAGCAGTGCCACAGGCTGATCGCCTCCATGCCACGCCGTACTGATGCAGAGATTTGTGCAAAAGGAGCCTCGACCAAGTATTGAGTGCATATTTTTCAGAAGTTCGACATTTCTATATTATAAATCCTTTTTTTCCTTTATTGATCTTATGAAATATTCTAATATTCTGAGATAGTGGATTTTTTATTTTCATGATCTGTAAGCCATAATCATCAAAATTAAAACAAAGAGAGGCTTGAAATATTTCACTTTGTGTGTAATGAATCTAGAATAGATGAAAGTTTCACTGTTTGAATTAAATTACAGAAAAAAAATTAACTCTTCCACGATATCCTAATTTTTTGAGATGCACCTGTAGATGTTTGTGGCGTAATCCTGTAAGTTAGAACGCTGTAGGGATGATTCTGGAGCCAAGGCCAGTCAAATTTGATCGATAACCATTAGTGCAAGGGGAATAACTCTTCCTAAAGTTATTGTAACTGCCTAATCGGAACCAGTGGAAATTGTAACTGACAGATACTAAGTGAAAACAACAGATTTATATCCTGCTGAAGAAGGTAGCACAGCCTCCATAGGCAACTGGGATTGGAAAGTTGTTGGTAATAACCATAGCAACACAGCCCGGATTATCTAATTTCATACAGCAATGTTCAAGGGAGAGCACCCTTTTCACTTAATCCAAAACAGGCAGATGATTTTCACTTTATGCAGGTTTAATTATGCAAAAAAAAAAATAAATAAATAAATAAATGTTGCATTCAAATTTTTTGTTGTGGTTAACTATTTATTATAGGTGGAAATTCCTTTATCCAGCCAACTAACACACCAGGCTCCATTGCATTGGACTCTTAGAATTTTTTAGTCTTGTTCGTAGATACCATTTAATAATTCAAGCTCAAGTCAGCAATTACTGCAACTCTTCCCTACCCCGGGTATTTGACATTGATTCCCCTCAACATTCCAGGTTGCAATGGCCCAAATGAACCTCTGGATTACCAAATCTCATCTAAACTCCAAAGCTGGGAGAGGAGAGGTTAGCAGAAGCAATCAGACAAAAACACCAACGAGAAACTTTAAATGTTTATCTAACTGATCCAAGCTTCCCCTTCTAAGCGGAGCCGTAAGATTGATTTACAATGGAATCTACTATCCCGGCCAACACCACCAACCACACGAGTGGCCAACATTCTGGCAAGAACAACTTGCAAAAACTAAGCAAAAAGCAACCACTCTGAAAACAAAATTCTATACATCTGGTAGTAGGTTCTGCATCATCCTTTCCATTTACAAAGTCAACTAGTTAATTTTCAGTAGGTCCTTTAGCACAGTGAAGTGGAAGTAATTTCTAATAAAATTTGTTTTCTCATTAAATTACACAATGCTTTTGGTTAATGTGATAATCTCCATTCTTTTTAATGAATTAACAAGAATGATTTTCAAAGCGTTTGTATTTAGTCTCTGCAATAACCGCAGCACTAACTCTAGATGAAGGATGTATACATTCAGAGCATCTCCACTCTCATGGCGTCCTCTCCTCCCACTAAAGAATTGGGGGATTTAAAAATTTCCTAACTGAGTAAAACAAAATCCTAAATATTATTCAAATCAAAGAGACATCAAAGTTCAGGCATATTACACTTGCTGTGCCCTCCTCAGCTTTAACTGTGGCATTCACATCTGCTGTCTTAGGCAATGGCAAACAGAACACCAAGGTCAATGACGGATTAAATAAGAGATAGAAATTATATTTACACGTATTTCACACAGCTGAAAGCTATCTCAGAGTTATGTTTCAGTCTTCGTTCTTTCTTCTTTTCAATAAATAACTTAAAATATTTTTCTGCAAACCAAATATTTACAATAAATCAATGACATTCTTTGATGACAGGGCAGCTTAAAAAATACAACTTGTCCAGTAATTTTGATGGGAAAAAAAATTAAAAACCTAAGGAAACTTTCCAACCTGACACAGGGCTTAAGTGGGCTTTTTTAAAATGATCTCACAATGCACAGTCAGTCTGCCTTAGCACAGTAAACACCCAGGGCTTTAATACAAAACAGACATAAGGCTGAGGTATAACGAGGAGAGTTAAAATTAAATGGCTGCAATCAGGTTATGACTGAGTACACTTTACGACCCCTGATGACACACACACACACAATCTGTTCACATTTTTTTTTTTTATATAAAAAAGCAATAAATATTATGACATGTAAGGTCTATTCCCAAGGCCAACTCTGTTTGGTTATCTACCTAGCAGAATTTCTTCTCCATCAGCCAGTAATGTGCATTTCCTCCCTGCCAAAGTCAGCAGTGCTGCCCCCACCCCAAGGTGATACAGGATAAGGATCTCTATCTAGCCCATAGCTGTAGCACTACACTCTCTGGCCAGGGTAGCTTCCCTTACAGAGGCTGGTGAACAGAAAAGAAGAGTCATATTCTGTCAATGGCAAAGATTACAATAGATGTTATATTACATTTGTTCAGTCTCAGTTTAATGTTATTGTTGCAGTCAACTATAAGATTTTGGGTCCTATACTTTTTTTCCATTTTACTCAAACATTATATTATCACATGTATAAAATTTACATCTACTTTTTAAATAATTTTTTTTAAAAAAAACTTATGACAACAAAAAGTACAGTCCAAATCTCCATTTCAGTAGCACTGTTCTCTTCCTTCTCATTAAATATTCATTCTTTGTATAAACACATATACAAAATACAAATTGATTACAGAAATAAAAGTAATTCTGCTTTTATACATAACTGGGAAGAAATAGTCTAGAAAATGTGCCATAAAGTTGCACCATACTGTTGTTTATTAAGTAGTTTCTAGCAGTAAGAAGAGATATTTATTGTTTGCAGTAATTATCACTATTATATTATTCAGTTAATGAAGCAGCTGTCAAATGTGCGTGCTGAAAAGTGTAGCAGACAGTGATTCTAAGCCAAACATTAAAGTTGTCGGGATTAACGGAATGTGTAACAAGTTTCCATCTGCCAAGCCATCGAAGCTGTCCACCCCAAAAATCTTACCACTAATAAACCTCGCTATACTTTGATGAAGATCTTTGGTGCTATACATGCAATTATATTTACAGCTTAAATACAGAAGAAACTGCTTCCAATATATACTTCAGGAGTTGAACTTTTGTAGCAATGCATTGTGGGAAAATGTCCTTAATGTTCAACAGGGAAGCTTATTTCAGACTCCCTACAACCTAGCTTGAACGCAGGTAGATCAATTAGATAATCAAGAGGAACCCAAGGTATGCTGTTCCTTGTTGACATGGCAGCACCACAATGTTGCATAATACCTTTTTCTGTTTTCAGTTCTTTCATAAAAGGTATTCAATGTGAATCCATGATTTACAAAAAGAAGAGTTCCTAACAATAAGAATTTTTGTTAAAAATGTAGTCACATTATATGGTTATTCATTGTTCTCCAATAAAATTTCTTTAAAAATTAGTAAAGTTATAGTGTTAACTTCCACTAAATATGAAAGACATGGGGTTGGTTCTTTTATCCTCAGATGGTTTGTAGGTAAGATGTGTTGGTGACCAAGATGAAGAGGTATAAACATACAGTGCTATATTTACAAGTCTCTGTATAATCAAGCACAACCATTTTGTTTCATTAGCGGCCAACGAAGATAAGCATCATATCTACATCCTTTGTTTAATGTACTTCCCTGGTATCTATGGAGATGGCTGTATCACAGCTAGAGTTGGTTGAGGTTTGAGAGATACTAGCCGAATCTTGGGCCTTGTATGGTGGAGAGTCAAAGGGCATCCTCTGAGGAATAAGATCTGATAACATATAAACCTAGAAGGAGAGATAAGTTTGAATAAGACTGCATGTTAGTTGGTTGTGAAAGAGGAAAGATTAATTTAGAGAAAAGGAGCTATTAAATTCACAAGAATGCATTTAAAAAAACAGATACAAATATAGTATTCTACTGGATACTAATATTCTGAATCATTGATTTAAAAAAAAAAACAGGATGGAGCAGCATGGACCAGCAATCATTCTGGATTTATTAAGCAGAAAACCCTCATGATTACATATAAGCTTATAATGTCAGTTGGTAACTTTAGTCTACAGAATGCAGTACTCAACTATAATATTAGCAAAGACAGGTACATTTAGAAAAATGAAGCTGTAAAAAAATTGATTTTATGTTGGCTTTATCATGAAAATGGTCTTAATAATGTCAGAATTAAACCTTACATTTCAACTAAACCACTCAACATGTGAATCTGAAACTGAATAAAAAGGGTTGTAATAATTTAAGTTTTTGATTATGATGACTGGACTAGCGCAAATGTTCTGAAAAGTATGAAATGCTAAAACCTTGTTTTCATAACAGTTTGGAGACATGAAGCAAAAGGCAAAAACATACGCACCACCACTAGACAGTAGCCAGTACCAAGCAAGGCCCCTGCCAAGACATCACTCCAGTGGTGTTTGTAGTCAGAAATCCGAGACAGACACGTGTAGAATGCCAAGTAGAAGGCAATAAGTTGCACAAGTGGTCTGACCAATGTCATCTTCCTTGGGAAGGCTACTTGTAGATAGATCTAAAAAGAAAAGATCAAATTCCATACAATTAAAACGCATCCAGTTCTCAGTCTAACAGCTACACAGTGACGTTAAAAGACCTGGATGTTGTTGGCTGCTGTAACAAACCTTGAAAGTGTTTGCAACCAACAAAACATCAACACTTTTATTGGGTTATTTTTAAACAAAAAGATAGTACACGTTCATATACACAAAAAACTGAAGAATAAATTCATGATATTTAACCAATATCATCTTTTGGACTCCATTTTGTTTATTTACTATACATGTTGATTTTTTTTAAAAATAATTTTCAAAGACCAGATATTAAAATCTGAGATTTTAAAATGCCTTTCTTTTTATTTTTCTCTCTAAATAATACCAACACTTGAAAACATTGCTTTCTTTACTATAAATCTGGGTGCCTTGTAGAAATCTGATGTTTTGCAATGTATTGAGCCCTAGTTTTGCTTAGACTGTCCAGGGTTTATATAATCATTAAATTGATGTGTCACTGCAACTATCAAGTAATAACATCATACGGTCATTGGCAATACAATTTTTTTTCCTGTTTACAATATCTTCCCAGTGCTTAGAATATTTTTAGTAAAACCCATATATTGTTCAGCTCTATTTGTACCCTTAATTTTGTACACTTCACTCCATCCATTGCCAGATAAATTTTAGTTATGCATAGAGCAAAGTTAACAGGAGCCAATGTGTTTGACATAGCAAAGGATGTTCCATGCTTCAATTCCTAACAGTGGCATCTTAAATGTGGGGATTTTTATAGTTACTACTATACGCTTAGAATGCACCTGTCTCATCCAACAAAGTTTTCAAAGCACAATGTGGAAACACACTGCATCAGCACATTTTGAGTGTTTTCTCGTTACAACGTTCTGTATGAGAACAGTGGTTAGAGAATAAGCTACCAAAATAGCATTATTAATCATTTGACAGATCTCAAGAACAACACAGGAAGCTGCCAGTCAATAGTCACATTCATGATTAACCAAGCATCAAGAGAACTTGATGATGGAAAAAAAAAATCAAACAACAACAACAAAAAATTTTAAAGCCTTTTTATAAGTTCTCTAAACTCAATTTTAATTAATACTATCATGAATTTGGTATTTTATTATCATTACTTTTATTGCAAAGCCTGTTGCATTAACACAGAGCACAAATTACAACAGCTGCTATTTAAAAGAAAATTTTTTTTCTTTTTTAAATTCAAATAAGTAAACTTAGTGATAGCTCGGGATATTGGCTCTAATTGCCACCTAGGTGTTTGTTGAAACTAGTCAACATTCATGAGCTAGTGGTGGGTAACTACTGGGGCCAGAAAAGATTACAAACCCCAAATCCTTCCTACAATCAGCCATAGTTGATACTTTGCTCTGTGGGAATTAAACTATATGAGACTATGGCAACAATGAAGGCATAAAAAATAAAACCAGAAGAATTACTGAAGCAATTTTACTGAGTTGCTTTGTCAGTGACACAGACAAAAAGATAAAAATCACAACCCATGACAACCCCACCACATTTCACCTGTCAACTTGTTTTGACTAAAATTCCTGCAGCAATCAGCGAAGCAGACAGTTTCCGTTTCTTTCAAAACCAAAAGGGAGTCAAAGCAGGACTTGTCACCTAGTCAAACCAACCAAGCATAAAAAAGGCAAAGACAGTTGTTTTTCTCCAAAGTGGTGCAGAGTTATTGCATGAAAAGACAAAATATACAGCTTTCTCAATCATGTATTCAATGTTGCATTCTAGCGATACATTAGTAGAATATTCCATCTATTCACAAAGCCATCAAGCACTTCCAGTGGCCAGAGGAGATAAAAATTCATTGATTTGTTGTGCTTCAAATTCCACTTCCATGATCGAGTTGTCTGGAAATTCAATTAAAATACTTCAATCTTTCGACCACTGTAAAGTAGCCACTGTGACATCTTGGGCAGCTCCACAATCAATTTTCCCAACATCAACTCATGGTATTCTCTCAAATTATTTTTTTCCATCACCAAATCTCCTTGCTGCCTCACTAATTGTTGCAGATTTTGCATAGTTTGTGGCAGCCAGCTCGAACTCAATTGTGTCACTTGCCCATCTTTAGCATTCTAAGTCAGATAAATGGAGAAATGAAATGTTTTCTTAGTATAAAAACCCAATACAGTGAAAGCATGGCAAATAATAATCTGAAGCAATCATCACATGTGTGCATCATTTAAATATTGTCACGCGCCAAAACAAACAGCACTTTCATAGTATTACCAAACAAGTTAATTTGCTGTGAATGCTAAAGGTACACAATGTAAGTAATGTTGGTAGGGAGGTACATCACCAGACTGTGTAAACATAAATAGAAAACTTATGTTCACTGCTACCATGGATACAACAGTGGTGAAGAAAACTTTGAAGTCTGTTACAGATGATTCAATCTGAAATGGTCCATTTTCATTTAGCTTCTGTAATACAACAATCAATGCTCTCATGTCTACAAATGAATTCTCAAATAGACAATATTTGAGTCAAATCATTCCTAAAGAGGTGGCTTTAGGGGACATTGATGAATAAGAAAATTTTTTTTTTTCACATCTTTTTGGGACTGAAGAGGGAAGTGGGCATTTATTGGGCATGGGTGGCAGTTAGAACCAATTAAATAAGCACTGGCTAGCCGCTTTATTATGGTGTCTGTACCCTTACAGACTTGGGCCTGACCTGAGCTAAAATGCAAATTAGGTTAACCATGGATGTGCCATGTAATCCCTGCCATACTATATATGACTTGGACAAGCACATCTGCAGTCAATCCAATAGATATGAGAAAAGGCTAAGACCTTAAGCTCAAAAGGAGGCATGACAGTAGGTGCACTCTAACAGGTGGCACAATGGTCAAGAAAGCTTCATTGGTAGGCTGCTCAAAGACATCAGTCATTCAAGTTTATCAATAATAGCAAAAGGTAAAGTGTCTTTTGCCAGGGGGAATTGCATCCACAAACACCAAAGTGACAAAAAAAAAAAGGAGAAAGGAGATGATAATAAAGTCCAAACAACTGACAGAGACATTCAATGCAGGGCAATCAGCACCCATCTCCAGCCATACTTGCAAAGAGCATTGCACAAAGAGATTGAGTATGAGACATTTGCATAAGCCACTAATCACATTTACCAACATGAAAAGATACAAATCACCTAACCCCTCGTGTGAGAGCCCAAATGTCTGGGCTTCTGGTGGTGGATCCATCCATCCATCATGCCCACTTGATCTGTTCAAGGTTTGAGGACAATGACAGATTTCAGGTATCTGATATGGCCAGCACAATCCATGGATCTCAATCCAATTGTGCATCTGTGGGATGAACCTGAGAGATACATTTTCCATAATGATCTTCTGCCTACTTTCCACTTTGCGCTTTGTTGCAATCAACTAAGCAGGCAATGGCCATCAAGTCTCGCCGTTGGTACCAAAAAGCTGTCCTCTCTTTATTGATGACAAAGCTAAAATGGTAATGTGCTGGCAGTTATTCCCTCTATGATGTATCAGAAGGATCCGTAAAACGGGGCTCAACATCATGTCAAGTGGGTCCAGCTGGGGTGGCCTCCACGTGGCTTCCGAGGGTAACGTGATGATTTATCACAGCTAACACCCTGATCCTGCACCAGAATATGGTAATGAAATCTGCACATGTTAAGAGAACAAGTTGCTGGAATGCGCAACTAAAACAGTTCCCTTCGAGGAGTGCTGTGGCGAGGCCCTCGTCAATTGTGATACCACTGCCCATCGTGGGGGAAAAGCCAGATCACCCCGGCGGTAAGTCGTCTGGCTGGTATCGTTCACGGTATTTCATACAGAGTTGGAAACACGAGGCTGGTTGGGTGTTGGATCTTTAAGTGGTCTAACCCCACAGGACCGACCAGATAGTTGGAACAGGAGTAGGGGAAAGACAGTAAGTTGTGCACCGAGTCGGTCCGTGTCGTTACGATCATCGGCATGGACGAGACCTCTAGTGTCATGCATCGTCGATCCCTACAGGCCCAATCTAAGTTACAAAGCAGTGCAAGGAATAAGACGGTGAATCCCTGAGACACCTTCCAGCCATGTTGTGTCATGGCTGCTATCTAAACAAAAAAGGTGAGCCAACTATTATTAGTAATAGGTCCTAGTAAAGTGGCTAGCCAGTGTATATTCAATACAAAAATTTTAAAACTGTAGTAGTAATTCGAAAACAGATTAAATTTTGCTGATGAGAAGAAAAGATTTACTTAAGAGTTGTTTTCATATACAAATTAAGCTTCCTACACAATTTTTTTAAAAATATTTTCACACTAAAACTGCCAACCCTGAACAAATCGAACTAAGCATAAAAGAAAGTATGAGAGTAAAGCAACAAATTCCTTGGCTCTAATATAAGGCTACTAACTTCAGATTTCTATCTCAAGGATGTTAACGAACTGTGGCTTCTTCAATAATTCAGCTTTTTGAGAAAGTCCTGCTCTAGAAGGTTATTTTAGCAAGGAAATGAAGGAATGCTAAGAGCGAGTTTTATCCAAGCATAAACAGGAAATAATACAGGCCACTTACAATAAGATAGAGCATACAATATGCGCTCATGGAAGAGTGTCCAGATGGAAATGATAATCTGAAAGAAAATTGAGAGAAAAGTTAAAATTGCCGTGTTTATTAATTGAGTGGTTTGCAGTTCCAAATTAGAAAAACCTGGATAAACTCTTTAAATGATTAAATAAATACAAATTTGCAATGATATTCTCAGATGACTACATAACCCATGAATGCTACTTAGTCTCTCTTTTGTTCCCTTCCCCAATCTTAAAATGAAGTTTTTTTTATAAAATTAACAGGACATTTAAGTTTCTTTTCTCGCATTCACTGTCTCTGCATAGTACTGTGGCAAGCAAGCATTTGTATTCCTGGCCCTTGTGGGGTCTGGCACTTCCAGCTTGAAAATAGAAGTCCCTGTTGGAATACATCTGTTTAGCTGTGAGAGAAAACTCGCACCAATGGGATAGCACAAAAGGAACCACGTCATGAGAGGTTCACCAATCCCGCCTTCTCCCAGTAGTAATCAAACTCAGACCATCAGGTACAGCAGGCCTGTATGCTGCGTACTCAAGCATCTGCTGTGCATTAACCCTTTAAATGTCTAGCGATAAATTCAATACGCAAAAATTCTGCAGAAATAAGGCTTAAAATTACTACAAACAATATTTGTATGTAATAATGTATAAAATTCCAGAATCAGTTTTGTTTTTTTGTTTAAAAAAAAAAGACTAACAAAGTCAGAGTCTCTGTCTCTGAAAGAAAACAAAAATTTTTTTAGGGCAACAAGTCTTACATGGGCCTGAATAAGGAGAAAAAAATCCAGGTAAGATGTTAATTGTGAACCTTCGAAACACTGCTGCTGATAACAGCAGATTAGTTTTATCAATGCTGGAGATATAACATTTTATCACGTTTCAGTAGTGGCGATTAAGAGTAAGAGGTTTCCGAGTACACCATTAATGGTCAAGTCAAAAGGTTACACTCCTTCCCCCCTTTATTATTATTACTACTACTACTTCTTAGATTGCAGATGACCCTGCAGCTATTTCTTTGTGATGTACTTCAATGTCCTCCTTACTCAGGTTTTTAAAACAGTCCAGCTCTACAAACAAAATGTAGATTTATTATTGTTATTGTTATTCTAGGCAAGATGCGTGCCATGAGAAGTATTTGTGGAGGAACAGATCTCCTGATGTACCAAGAAAAAAGAACAGCCTAACAGCAGCATTGAATTTCATGAAACAAAACTAGTAAGGCAATTTCTCACAGTGTCAGACCTGTGTTCCAGTGTCCTGGAAGGAGTTACATGAAATGACAGGTCTCTGAAGACCTAACAAGAATTAAAATCTGAAAATATGGAATTTACATAAATGAACAGCATTTGTCATGCAGAAATTCCTGTGAACTATCAGACTTAATAATTTAATGCTAACTTAGTCACTAATGTGGAAAAAGTAATTTCAAAAGCAGCTAACATTCATCTTTAATAAAAGTTGGATCTGATATAAGCAGATCATAAATAGTAGTTCTAAAGTCTGCATTTTTTAAGATTTTTACTGCTTCTTCATGACTTTGGTTTCAAACTAGCATATGCATTCATGGCTGGATCAGTCATGTACATGAAGTGGACTTCTAATCTTGTAATGGTTAGTTCCATAAGGAATTTTCATTTCTACATGCAAAAGATAAGAATCAAGTATATAAAATTATAAGCATATCACAATTTTTGTAAATATTCTCTGAAGCTTCATTTTTTTTTTAAAATTCTTTTATCATGAACCATAATAGTCTGAATCCTTAACCACAAGCATAAGCTACGTTGTATGATGCAGAAGAATATCATTTGGCCATTGCCTACTTACCTGGCTTCTTTAATTTCATCTTCGTTTGTCGACCTGCATGTAAATGTTTCGATGTATCCGAGAGAACAGTTATATGTTCCAGGAACTGGGGAGCAAGCAGCCAAAAAGTGTGGTCTTAGTCTTCCTATAGACAGTTTTGCAATCTGCGTTGTCAGCTGGCTCATGGTGGCTCCAAACAAGAACACACCAATGGTCTTGTAAAGATTGCCAACAACGGTAGGAACCATCATTTTCTTGTCTCCAACAACAATAGTGTACTCTACAGTTCCCTTTCTCTTTGACATCGCTTCACCAATGATCATCTGAATCAAATAAACAAATTAGTAAAGCACAGCATTAAAATAATGAAAGCCACCATTTCCAGGAAACAAATTTCAATAAAGTTTTTTTTTTATATCTGTTGCAAAACAAAGATGTATGGTCTTAAAGCATCTACTTACAAAGACAATGGGTAAACCCAGCCCGACAAAAGCACACACCAAAGTAGGAATGGTGTCTTTCCGAAGTGGGTACATAATACTTTCATCACTGCAGTAGAATCCTCGTTGAAAAGGCTGGCCAACCATCATTAGCAGTAACAAGGGTAGGCACACTGTTATGGAGAGAGAGAGTAGAAAAAACGGTTAACCAATAAATAAATAAAAATGTTGTGGTAAAACTATTTTCAACTTTTAAATGACAGAAAGAAAAACTTACTAAGGTAATTAATGGGGTAAATGTGTCGCTCCCTTTTAGTCACATCCATTTTAATGTTGTTGCCCTAAAATCCCTTAAAATAAAAAAAAAACCTATCTATACTAATATATATTTCAGGTTGTTCTATTTACCTACATCAATATTGGTAATAAACCCAATCTCCAAGGCAATCATTTGGAGCATTTCCAATAACAACATTGATAGCATCAGTATCTTAAGCTTCACCAGGGTTACGATAAACAACAACATAACACTGAAAATTCATCTAGGGCATCATGAATAACAGCACTACAGCTTTGCCATCTCACCTGAGCATATACAAGCATGACACACCAGTCAAAAAATGGACATATATCAAGGTAGACATTTCAGGGGAGGGGGTGTTTTTTTAATTAGAAAAAGAAAATTTATGGATCCATCTTTCTCTGCATTTTCCTCCCGTTCTTCTTCCAACCTACATAATGAGGTCATAGGGCATCTACCAGAGGAAGCCCCCTGGTGTTAGTTTCCTAAACCAAGCAGAGAACAACAGGGTGCTAGACATTAGCTTAAGTCCCTACTAGTGGCTAACTGGTGAAAAAGAAACCTTGCAAAGATATGTCAGATAGAGATTTGAACTAGGGCCCTCAAACATGGTGGACTGGTCCAATGGTATTCTCTCCCTTTACTATCAGATTTCTATTATTATTATCTGATTAAAGATTTTGTGTGATGGTTTTTTTTTTAGATTTCTGGAAACTTATATTCCTAGCAGCAAAAACTGATAAATCATCATCATCTTCTGAAGCATATGCCTGGTCAAGTTTGTCGATATTCTTCATTGTTACCAGAAACAGACCCAGTCAGAACTATACAGAATGTCAGAAATCCAAATAATAAACCAAGTAAATGGCAGGGCCCATAGATTTGACCATTTACCGTGATCAGAATGTTTTAAAAAAATGTTGTGTCAAGACAATGAATGCAGTCAGAAAAAGATGTCATGAAGTGATGAAGATAAGCCTGCTAATACTGTAAAAGCAATGGTCACAAGGAAACTGATTTTCAGTAAATTTGTATTAATTTTTGTCATAATGTTTTGCTGTTTTTCTTTCATGCTAGTTCACTGGAGCTATACAAAAAGCAGAAGCAGACATTCCAAACCTTAAATATTTCACTTGTCAAAAAAAAACACAAAAAAATTAAGCCATCTCCAACAGGTGTCTTTTTTTTTTTTTTTTTTAATTGAGCCAAAAAGATCAGGTGTTAGGTGGCAGAGACATTCTCTATTTACCTATACAGCTGCTGACCTTTGGCCCCCATGCTGTCAGGAAGAGTAGGGGCAGTCACAGCAAGTAGAAAGTCAATGACCCCACCCTTCACTGGCCAATGTCAGCGACTTATCACCCTCAAGCTGACTAATAACTGCCGCAGAGCAAAACCAAGGACCATAAAAGGCCTTCAAACAGCTTGAAGATGTTTTTATATTCAAGTAAATAAGGAATATCTATCAAAACACCGGATGTTCTTGTCATAAAACAGTGTGCTGCTGAAGAATTGAAATTGTTATTGAATAAAATATTTTTTTAATACCGTGGAACAATCGATACTAAAGTAGTTAGTTCGTTTCCTTAAAAGCTGTTCCCTTTCATGAATTTTCACTATCTTATAGGATGTACAAAACCTATTATACTAATTGTACATTTGTAACTAAATATACCGCTTTCTGCCACAATAAGACACGTTTTCTTTCATTTTAAAAAAAATGGTTTGTTTTTATGTTAGATAAGAACATGATATACAAAACAAAACCCTCCATTTTCTTATTTACACTTTTCCCAGTTTTTGATTCACTTAAAGTCATTTTACTTCAACTGTAACAACTGACAGAACTGAAATAACACCCCTAGTAGAGATGAGACAGTCTGGAGTCAATCAGAACTAAACTTATTTTTGAGAAAACATTGGTTCATTAATCAGGTTAATTGGAAAATCCTCAATAGCTTTCCAGTCATACCTTAATGATCATATTTTAATAACCATTTTCAGAAACAGAAATCTCAAAATGTTGACCACTTGTAACATTCTGTAGTAATTACTCAGTAAAGAAAACAAATGGGTTTTCAAAACACGCAGCTAAGATTGTATTATTTTACATCTTGTTAATTTTAAATGAAAAGATTTGATAACCTAACCACCAAGAACAGCACCTATGAATTTCTTAAGCCAAGTGAACAGGTCAGTTACCAAGTCTTTTAACACTGTAATGAATTACAGTTGTGCGGAATGCTTATTTTCTAAACATATTCAACGTCCATTCAGTAGGTATTAATTTTCTGCTTAAAAGGCAGAAAAGCAAGTCTATACATACCCAGAGTACATTCAGCAAAATATGGGAGGGTCATCCAAGTTGGTTTAGAAAAAAGCCTTATTCATTCGTTTTGGGTTATACTCTAATTTACCACCATTAATTTATTCTGTTCATGATGGACAGATCCTATTCAAATCGAAACAAGCACACGAGTTAAACTGTGAAATACGTCAGGTCAGACAAGACAACAAAAGATCCAGAACACACAAACGTAAATAGGAGATATTCTGAATTAAGCTTCACAACAACTGTTAATGGCGAGTGTGGAAGATGACAGACAGCACCAGAATTGTCTTTGTTTTTTCTTTCAGATAACTGGTCATTGGCTGGCAAAAAAAAGAGAGAGGAAAAGGGAGCAAGGGTACAAAGAGAGTTTGTCATTTAAGTAATAAGCAAAATAATTCATTTGCTTTGATATTAAGCAAATTGCTATTTCCAAATCCTCCAACACCTGGACAATGGATCATTATAACTGAAGACCAATGCAGATAGTAAACCACACAAACAAACATATTTATTTTAGAAAATAAAGCATTTTAGGAATCTGTTAATTATAAACCTGTATCTTCTTTGACAAATGATGTTAAATTGGATTGTGTGGAATTACAACCAGGCTGGTAATTAAAGTGTTGATACAATGCAGCACAACCAAACCTGGCATAAGCAGCACTAATGGCATACAGAGTATACATCATAAACTCAAACACGGTAATATTTACAAGAAAAAGGAGAAATAAATGTGTTCCCATATTTAGTTGCTTATTTTTGGAGAGTCAGCATTCAGAGCAATGCATTGTGAGAATGTTTCTTAATTATTAACAGGAGGCAGCTGAATCATTCTTTACACAGCCCTGCTTTAATATATACAAACTTTTCTTCTTTTTCTTAAGAAAACAATTTAAGATCGCTGGAATAATACATTTTCTGAAAACTGACATGTCATCCATGTCCGCAGTGCTGCTTGGCAATCAATAACACGCTCCCTCTGCGTCTGTGTGTTTTAACCCTTTGAGGTGTATATCCACATATTTACAAGAAATAGATGGGATTCTTCTTTCAGGATCAACATAAGTATGTATTTCTAAGGTTTCACGAGATTATTTAGTCAGGATCACTAGCCACTTCTCCTAAACATACTGAGGTGCTCCTTGAAGGGTTAATGATGCTGAAGGTAAAAATTAACAAATGCAGCACTCAGGGAAAGTTCTCTTAATGAGGAAAATTCCAGCATGTAGTTGATGATGAAAAATGTTTGGCAAGTCAACATCCTTGACCTTATTGTTAAAAAATAAGATGGAGGGAGGGAACTTTCCTTTTTTTCCTTTGACGCAACACAAACTAACAATCTCTGCAGCAGGAAGAATTTGAAGGTTCAGATCAGAAACCCTACCAACCAGTTTACCTTCATGGTTAAATAACTAGTTTTCCATGTAATGTGTTTGTAATATTTTAAAAATTACAAAAACCTACATGAAGAACCGTCTGAAGTACTGTTAGGATTCAGCCTATTTGCTTTTAACTCCGGCAACAGCTGACCAACCAGCTCAGGATTCTAATCACATGATGCTTAAAGAAAATGCGTGCTTTTTTTTTTTTGAAAACTTCTAGATTTGAGCAGCTGACAGAAATAATCCATTCCAAAAACGATGCTGAAAGCTGTATGAAGCTGATATTATAGAAAAAAGATATTTAATGCTGTTTTTTTTTTTAAAACAAAACATGCTAATCAGATCACAACATTCGGTCTGCATTAGAGATTAATTCTGATTTTATGCCACATAACATTCTCATAGGTTTTTCATGTTTTGATATCCAAGAAACAAATCATTTTAAAGCTGAAAACAAAAATCTTGACTCTTACAGCAGCAGGCCTTCGGGTCAGCTAAAGGAAGTTTAGGAAAAGAAAGGCAGAGATAAAACAAAGCACATACACCCATGCTTCTTATGTTATGGAAGCACTGCTATATGTATCCCATCACTATGTTCTGAACAATGGAACTGGGAAATTACAGACCATAAGAAAATTTTTTTTTATCCTAAAAAAATTGTTCATTTAAGCATTAATAAAAAATTGTTTGAATCATGTTAAACATAATAATCCCATAAGCAATACAGTTTTGTAAATATGACAAGCATTCAGCTGTCATATATATAAGCAAATGCAGATTTAAGGATACAAAAAGCATAAAAATGTTAGTTCAACAAAGAATCATCATCACCAGACCAGTGAATCTGTAGTCAGAAACACTTAGCAGACTTTGAATTCTGAAGACCTTTATACATAGATCACCTTTAAAATGATCAGGTTTTAACCAAAGTGATTCAAAGCTAAATCTGTCTCCTTACTCAGACGTCTTTGTACAGATCATAAATTATAAAAGCTTTCTATCCATCTTAGTGATATTTCATGTCAACAGCATAAAACCAAGATTATGGGTTTTATCAGAGCTGTCAGCCAGCCATAAAAAGGTATCTATTTAAATACAAGTCATTGGTCAGACCAATACTGAAGTACATCATGCAATCAAAGAATTCTTACTATATTTAAAAATATGCATGGAACTACAATAAAGTTTTATTTGTAAGGCAAATGGTATGGATAATTATACTAGGGTCATTTAAATGAAGCCCAGCTAAAATGGCATTTGATGGTAAAAATTAATATGTACATAATTTTGGCAGACAGAGTAGATCAGCATCACTAAGCTTTTCGCTGTAGCCACAGAAGCTAAATTGTTTAAAGTGATAATCAGACATCAGAAAGGTTTTTCGATATCAACTAGTGAATTCATGGAACATTTTACCTAGAAACATTGTTGAAGCTGGAAGTTTAAATAAATAATTTGTTTTAAAATCCTGTGGTAGACGTAATAAATAAAATGAGAGAGAAGCATTTCTAAAGTTGCTTCCTGCAGGTCGGTTGCTCGAAACTCTTTTACATGTTAACAGAAGCATGCACACTGTTGGAATGCATTTCAATTCTTCCACTGGTGGGCGCCACTTATTCTATGTGGTGTCACCTTTGACACCTTTTCTTCAGTGTACATAAGACCGCAAAGCTAATGGTTTTCCTGCAGTGATGAGTGCAAACATCGTTTCTCTCCAAAATGGAGTAGCATACATAGACTCAGCTAACTAACACTGGAAATGGTGCACACAAATATATGGAAACCAAATCTTTTAGGTACTTTAACGTAATGTTCCAGCAACCTTTTTGTTTTTTTTTTGGATGGTACCCTGATGCCAAATAAATCACTCTAATTCATTTCTAGAGATGGAAATTACTTATTTGGGTGAATATATAATTGTTTGGCTAAAAAGAAGAACATCTGCTTATGTTTGCCAGTAGAGGCTTGAAAGCTGGTATGCAGCTGCTGTGACAAACTGCGGTGCCTCACAGAGACTGATGATGATGAGGTCTTAAAGGAAAGAAAGCTAATAAAAGAAAAAAAAAATTTCAAAAAACTAATTGGATGTGTAGCCAAATGTTAATCTTCCAGTGTTCAGTTAGTCAAGTTCACAGAGAATCAGCTTCCTCCTGCAGAGCTTAACAAGCAGTCAGCTCTATAATGGTAGGAATCTCAACATCTTTGTCATCTTTAATTCTTCATAGTTTTGGTTTGAATTACAGAAGTTACTGGCAGATTTCAGAAAGTTTAGTTTGGATCAAAAGGCAAAAAAATCTTGTGTCAGGTTGTTTTTTTTTTAGGGTATAAGAAAACTCATCCAACCAATCATAAACAATAACTGCAACTTTAAATACCAGATAATCTACATGTAATTTATAATTAAAAAAAAAAAAAAACATTTTAGTTTCTAAAATCAAAACTAACAAAGAAAACAAACAAACACATTTATTCTTTAAACAAATTATCCTAATTTCTACAACAAAAAAAAAAAAATAAATTGTTTGGTCATGTGTTTTTTTCCTGCTTTGTGCTGATACTGCAGCATCTCAGAGAACTGAGCAAGATCAACAAGATTCTTGAGCCGGAAAATCTCTTCCAGTTGTTGGAGACTTATAATGATGAGAAGATAAATGCACTAAGACAAATGCCAGCCATTAAGTTTATTTTATCCTCATGGTTCAGCAGCAAGATTAGCATCCAACAAAATCTTTAAAGAAGAAGAAAGGATTTAGATTAAGTGAAATATCAAAGAAAGAACATTTTCTTTTAAAATTAAGATTAGAAAAAAGTTTAAATGTTAATTAAGTGAAAAATATATAGAAACTCATTTTTGTTTCTTTTTTAGCATTTTCTGAATTTCTCTTTTTTAAAAAAAAAATAATTTGGTATTTTAACTCTTTGAAGAGTGTGTTTCCTTAAATATTCTCCTCCCCTCCCTGCCTGGCCTACAGAAGTGATCCACCCATGCAGGAGAGAGAGTTTGGGAAAATAAATCAATTTAATTAAGACATTTCCTCACTTGTTAATCATCTAGGGGGCTTCCTGCAAGACCTTGGAAACCTATATATAGGAGATTACTGTGGGATCAACATCCCCACTCTGTAAATATGCAAGCACAAAGGAATTTAAAACAAAGCTCCTTTTACCTCCCAGGTGTTCTCTTCTCCCGTTTAAGTTTTAAATAAATAAAGTAAAACAAGACTGAAGATCGATTATTGGGTGATGATCGATAAGCAATTTAAACTATGCAAGCTGGTGGAAAAGATAACCACTACCATAAGCTTCATCTGCTCATGTGAATAAAAGATGGTACAATTGTTTTCAAGCACTACAGGCCCAGATATTAAGCAAATAAATTCAAAGTTTGTTACTTAGCCCTTTAAATAGAATAAATTTTAACAAAATAATAATGATAATATTTTTAAAGGCTTAAGTTAATCAAGAGGCTGCATTTTCAAGTGTAAAAGAATAAAAAGCAAGATCAGTTATCTATAAAATCAAATTAAATTCCTTTCTACCAGATACACATGAAAGTGCTGCTATTTTCTAGCTGGCTCCTTTAACACCCTGCCCTAAGAAGCGCCAAGAATGCTTGCATTAGTTAATTGGGGTTTTATTTATTGTTTCCTCTATAGATCCAACAGGAAACTCAGACTGGCTGGCCAGCTGATGACCAAGCTCCTGTTTACAGTTTCTATATCCTGAACACCAGGAAAAGGGACAGGGTCAACAACTAAATGACAGCAATCTGTAGGAGTGAATCTCTCTTCTCTTCTGTTCTTCTCCCCTTGGCCCTGTTGGTTGTTTATTCTTAAATAGGGGGAAGAAAAGTTTGTTTTGTTTGTTTTTAAAAACTTAAAGCATGTAGTTAGTGGCCAGTAGTGTACGTCTAAATAAATGGATTTATTCCATACAAGCATCGCTCTTGTCTACAGGGATAAAGAACATACCACAAACAGGAAAACCTTTTTATTTTTGTTTTCCTCCCAATTATGGCAAAGGAAAAAAAATTCAGTATTCTGCACTTGATAATTTATCAGTTATTCTCTAAAATAGAACTACAGTGGTGGCCAAAATTATTACACTGTCTGAAAACTCTTTTTTTAAAAAAAAAATTTAATCCAATCAAGCATTTATATTTATTTATATTTATATATATTTATTCGCACACACACACACACACACCCCCATTATACTTGTGATATAAAGTACTAATTCAGTTACAGATATTGCAGTGAGTTCTGTAACAAAACATCTAATACATTTTAGTCAAAAATATTGCAAAGGGTGGATTTGAGATTTACTGATCATAGTTTCATCTTCACAAGAAATTACTCCTTAACCCTTTGAGTACACCTGAATATTTACATGGAGTGAGTATTGATCCCATAAATATGTTTCCAATGCTTTGTGGGCTATAGGAAGCACAAACTCCTTGAAGGGGTAAAGAATGCTTTTCATAAAGAGGCTGATGGATGCTGGGATGAGGCCTGATTGGCTTTTATGCTAAAAACGTTTTTTTCATTATAAATATATTTCAGTTCTTTTTTAACATAAGATGCAATAATTCTAGCTATCACTGTAAAATGATACTGTATTAAGCATTAGATATTTAGCTAACAAATTCCCTACCATTATATTCATCTATTATCTAAATTAAATTAAATGGTTTCTGGCTAACCAAAGTTGTGAAATAATTGAATTATTTAGCAGTTTTACTTTTGCAGTAAGGTATTGATTCATACACTTTGGCAAGTCCATGCAATACAAACGTCAATCTCTCTTCTTACTTCATGTGCCGAGTCTCAATAAATAGAGTGTTTCAAGAAAAGAACAGCAACAAAATTAATTAAGATTACTAATTTAATACATAACTTCATGTATAAATATGCAGACCACCAGACAGCACGCTTACTGCACAAAATCTTACTTGATCATCTATTTTTGGGGATGAAACTTGCCTTCTCACGTAAATTGATATTCTTAC
Source organism: Nautilus pompilius (assembly GCA_018389105.1). Classification (NCBI taxonomy): domain Eukaryota; kingdom Metazoa; phylum Mollusca; class Cephalopoda; order Nautilida; family Nautilidae; genus Nautilus; species Nautilus pompilius. Next base: position 483,897 of record JACATO010002729.1, read on the forward strand.
CATGAGTGGTTCTGCTGCAAAACTTGTTTACCGACTATTTTAAGGATTCAGTAAAGTACATACAGTGAAAAACACACTTCCTTTAACCCTTTGGAGACAATAGGTTTGGTCTATTAACCCAAAGCTAGTAAGCAAAAAAGACAACACAGCCAATCTTTCAGACTCGCTGAATGGTCCCCTATAAAGAGCAAGAATCGATCAGCAATATGGCCTTTCGATAAAGCAACATCCTAGTAAATCAATGGTAGCAGTCAGCTGTTTGTTCACCATTTCCAAAAGTGTCCATCTTCAACAGGTTAAATTACTGTCTGTCAATCATGTACTCACAAACAATAAGGTTTTAATGTCCCTCAGTTTATATTTAAATATTTCATTAAATATAAACCATCTCAATGTAAGAAATAATATGTCAAAACTGTTACAAGTCAAACCTATACTTGCCACTTATTTAAAGGGGGGTATCTTTTGTAGAATGACAAACAAAATGTCTTACTTTTAGAGCCATTATCCTATCCTATTCAAATAGAGATTTGAGCTTTCTTCTTCTCAACTGGATGATTGAATGCATCATTTATGGTGGTGGTGGCAGCATTAATAACCTGCCTATGCTGTGTTAAAAATCACAGCGTGAATACTAGATATTCCCATTTTTTTTTTTCATCAACACCCACAAAAGCCTCATCAAACACACATTCCCTGAATACATACACGATTGAGTTTATTTAAAGTACGTGATCAATAAGGTTGCCATGAGCAGCTGTTCTAATCCTTTGTCATACATGTATAGCGATGTTATCATGATGTAAGTCCACTGGGTAGAAAAGTAGTTTGAAGCTCTGGTAAAATCCTTAAATCTAAGGTAAAAAACACAGAGTGAAATTCTCTCCAAAATCCAAAGAAGTTCTATTGGAATTTGGATCCTTATACTAAGCATGTCAACTCCTCCTTACAATCTTTTCAAGAGCAAAGTCATGAAAGCATCTTCTGGCTATGTTAATGTCAAGTTCCCCAAAGAAACTCTCCCTATTATTTCACATAGGTATTTGTATTAGAGAATCTAATCAGTGCCAAAATGATGTTCTGAAATTATAATAATTAGTTAATTCTCACTGATGTGTACAAAACCACAAAACTTAACTCAGAACTATCTGTTTGAAGGTCCTGGCATATAGCCACTCTTCAGCAGTGTTGTGATTAATAACCATTAATTATTGTTTTCATGTTTCAGATCTCATTACTCATTAAAAGGAAACTAACCAAACTAATCAGCCCTATCAATTGTTTGATTGGTTTTCCTATTACGCACAAACCAGTGCATGTCTGCAAGGTAATTGAAGAAAGGGTTCATTTGGCAAAAGTTGTCATAAGAGAAAACAATGCTTGGTTTATTGTTGTTGTTTTCTAATGCAAGTTTATATGATGGAGACAAACTCTGGTAAGGAAGTGGATAAATAGCACTGTCCATCCTCACCGTGAAAGGCTGGCTCCACAGACTTTGGCGAGGCAGAGAAATGACTGGCTTGCATACATTATACATCTTTTATCAGAGACCCATTTATTTCTAATGCTAGATTTTATTGTGCAACTTTAAAAAAAAAAGTTGCACAAAGGATGTCAACCATAAAAAGCAAACAAACAAGCAAGCAATTTTATCTTCAGCATTAAGCAAATAAAGAAATGCCACTCACAAATAAAAGGTTCAAATAAAGCACTTCGTGGTAGAGCAGACTCTGTGTGTAATATAATGCTATTTATCAAGTGTATTTTGCCTAATACGTAATACTGCCGGGAATCCAGGCACACAAGATTAGGTGCATCTTTATATTTCCATTTAAATATCACATATTCCATTTTTAACGGATGGAAGCTGGCTAATGGTGATAGAAAAATATAAACTATAATACTGCGCTCATTCTCTTTTGCAAAAAAAAAACTTCTTTATTTTTGGCAAGATATGCACATTTTATTCAACTTCCTCCAGCTTGCTTTCTGACGACTCTCATCACCACTTCTGAGTTGAATTTCAAAATAACCAACTTTTAACCTTCATTTAAAGGGGGATAAAAGCATGGTTGGGTACCACCACCCCAGTGGAACATATTAAAAGTGACCTCCCTTCACCAGAACAGCACCATTATCATAAGTCAGCGGGAGGGGGCAAAAGGCAATCTCCAGGCAAATGTTCTCTCACTTGATCTTCAAGCAGCATATTTCTATCTGATCTCAGAACATTAGCAGCCTACAAAGGTTTCATCTATTTTGATTTTTATAATGGAGCCGTAATTTCCACTAGAGGTAGATTAGGAGATTTACTTACCGGCAGTAAATAATTCCGTACATTTTAATAATTCAAAATGTCATCTATTTTTCTTTAAGAAAAATTAACAACAAAGATACTACCTTAATATATATAGGGATACTTTTATGATGATTATCTATCTATGAAATTATTCTGTATTAAAATTAGGCTTTTTTTTTTAAAAAGAAAATTTAATATATAAATAAATTTATAGATATGTAATATAAAAAATCTGTAATTTTATTTAGACATGCATATTTCATGTTTACCTTTATTGATCTTATAAGCTGCTATATACCTGCTTGCTAAAAGCTATAGCTCGAAGCTTCATGTACAGACAAGACTGACTTGATAGAAAGTAGAATGAAGTTCTTGAACAAAACATTTTGTGTGTTCTTGATGATGTACTATTTTTTTTAAAAAACTGGTTCATTACTTGTATTTTGACTTCATTTACCTTAATTTCTTTGCCAGCTGGTCCCATGTCTAAAAAACAAATTTCTAGTTGTGGTTTATTATTTCTTTTCTTGAGCAGTAGCAATATGAGAGAGAGGTTTTTCTTTTCTCAAGATGCCCAAGATTACATATCCACTCTAGGTGACCAACCAAAGGCAGAGCCGAAACTTCACAACAACAAAAAAAACACACACAAAAAACATTATTACGGTTGCTTTTCTTTTCATCTTTCTTGTCTTGACTACTTTCAGTGTGAAATTTCCATGACAACTAGTGATGATTCAGCAGACCATGATTAGCATAAAAGAGTGCCTGCAGAAAGTTCTCAGCAGTTTTTATCTAAAGGGTAAAAGGGATGACTTATTCATAGAGTTCAATTGCCAGGGGTACATATGCTCAGAAAGTTTAAAAGCAGCCGCCGCCCTAAGGCCAGGAGAATTCTCTCACACATTACATTACATGACAACAAAAAAAAAAAGAAAAATTTTTTTTTAATTCTCATTGCTTTCATCAAGAAATCTTTAAAACAAAACCAGGAATCTGTTCATACACAACAGAGACATTCAGTCGAAACCAAGCTGAAACTGTGTTGCTGTTCAATGGCATCCAGCCAGGTTTCACTCGGACACCCCTAGTATATTTGTTGTTGTAAACAAAAAAAATTGAGAGAAAGTTTACAGTAATGAATTCTCATTAAAGGAAAGAAATATCGATAGTGTATAAAAACCATTATGAATGTTAACGCCAATTTTACTTATAGAATCAATAGGTACATGGTAATGCTGCCGAGGGGCCTTGAACATTCTAAAATTATCCCAAACACTATTTGCTTTCGACAGAGCTTAGCACTTTCGTTCTTCTGAGTGTTCATCATCTAATGATGGATTTATTTCGAAGGCTGCATTATCAGCAATTGGTAGGAAAAAAAAAAATCAATAGAAGCTAAGAGCAGGCCCAGTGCAAGCAAAAAATCAATGCATATCCAAACTACTACAAAGTAATAATTACATTAGAAAATAAAACAACTTGGCTGAAGGGCAGATTGATCTGTTTTGACCTCATGCGATATGTAAATTAAACAGTGAGATGAAAGAAAAAGATGATGAAATTTCTTCGGAGTAAGAATTTCAGGTAAAACATGCCAAAACTGGTTTATGGAAAAATTGCTTCTGAGCTTATATTTTTTTTGGCCCACCTCCAAATTCCATTCAAATTTTTTAAGTTTATACAAAAAATATTATCGTCAGTTTAGTTAGTTAACACACTGTAAACCATTTAAGGCGACAGTTGCAATGCACTACCCTTCAGATCTGTATTAAAAGTCAAGCCAGAAGAGCTGTGTGACACGCAGTAGCTTCCTTGTTAACCCTAACCACCTTGCGAGGGCAAGTCCATACATCGTCCCAACTTCACGCGTTCAGTGCTGCAGCTGCGCTGACTAAACACACAGCCAGGACAACTGCACATAGTGACTGGGACTGCCAGGCTGGTGGCATAAGGAGACAAAAATGACTTGGTGTACAGAGGGTTAATTCATCCGCCTAATGGCACACACTGATATTTTACAAGACCAAATTCATTTATACGACAATTAGGAACATCTGCCTCATTGTTTCTGGTGCACTGTAGGTTATCAAAAGTCAACTGGAAAAGGTATTCTCACATTTTGCTTAAACATCAGTGTTGTTTTGTTTTGTTTTAAGAAAACTGTGGGCCCAAGTCAGATGACAGGAAAGGCAGGTCAGGTCTGTTCTAAGTGAAAACAGATCTCTATTCCCAAAACCTGTCAGTTGGTACAGACTCCTCTGCCTTTTAAACAAAGGCAACAGTGGAGATCACTTTCTACAAAGTTTTAATGAACAAAAAACACCAGCTCTCCTCCATTACTCTGCAGCTTCTTCCTGTCCATTTAAACAAAGCTCTGAACTTAGAACATTGATAGCTACATTGGATGGTTAGGGTGGGGAGGCAAAATGGACAGTGGTAAAATAATCTGCTTTTGTAAGAGATCTGGATGGAATCTGGCCATTCAAATGACCCTGATCAAATAACAGAAACCAGATAGCCCTTCCCCATCTGTTGATCACAGCACATTTAGGTTATTTCTCTGCATCTGTTTAATTATTATTATTATTATTACTTTGGATAAATGTCCTCACAGCTTTCCTTCAAAGTTCAGCTGGTAAAACACAGGACAGTAAACATTCCAGAATTGTTTCCCTCCACTTAGCAATGTGTTACTGCTCCTCCAAGAAACCATCTGTGGTGCAACATGATGCTCTGATGAAGGAAGCTTTCACCACAGCCAGCCAGTCTCAGTCATCAGTAGTTAGCCTTAAGTATCCAACAGCATCTGTCCACAAACACATTTACCTGAAGAATCTAACACATGCACACATATGGCAAAGTCTCTCTCTTAAGAAAGCAGTACAACTCTAGGTTTGTACTTCATCGTATGTTAGACCTCCGCAACCAATCCCACATACATACGTAGAATGTAAAACATTAAGAATTATGCATCATTACTTATAAAAAGTTTAAATGAGTTCACCCAAACTTTATCAGATTCAATTTTTTGAAGAGAACAATGGCTTTCTTTCCATACTCACCTTGAGGCGTAACTTGAAAAAGAGAACTAATCTTTAATGCGTGTCAAACAGATGACAGAAGAACAGCACAAATGAAGTAAACTAACGCAGACAGACTCCTTTAAACAGTAAACATAAGTTTTTTTTTGTAAATTAACTTTATATAAACAATGTGAAATTGGTACACAAACATATCTCACACGACAAAGTTTGAATAAAGCACAAATCGATTTATATTCCAAACTCGAAGTAATAATTCATCCGTAAAATGTACATTGGGGGGTACACACGGACAGACAGACGGACGGACAGGCACACACACGCGCACACAGTAGAGCTAGCTACGATACAATGCTCAATAATTCATCAGTTTTTCACCATTTTGCACTGCTTGCACAAATGCATCAACCTCCATAGGAGTTTATCAAGATAGCTAAACTTCCTGTAGGCAAATGATTCATGTCTGCCTGCCTTACTCCTGTTTCCGTGGTATAACCTGCTTTATCTTCAACAGTATTTATAAAATGTAACAATAATTCACTTGTCAAAAAAGAAAAAAAACAAAAACAAAACAATCCAGATGCCAGGAAAACAAAGTTGACAAGTCATTTATTACAAGTTTTGGTATTTAGTTTTTAAAAAAAAAGAACAGCTTCTCCATCAACCTGATATTATGACTGGCTGTCAACTAACTATTCATTTTACCTTTTGATTAGCTACAATGATGCATCATGGAAACCAAAACCAACCTCATTCCCACGTGTAATCTTTTTTCACACACAACATTATACATTTAGGAGGCATACAAAGATGGAAAGAAAAGTTATGAAACAGAATAAATAATTCAGTATAACCAATGTGAAAACTGAATAAATACTATTGTAATGAAAGGAATTTCTGAACATCTAAGAGGCGGTCCTTGTTCGTGGTTGACAAAAAGTTAAGCTTGGAACAGTGCAGCAGCCTAGCTGGGATACTTCACACTGATGACATGGCAGTCAGCAGTGTAAGCCACATGAGCTGAATCAGAGATGCTCGCTTTCTCACTGTCTTCAAAGCAGTAAGTCTACGGTATTACCTGTGTGGACCAAACCAAGAGATTTCGAACAAGCTTAAATAGTGTACTGTTAGAAACATTCTGAAACTGAAAACACAGTTTTCCAATTAAAGACTTTGGATATTTCAAATGAAATAAGTAAATAGTTGCAACTACTAAGCAGAAAGCCATTAATGGTACAGAAAAAAGGCCATCACCATATGAGGCTCAAACACTGGAAAAGTTAAAATGACAGATTTGGTTGTGATAATGTGCACTGAAACAATTGGAAAACTATCATAAAATGGCAACAAGCACTTAGCATAGGTTCATCTACTGCAGAGCTCGAAGGTAACTTAAAATAACTTTAGTCAACATACATTCTACCTGAGACAAGACAATACAGAAATTCCAGATCCCATACAACTGCTATATAGCGTACCATCAACTATGACAAACACAAAAGCTGTGTGTTTCCAAGAATATCCAAAATTTGAAATCTCCTTCAGATTAATGATATAGGTAAGTAATGACAAATGTTTATGTAAAACAGACATGGTTATTGACAGTCCTCAGTACTCCTTTAATATACATACATACATAACAAGGTTGATAACACACCATGTGCCAACAATGCCTCCACAAAAGGTAAATATAAAAATATAAATGAAGATTTATAGCAGGTGACCCATAAGTATAGCATTTCAGCTGGAAACCTGCCTGCCACCTGAAGTAGACTACGCACCTGGTACCGGCAAACTGCCAAGAAATGTGTGTGTTTTAATGTACATATTCAATGGTGACTGCCAATAATTAAATTTTTTGAATGTAAGCAATATAAATTCATGAACTAATCTTTTAATTAGCGTGGATGCATTCTTAAAAAAAAGAAAAGATATTCAAGAGCTGAATATCACTTCTAACAGCCCTTTATATGTCCAAAAACTTATGAACTATTTTTTTTCTTCTTTTGTAAACGCTTATCTGGTTAGAAAGGAATAGACGAGGCTTGAAAACAGACAACATTAAAAGGGAAACTTCTCCAAACCAGCCAGACCTAATACTACTACTACTACTACTCCTGTCTTGACACCCAATTTGTTCAGGAAGGAAGTAGATAGATGCAACTTCTCTCACCAAAGCAAGGAAAAGCAACTAAGAATAGAACCCACTTAATCTGTTGTTTCAAACTTTTTACGTGTGGTATCCACCCCTGATATCCAGAGTAACAGGCAGACCCAGCTCACTGCCTTACAGGAGAATTCCACTGTTGTTTCCTATGCCATTTTATCCCTCTATCTCAGCTATTTCTTCCTTCAAAAAAACTATATAAATAAAATTCAAAGTAGAATAAACTTTTTAAGAAACTTAGATTTCTGTTAGATAAACTAATAGAAAAAAACTGAGGGGGTGGATGAACTCTTGTAGCAACATTACATCAGATGTTCTAAAATGATCTGCCCGCAGTCCGTGGCCTTTAAGACAAATTTCACTCTCTACTGAATAGCAACAGATTTTTTTAAACTATTTAATTAGTGGTGAAGCAATAAAATGCTAACCCCTCCCACACTTCAATATTGCATCAGACACAGCTGTGGCACTTAACAAAATACCACCAGGAATGGAAACAAAAAATAAATCAAAGATCAGAAAACTGAATTTAAAGCAAACAAAAAAAAAAATTTAATAATAATAATAATAAGTTACCAAAAATCTAGATAAGAATGGATGTTTACTGCTGATATGTTACTTACAGAAAGTAAAGGGTTAATTCAGGCATTTCGCCATCTTAATGGAATTAGCTAATAAAGGTGTTCTGTAAACATTTTTCTTTTTTTAAGAATTTTTTTAGCTGGCTGTGGCAGACAGTACTTCATCCATCTCTGGGACTGTAACCCCCCCCCCCAATCCTCGCAAGTGGACTCTGAGAAAATCCACACTAATTTTGTGATGCTGGTGCACTAACACACACAAATAAAAGATGACACCAAGTGCCTCCTGGAGACTTCCTAGCCAATCAGACATGGAAGTCAGGTACTCGCTATGGAAGAGGAAAACCCAGTCACAAACCAAAGGTGGCAAAGCAATAACTAACTATCCATCTATCTCGGTCTGACTCGAGCTGTAAATGCCGGCAGCAGATCAGAAAAATAGGAAAAACAAAAATTGTATATATCCCTGTTATCATTTGCCCATGAGCAAATATGAAGAAAACTTCTAGTTGTCAGATAGGACCACCAAGCTCGTCCCACCTGACAGGCAATAAAACTAGCAGGTGGCAGCAGCAGGTTAATCCATACCAAATTACAACCCACAAGGAGGCTTATCTGAGGCTTCAGTGTTTTCATATAACACCTTACTGGTCCTTTATAAAGAAAATGGCTAATGAAGGTGATCGCAGAAACATTTGATCCATCAGCACGTCATCTGACCTTCAGAGGCCTCAATACAAAAACTAAGGAATGCTTTTTCTTTTTTTCTTTCTTTAAAGATATCGAGCAAACCAAAATGACAGTTCTGAATAAAGGAAATCACAAACAAAAATTGTTTGTTAAAGTACATATTAGAGAGAGAGAGAGAGAGACTTTTTTAATCAGTGCGTATGGATGAGTTAAAAGAACATTAGGGAAAAAATATATTATATTTCAGTTGTTGGTTTATGACTTCATTTAATCAGTAGCTGCTTGTCCTGATTTCTTTTCAACATAGCTGTAGTGGACTGGCTGTGTGGGCTGTCAAGAGAGATAGAGAGACAATATGAAGTGTGTGATCACCCCCCCCCCCCCAGGTCTTGGAATCAGTAGTGAGAGACAGGAAATTATGGGGATCCAGATGCTGCTACCTGCTAAAATCTTTTGAGGCTATCGAGGTTTGTGGAGAGGAGAGCTGCAAGGAAACTTGGAGCTTGTTCATCATCAACAGTTTTAGAAAAGGAAAGAACTGACAAAAATAAAAATGTTTTTTTTTCCCAGTCTTTTGTTACACTCTTCGTCTGTTCTATTTCCTTCAGTTGTGCGTCCACCTGTGATGGTGAGCACAAACCATGGGTTTCTGCAGGTTTAAAGGGAGATCAAATCAACTTCAAAATTTCCACAAGTTAATTACAGAAAAAGACCTAATAAAAGCTTTTCTTTTTTCTGTATGTATAGAAACATATTTATTCAAAGCTTTTAATATTGTTATAACGATGAAGATGACGGTTTAAAGCTCCAAACACATCAGAAAGAGGGAAAAGAATAATCAGTTTGATAAATGGCATTGGCATCCTCCCAAGGTAGTAGCTAGTTGGTCACCTTAGAGATAATACCAATTTAGGGAAAATCACCCTAACAGTGAAGCCACCACCTTTAGCTAGAAAGAATATACCTGGACTAGAAGCATTCAGGCAGCAGTTCTAGAGATTACCTGTATTCGATTCCAGAACAACTGGTTTTTCAGGTTAAAAAAAAACTTGTCTAATGAAAAACAAGTACATCTATATAAGAGAGAGATACAAATTTAAAGATGGCAGTATTTGAGTGATAAGGGTGAAAGTGGTAATACCACCAGCCTGGTCTCTGACCCACAGCGACCAATGGATCTAGATAGCTGGCATTTTCTAGTATACGCCTCCTTAATGTTTAAAGCAGAGATCTCATCTGCCATTTTTTTCTTCTTCTCTCTTACTCTTAGTCATGTCAAACTTGTTTTTCATTACTATGGTGTTTGTTGGCACAAGATACAGATGGTGGAGTGGCAGGAGAAATAACCAGCTAATTTGAGGTACCTAACAGTGGATTGCCTGGAGAATGGGAGCTTGTTATAAGGTAAAATACCCAGCCAGTGAGGAGGAGGAGAGGTGGAGGGCAATCATTAATCTTAGCCTTCACTAGAGAATTTACACAACTGGAGGGCAACATGGGAGAGAGAAGAGAGACAGCTGTCTCTGACATGTAAATCTTTCATTCTAAATTTTTTTTAATTAAAAGTAGCAGAGAATTGAGGGAAACCAGAAGCTTACACATGAGTGAGCAACTCAAAACCTAATAACTACGATTGCATTACATTGATTGACAATTCTTGGGGAGCAGCAATAGATGATCAATGAGCAGATAAGACTACTATCCCTAGCACAAGGTTCTAATATATTTATTTTTAAAAAATAGACTGTTTTTGTGTTGAATTTACCTTGAAAATTCCTACACTTAGGCTTCTTTTAGTTACAAATTTTTTTTTTTAAAAAAAAACTAATTCATTCAATAATAAACCAACTCCAACAGAATATACAGTTTGTCTTCACTGTGATAGACAACACAGTCCATTACGCACGTGTTAGTGTAAGACATTCATAACAACACAAAACCACTATTAATCAGGACTAAGTTACCAGTTAGTACCTGGACGGGTTTATATATCAATGCAGCTATTTTTAATAGCTGATAGCTGGTACTGCACTACACGAGTCTATCAACAATGATAAGAGTTATCATCAAATTTAAGCATTCCAAAGATAATCAAATTCTCTCCACCACACTTAAACAAGAATACAGTATTGGTTGTTATAGTATTAAATGCTTTCAGCATCATATCTGAAAGCTGTAATTTTAATTTGATAAACTGATGTATTATTATTGTATATTTAATTTAATCACAAAAAGCTTTGAACTTTATGGTAAGAAAAGAAGAAAAAAGTGCTTATATATTACAAAGTTTCACAGAGAATGCTAATAAAAACTGACAACATGTAACTTTAAGAAAATATTGTGTGGTCACAGGCAACCATGATAAGAATAGGGTGTATCATAATAAGGAATTGTAATTGTTCAGAAGCAAGCTGGTGTCAATCAATCTGGTTTGTACTTTACATTTTGTAAACCATGCTCATTCTAGAACAATTAAGAGCATTGTAACTAACTTAAAGAGTCTATTTCAATGTTCCCCCACAACAGCCTATTATAACATCACTTACACAAAGAACAGCCATGAACTTAATGCTATCAATTGTCAATAGCAAAACAAGTAAGAATTAAGAATATATATATATATCTTCTTTACCAATTCAAAAAACCCATTAATTCCCTGTTGCTGTCTGTCGTATTTCATTTGATCAAAGCACAATTCATCTCAAAGTTCTGCCCATTCAGTTTTCAAGTACTTCCATGGTTACTAGAATTAATTATGCCCTACTAAGAACGTCAGCTGGACCTCTACCAGAGATGAGTGAGACATTTTCGGTAGAATCACAAGCAGAAAGCATCAACAGACAGATTGCGAGTGGGGTGTGCTCGGAGATAGTCAGGAAGAAATAAAGCCCTTAATAAGTGTTGGTCAAAGAAGTTCTTTGCTTCCTCACTCTAAGCAAACTTAGTAAAACAGTGCGTCTTGGAAGAGTCTAAAGCTTTTGGAATTATAATCAGAAGAAATGCAAACCAGCTCATAACACTGACAAATTTAACACTACCATTTACATCGAGCAAACTTCTCTTTCACATTGTTTTCTAAAGCTATTATCTTCTTTGTCATATTTAGATATTTAATATTTATTTATGTGCTTGTAAATAGGTACACTTGAGCACTTAACCTACATTTTAGTTATACCTGTTATTACTGCTAGTGTTTTTCTTTGTGGCGTTTTCTAACTATTAAAATTAATAAATGAATAAATGATAATAATAGTGTAGTTCTTTTATCTTGCTGGGAGTAGACATTTTGTATTTCTTATTCTACACCTTACTGAACTTTCTAGCAGAATAGTACAGTTGTTATCCATTTCCTCAAGAACTGAATGGCAGGCTTTCATTAACCCACTCCATACAGGCGGAAGCACCAGGGGCAGACAACCTGCCGATATGGGTTTTATTTAGAACATCTGACAAGTTATAAAATATCATCAATCTTAAGGCCGCTCTCATTCTAGAAGTAGCTAGTTCAGTGCTTAGTTACAGACCTAGTTGATTTACTCTGGACACTAAGCCACTCCCCTTCCCTCCGATGAGAGCTTTCTGCCATCTGTACAGCCAAACACTTCTCCTGCACACTCTAACATGGAATTAGTTCAGACCATTGTCAACCAGCAAAACTGAGTCAGCCAGAAGTATCACATTTACATCAACAAAAGCCGGTGTTACTGACCCAAGGGGCTATATTTAAGCTGTAAAATTGCAGGGCTTCAGGTGTGGGGGAACAAGGATATCACAGCTTCAAACAAACCCGGTCTTCATTTTTTATTATTATTATTATTATTATTATTAAGTTTGTTGTTGTTTTTTTTTTTTTAGAGTAGATTTATGAACATGGCTGATACCACAGCGGGTAATAAACTCGGCAGATCGCAACATCAGTATCTCGGCGGAGCCCGCGGGTGGCAGTTAATTCTAATCATCATCCGACTTCTGCTCAGAGTCTCTCTCTCTCTTATATCCTTGTTGCGATATTGGTCCGTCAGTTCCCCCCCCCCCTTCCCTCCCTCCACGGCCCGGCATCACCATCAGTGCGCAGGCAGACAGCTTCCCTTCTCTCGGCGGCTTTTAATAAAGATTAAGAAATTAAAACTCACGGCGCAGAGAGAGAGAGACCCACCCACCCACGGACGGACGGACGGCGGTGGGTTCGAACCCCGGTCGCTGGGGGGGTCGGGCGATGTCGAGAGCCAAAATGAAGGGACTAGGAAGTGCACAGAAAACAACCAAAACAAGTGGTGGTAGGAGACGCTAGAGAGGAGGAGGAGGAGGAGGAGGACTGGGGATATCGCTGGCAGGTTACTAGTGGGACTGTGACTGGGGCCCCCGTCCCTGCTGCTCTAGGACAACCGGTGGGGTGGTGGGGGGGTCCTTTACCGCCATCCATACCAGCTCTGCGACTCATACCCAGCTTTCGGCTGAGAAGTACAGGCCCCGACCCCACTGGTGGTGGTGGTACTGACTGGTGGTGGTACTGGTGGTGATGGTGATGGTACAGGACGACGGTCTACCTCCCGTTATCGCCGACGACAGCGCGAGCGGACGGCGGAACCGCCGCCGAACTGGGAGGCAGGAGGGCCCGGGGGACGGGTGGGGAGCGTTCTTCTTACCTGTCAGCAGCAGCAGAATGTCCACGGCCACGCTGAGCAGCGTCTTGTGTACAGTCGCCATTTGGTGCTGCAGGAAAGGCGCAGCGAAGCCGTCGTCTACTAGCAGCCAAGGGGCGCTAACTCGTCGCAGCATAAGCTTCTCGCGCCGACGACCACGCGCGGCCATTTAAGCTCCACTCAGGTGTGCGGCTCTTTTTTGTCGTCTGCCTCGAACTCTGGGCGCTGATGACATCACTGGTCGGCAGGAAGTGGGGGGGAGGAGGAGGTGGGGTCTCGCTCGCTCGCTCGTCGTCAGTGGAAACTAGAGGAAACCGCAGCTTCTGAGAGCACTTAGGCCGCAGACAGGGGGCGGTAGTGTGGACCCTGACCGGGGCTTCTGCTGCAGGAGGTCAGCTTCAGGTGCGCGGACCCGCTACCACTCGGCGCCCGTGCCCAGTCCCATATATATATATAAAGAATATTGCTCTTTAAAGGGAGGGGGCAGCTTAGGCTTCTCCAGCGGAGGCTAATTTTCTAATAAATAAACGAACGAGGTAGATGGCAGAACTGTCTGATGAGCGCTCGGAGTTTGCTTTCCCCTTTCCTCTTTCACTTTTATTTCTGTCGTCTTCCTTTGATCTCATGAAATTCGATACATGTACAGGTATTTCTCTGTTGTCTTACAATCTTCTTTATCTTATAGTTTGTTCCCTGCAATATAAGGCATCTAAATCAGAGAGAGATGGAGAGAGAGAGAGAGATGGGGAGAGAGATGGAAGAGATAGAAATAGAGAGAGAGAAAAGAGATGGAGAGAGAGAGAGAAAGAATGGAGAGAGAGAGATAGAATAGAGAGAGAGAGATAGAAATGAGAGAGAGAAAGAGATGGAGAGAGAGAGGAGATGGAGAGAGAGAAAGAGATGGAGAGAGAGAGATGGAGAGAGATAGAAAGAGAGAGAGAGAAAAGAGATGAGAGAGAGAAGAAAGAGATGAGGAGAGATAGATAGAGAGGAGAGAGAGAGAGAGATAGAAATAGAGAGAAGAAAGAGATGGAGAAGAGAAAAGAATGGGAGAGAGAGAGATGGGAAGAGAGATGGGGAGAGAGATGGAGAGAGATAGAAATAGAGAGAGAGAAAAAGAGATGGAGAGAGAGAGATAGAATAGAGAGGAGAGAGAGAGAGATAGAAATAGAGAGAGAGAAAGAGATGGAGAGAGAGATGGTGGGGAGTGAGAGAGAGAAAAGAGATGGAGAGAGAGAGAAATAGGGAGAGAGAGAGAGATAGAAATAGGAGAGAGAGAGAGAGATAGAAAAAGAGAGAGAGAAAGGATGGAGAGAGAGAGAGAAAGAGTGAGAGAGAGAAGGAGATGGAGAGAGAGATAGAAATAGAGAGAGAGAAAAAGAGATGGAGAGAGGAGAGAGAGATAGAAATAGAGATGGAGAGAGAGAGAGAAATATATATTTTTAATATTTAAAAATATACTAGAATTCAAAATTAGATGGAGTTCAAAACGAAAGAAGGTGTTCATTTGGATAGTTCCTTTTTAAAAAAATAACACAGAATTAAAGAGAAAATCCCTCTAGAAAGACCCAACAACTACTCTGTAAGAACGGGTGGGGCGGATACGTGCCCCTGGCACCCCGCCGGCTCCGCAGCCGCCGAGACGTACGATGTAACTCGTTCCGGAGTTTGTATACGACATTACAAAAGAATGCGTTGATTATCGAAACAATTCAAACTTCCACCGACACCTACAACTGTCGCTCTCGTTTATAGGAAGTATGTTTATGGCTTCCTAAATATGTTTTCGTGAAGGACTGGGAACAAACGATAGGTTGGGTTGTCATCTGTGAAAACCTGTATATGGTGTAGGCTCCGCCGATCGAAATCCACTCTTTCCGCGCATCAGAAATATTTTGCTGATGGAACAGCCGGGTGAAGCGGTTAATGGATGCTTCGTTCAATGCTCCTCTTTCCCAGCTCCAGTTTTCCTTTGATCAGCAAGAAGTGGGTGTGGTCGGTAGGAGGTGGGAAGGAGTTTGGGGTTACTGTACACAGTGATGAAGCTTGGACGTGTGGGCCGATCGAGTTCGTGAAGTAGACGGTTTGGAGGAAACTCTGGCCTGATTCATTCACCCGATGGAGAAGCGTTAAATCCGATGCATAAAATAAGTGGATTTAATTGATGTTGGAAAGTAATAACAGGTATGGCGAGGTGGGTGACAGATGGGCCTAATATATATATCTGTGTCCCACTTCATTGTGTCTGTCTCAACAAGCGCCGCAGCCCACACCACGCCGTTAGAGGTTCGAGTTAGCGCTTTAAATATTAACTGACTTCGGGGCGCAACTTCAGACTTTGTATCGCGAAGAGTTATTTCGTGATAGTAATTGCTGAACGGATGAATCACTCGATTATTTATCGTGTGCTGTACGGTAACTCCGTCGTCTGTGGAGACAACTCAAATAAAAGACCCCTTTTAGAGGCAGAATTGAAGTGTCGCCTGGCTGGAAATCTCTCAGCTGTGCATACTTGTGTATCGTTTGCTTGTTTTAATTGTAAAACTTACTTTTGATAATAAAACGCCGTGGAAATGCTTAGTTCAAATTTTAAAACCCATTCGGTGATAATCCATGTAGTTCCATGGCAGATGGGCACTCGGGCAATCTCACGATGTGACCGGAAGTTTGCGACTTATACTTAAGCCTCGTGTGTGTGTGTATATGCATAGATGTATATTATATATTAACCCAGCATTTCGCTTTCTGGTTTACCCAGCAAATTCTTTCCAGCGACATATGTTAATGAAACAAACTCCCGCAACATATGGAAATGCAATCTGATAACATCCAACGTATACTTTACCTGATTTTAACATCACGGACGTCCCTGCCGGTCCGAACCTTACCAGATGACACCCCACACTTCCCCACACCCCAGTCTTTCTGGTAACTTTTGTCGTAAAAAGATCTTCCTATAATCCTTCGTAATCACACCGAGTTCTCCCGACACGAGCTTATCGGCCATCCCTAACCTTTGCAGCAACTTCTGAACGGAGTCTAACCCTCACTACAGAGCAAGCACCGACCAGCTTATACTTGGAGGTTTGACCACGCCGTTTAGACGTATGTCACTACTATCCATCACAGACACCTTCGGGATACATAGCTTTGGTCAGACCTGTCTTATAACGACCACCTGTTTACGAAGGCCAACATTATTTGTTATTGATTTCTTACTTATCAAACCTGTTCTAATTGATCTTAATAGTCGGGTATTGCAATGTTAGAGTATAAAACTCAGTTCCTAGCAACGATTAATTGAAAAACACCTGATTACAGAGATTGTCAATATAGCAGTCTTTAATGAAATGGTTTAATTATCATTACAATATAATTGGATTAAGAACAAAATATTTGAATAAGTTAATTTTACCTTTTTACCTTTTGATAATAATGAATCCAAAAAAGGAAACATTTCATTGTACAATTGCATCTTGTGTTTGTAATAGGTCTGTATCTATTCGTAACTTTAAATTTAATATATTTCCTCACCCTTATTTACCTGTTCATGGGTGCTATAGTAAAGAACGAAAGGGCTGGACGTGGGGAAACAGAAGAACGAGATTAATACATTATCAGGCGCGAGACCAGAAAGGCCAACTGAGCTGGAAATGTTCTGTTTTTCTGGAAAGGGGGGGATGGAGAAAGAACTAAATAGCATGAGAATTTAAAAACGGACAGACACAAATCAGCTTCACTTGGTTTTACAATTTTATCAATGAATCTAACTTCATCGAGTCGCCACTCAGCATCACATATTTTGCCGTGGTACTGTTGCTGCAGGTCTTCATCCTCGACGTCATGTCTATTCGCTTCTCGCCCTGTGACACGGGTCTCGGACACTTCTGTCCACCGTCGGCTCCATCTTTCACTAACCGATGTTAGGGGAAAATCAGTTTAAAAAAGCAACAGACTGTTGGTCTATTTCGGCATCTCGCGGTGTTCCGACCATCCGCGGGTAGCCACTTTCTCTCCAGCTTGTTGAATCCTTTTCTGTCCACATCAGATTTTCTTGCTATCTCTTTGATTGTTGTAGATTTTGCATAGCTTGCGGCTTCCGTCTTTGGCGCCCTAACTCTTACCTTTTCTACGAGCGCCCTACTGCTGCGAGAATATCAGGAACATAACTGTTATTGTAGCACGAAGACCCAGCACGGCAAACAGGGATCTGACCTAGTCATCACATCACTCAAACGTGAACTCTGGGAGACTCAAAGTGAACGTGGATGTGGGAAGGTGTAAGAAAGTATCACGAATGTGTGTTTATGGCTGGTGTGGATTTTTTAAAGGTAAAAAGAGACAGGCTACTAGTGACTTAAATTGAGACGACGGCTGTTTTCCATTTAATATCCGTAAACGCTGTAATAAAGGATCACCATGTCTAAAGTGAAGTATCCAACAGACGATAGCCACGCGCCGAAATTCTCCTAAAGAAGTGAGTGGACGTTTCTGATAGAGACTATTGGTCGGCAACCATATTTTACTATCTTAGAGGGCAGAGTGTTTTTAGGGCAATATTTAGCAACGCCATTATAGTGTACTTAGTCTAAAGGGAATATAGGTTGGGTAATGAAACAAGTTGATAGCTTGTAATGCGTGACAAGAGCATAACTGACAAAACAAAAGGTCGGGTAGCTATCGTGAAGAGATGTTTATTAAAATAAGTAACTGCTTCTGGTGGATAACTGGCTGCAGTTCTTAATAAAGCAGTCCACATCCTTTTTCTCAGATTCTGAAAATCATTTTAAGAAAGACGCCACCGAGGAAGCAGCTTATCAAGTTTATGATTGGGTGACGTCAATAAAGAAGCCTGCTGATTGGCTGGTTATCTAAAGAGTTAGATGTGTTTTTTGATTGGCTAGTTGCTGTGGAAAAAGATGCTGATTTTGTAGTGTACGAATAAGAACTAGAAAATTTAGGGGGGGATTTTTAACCCTGTTTCTAGTCGTTGAATGATGGTTAATACGGCACGCCAGAAAGTTAAGGTGCCGCCATCTGGTGCTAAGAAAAAGCATTCCGCGAATTTTACAAAATATATGCATTAATCTGAAACTGTAAATAGCCTGTCAGTAAGTCAGTACATTTCCCCATCTTTTCTCTGTGTGGGAAATTAACTTTGTGGAGATGGTGTATTGTTGGAATTCCCAGCCGAATGTGTGGTGCCGTGACAGAATCTTCGGGAGGCGGAGTTGGAGCAGTCTCAGAAAGCCTTCAGAGGCCTTGTGGACCCTCGCAGCCGAGTGAGAATCTACGGGAAACGCCTATTTCCTTCGACAACCTTGATTTTCCAAGAGTATTCTTAAACTCTCATTAATTTGGTGCGATACTGACTCTTTTTTTTTCTTTTTTATTAACTTCCAATTTTTTATTAACCACTGTTTACCCGCTAACCACTTGGGGCGCAAATGCGGCCCCTCCCCAGGTGGTATCCAGAATGTTGGAGTAAACGAGGCTGCACTACTGAACACTGGAGATTCATAAATATTTGAGATATCTAAATATATATATTTTTCCCCCTCAATTATATTTTAAATTCAGATTTTGATTTTCTTAAATGACTTCTACAGAGAGCCAGCCAGGAGCTGTATCAGTTAGGCATGTCTGGCGCTTCACCATTCGGAGCTACATATCGCCAGCAGTCGGCTCATCTCCCTCCCCCCCCAACCGAAAACTCCACTTTTCTCTTTCTGTTTCTCGGTTTTCCTGCATCATCTCTACAGAGCTTTTAGCTTGGTCCACTTTTTCGAAATTAGATTATTCCCGAACACTATATCATCCGTGAGACGTCGCATAATCGAACCACTCATGCGAATCATTTTCTTTTCCTTTTTTTATTTTTTAAGAAGAGAAGTGACATCCTACCGTTTTGTTTTGTGTTTTTTTTATTAACTCTATTAAAACGGGATGTTCCGGTTGGTGCCCGACTTCACGCATGCGCGTCGACAAAACGTCAACTTTAAGAATGCGAAAGTACAAAGCTTTTGTTTGCCTTTTTTTAGATAAACTTTCAAATGAAAATCTAGATCATCGGATTGCCATCACAGAAGGATGACGCACTACTCACGCGCCTGTTACTCTTATTCAGGTCCAAATCGCGGCTCTTCCTCTTTCCTTTCTGTCTTCTTAAAGACCCGTCGGAAATTTGTCATCTGCTAATCCATTTTTCTCCCGTCCCCGAGAAATGATCGAAGCTCTTTGATCGTAAATCCTTTCTTTTTCCTTAACAATACGTGATACATAATTGTGCTCGCCCCTTTTGTTCGAATATCGCTATTTAAAGTAACCAATTAGTTTCCATCGCTTAGCGAGCGACGTTTTCGGGGAAATATCCAATTATAGAGAGAGGGACATCATCAACAGGATGAGTAATTTAGTTATGAAAGGATATTTACCAAGCTGCAGTATATCGATCACCGATGGCCAGGTGACGGTGGAGACTCGATCAACAACAACAAAAACAAAAACCTGCTCGGCTCACAGTTCTCCGGTGCCGACCCACGGCGCCCTTCGCTTGCACGGTTCAGTTGGCAGCATGTCAGAATCCGGTGGAACGAGACCGAGCGTCAGAATGTGAACGCATGAAGGGATCTGACAGATGCTATCGGTGAATAAAAAACGGTCAAACTCCTTTAATCGCCAGTCGAGTTTCTAAGTTCTCTCTCCCCACCAAATATTGAGAAATTTAAAAAAGAAAAAGAAAACGTCTTGGCGATTGCTCTTTCTTACTGCGTCAGCTGGCCCGTGGATTTTGCCTCCCATCTTCGACTATAATCGATAACGGGGATCAGGGGTACGGACGGGCACCAGCACTAGCAGTAACGGGGATCAGGGGTACGGACGGGCACCAGCACTAGCAGTAACGGGGATCAGGGGTACGGACGGGCACCAGCACTAGCAGTAACGGGGATCAGGGGTACGGACGGGCACCAGCACTAGCAGTAACGGGGATCAGGGGCCAGCACTAGCAGTAACGGGGATCAGGGGTACGGACGGGCACCAGCACTAGCAGTAACGGGGATCAGGGGTACGGACGGGCACCAGCACTAGCAGTAACGATAATAGATTAAATCCGAAATAAGCGGAACATATAAACATGCATGTTTGGATATCATTTGTCGCTAATGTTGTCGTTGTTTTTTTTTTTAATATTTGGAGATTCTACAGGTGTGGGAGGTGTTCATGCCGCACGCATCAGCTGATCAAGAGCCATCGTGAATCGGTTGGAGATAAATGCCAGTCTCAATGGGAACGTGCGCGACCCCAGGTAGCGATCGCAGCAGGTGCGAGATATCTCTTGTAAGATCTGCGGGGAGTTTGCAGAGGAAGTGCTGACAGATTGTAGCGGTCCGAGTCCCGGTCCTGCGTAAACAGCTAACAGTTCCTTTAAAAAATTTGTAAAAGGACTTTGACTGAAAATAATTTTTTTTTTTTTAAAGCCTCAGGGTCCCTTATTCGGGGCTTCTGTCTGGCCGTCGGACCGCCGACTGAAAGGGATTTTTCTGAAAAAAAAGGGGGGAGAGGAGAGACAGAGTTTCAAAAATATAATCGTTGTTAAACTTTTTTATTACCCTTTTTTTTTTCAATTTTTATTGTGCAGGTGATGACAGGGAGCCGAGGGGCTTCTGTTGGGTTTGTCAGGCGGACCAACACACAACAAGACACATACACACAACACACACAACACCACAACACACACTCATACATACACACACATACAAGACAACACACAAGACACATACACACAACACGCACATACACAACACACACACACACACACACACAACACATACACACACATACATACATACACATACATACATACACACACATAAAGACACACACAAGACACATACACACAACACGCACATACAACAACACACCACACACATACCACAACACACATACATACACATACACACAACACACACACATACACACACAAACACACATACATACACAACACATACACACAACACACATACATACACAAGACACACATACACAAGACACACACATACACACGACACAACATACATACACAACACGCACGTGCACACATACAGACATACACACACATACACACACATGTACACACACATACAGACACACACGTACACCCACATGTACATACACATACACACAACACACATACATACAACAAGACACACACATACACAAGACACACACATACACACGACACAACATCATACACAAACACGCACGTGCACACTACAGACATACACACACATACACACACATGTACACACACATACAGACACACACGTACACACACATGTACATACACATACACACAACACACATACATACACAAGACACACACATACACACGACACACACATACATACACAACACACACATACACACTCCCACACACATATACACACTCTCACACACATACATACACAACACGCACGTGCACACATACAGATATACACACACATACAGACCACACGTACACACACACAGACAACACAGCAGACGCACTCACACACACGTACTTTTATCCCCTCTCTTTCTCTGTTTAGCAGATAAACTCGATGGAGCGCGCGCTCGGATTGGCCGAGAGAACTGTAAGCAGGGAAGAGAGAGAGAGATAGCGCCCCGAGAAGTGCGGTGGTTATGGCCAAATAATTGTTATAGAGGATGCAGAAACCAAAGGCTGGTTGATTAAAAACTAAAAGAGATTTTCATACATTTATCTGGTATAGGATCACAGCTGTGAGAGCCAGGCGAAGTGGAGTGTGAATCCTGAAGCAGAGTCGGAAGACCAGGATAAATAAAGCACGGTGCGAGTGGTTTAAATGAAAAGACAGGAACGATCCCTCCA
This sequence comes from Nautilus pompilius, assembly GCA_018389105.1. Classification (NCBI taxonomy): domain Eukaryota; kingdom Metazoa; phylum Mollusca; class Cephalopoda; order Nautilida; family Nautilidae; genus Nautilus; species Nautilus pompilius. Next base: position 506,211 of record JACATO010002729.1, read on the forward strand.
CGCGCTCTAACTGCCAACCTTCCTCAGTCTTCACTCTGCCAATGTCTAACTGCGTCAGGCCCGAACGCCGCCTAGACATGGCGACGAACAGACCATTCTACTAATTTTGTGCGGGCAGCAGAAAGAAACAACGTACCGCTCGGTTCTAGGAGAATCGTCTGCTTAAATAACAAAGGAAGCTACTTCTTTCTACCAGTAGACCTGTACAGATCACCTCTTGTGCCTGGCGGCGATTCCGGCCTTGATAACAAACGAGCCGTTTGGGGTTTACTACAAATTATAACTTACTTAGGTACGTCAGACCTCTGCTGCATCCACGGGCTAGCTCCTGACTACTAGATGTGACGTCACAGACAGGCTGGATTAGAAACCTTTGCTCTTGTACCTTCACGTACAACGTCTTGGCAGTTTGGGTGCCCTATACAGACGGTAGTTATTGGCGAGTACTGTCCGTTCTTACGGATGTTAGAAGGCGTTTGGTTGTTGATCTTTGTTTGTTTGTTAAATCCTGTAAAAGAAGATTACCGCCGGTGATCGTTAATCTAAAACTTCCGCGAGTGGATTACCACACAAGTATACAGCAACGAACCTCGGCAAATCAGGGTCAAATGGCGTCGGTCAGAAATGGCACGATGCCCGCTTGGAAGTAGCTGCAATATAATAAAGAAGCCCCTTTTTTTCATGCTTGAACCCTTTCCAAATAAATAAATATGCTATTTACAGTTTCTATCTTTAATATCCTTAGTTCTGCCTTCATTCTCCGTCGTATCTCCGGTCACCATTTACACTTCGCACTTAAAAGCCTGAATTATGCAAACAGCATCTCCATCAATCATTTTGTCCTGGCGCTGGTGTGGTCAGTTATCTCGAAGGCTCTCTTATCAGCCCCTTCAATCTATCTGCCCCAGCCTGTGTGACCTGTCATCTTGCAACCCATTATCTTCTAAATGAATCTACATATATTCAAACCCTCGTTTTCTGTCTGAGAGGAAATGAAGTAAATTGCTAAACGAAGAGTGGTAGCCCAACCGGCACCTATCGTCATCCTCTCTTGGTGAAAACCTGCCCCTAATTTTGCCATTACAATTCTCTTAACGTTTTTTTTCCTTTTCGCCCTCTCATTCTCGTGTCAAGTCAAGTTCGCGGCTACAGAAAGGTTCTCCAAGAATTTTGAAATCTTCTGAATATGTAATAATTAGCAAGAATTTTAAAATTCGGTTGTTCACTACAAAATGCAGGTGATATGTCTTTAAAAGAAATAGCCCGGAGGCCAAAACCCGTCACCCTGCCGAACACCAGGTTGGATTTGACCTCGCATCTTTAATCTCAAGATAAACCTTTGCAGTCAAATCGCTACAGTGAAATTACTAATCAACTGATCAACCTTGCCAAAGTTTTAAGCCAGCCTGAGTTAATAAGCATGTGCGCGTGCCGTTTTAGCTTCCCTTCACAGGATCCCTAAGGGTGGTTGTTGTGGCCTAACGATGTTTGATCTAAGAATAAGTTCCATGTATAATAATAATAATAGTACATGTCTCAACGTTTGATTATTTACTAGTTAATTAAAACAATCAAAACAAAACCGAACCAAAGGATTCCAAACGCCATCTCTTGGTTTGTATGTCGAGTAATTGATCTTGTTCCTTTAAACGGGTATCCAACGTACATAGCGGCAGTGAAGATAAGCAGGTAAATAACTAACAGATCAAATAAAACAGTAAAGAATAGTAAAGCTGTCAAACTGGAAATGCAGAACGGGGCTAACGGGAGCAAAATACCGTCAGGGATAATAAAACTTCTTCTGACACTAACAGACTTTTAATCTTAAAAAAATGTCATCTTTCAGTCGCTTTGCATTATGGGTATGAAGACCTGATTATCATCTGCTAGAAACGTTCATCTGCTTCAATAAACGTTCGTTCCTAACATTTAATTTTATTATCAAGTTATTTTTTTTAAGGTTTCAAACCTTTATGAAATGCTCTATAATCGTGTTTCTCGAGCACGCGGTCCTAGGGTCGGTACCGGAGTTTAACTGATGGAAAGTGTTTCCCTAAGTATTTTGGATGTTCCGACCGGGGGCCCTGCGATGTCGGTTTTTGCTTCTTCTTCTTCATCTTCTTGTTAACCATCCTAAGCCCTCCTATCACAGCTGGCACTGTCAGGGTGACAATCTCTCTCTCTCTCTCTCGATCCTTATCTTTGCTTGTTTGTCTATATATATCTCGCACATCCCATAGGAGTGCGACTTCGGACATTTTCCGGCCCCCGTTTGTGGTGTGTGACCGGTGGACGGTAGTGCGGACGGAGTTACCGGTAGACATACCCTGCCTGCTGTCCGAGTCGGGCACAGAACACCCCGGGATGAAGTGATCTATCATCTCTTCGTATTCATCGCGTGTTCTGCAGTTTGGGTCTTTGTCGTTCCCCACAGCCAAGTTCTGGCAGGCTGTGGTCTTGCGCTGCTACTATCGACCATTCTGCTCTAATAGCTCTCGTTGAGCACTGGCCGTGTAGCGCTCTTCACCTGTCTCTTATTCCAGTCTTCGCCTGTAACTGCTTCATCTTCTCGGCCTCTGCTGGCCATTGCCTCGCTTTCTTTGCCAGGTGTGCTACTGGTACCTAGTTTTATCTGGACCCCGGCCTGTTCTTTCATAGCCGAATAGACTTTTTCTCACCCCAGCATTAGCTCTGTTGTAGAACTTTGTGTTGATGTTTACAGTAACTCTCGATATATTATTCAGGAGTATAAGAACTTACCTTGCACTCGATGTCGTATCGAACGTATTGACGAATTATTTACAAATAAAATATATCACTTCCTCCCCCTTTCAGTAAGGAATTTGCATTTCTTTTCACGCAACGGTTTTCTATGGTATTGCCACTGTTTTGTTTATAAAAAGCAATAGTCGCCAAGTCGTTAGAGACCTGACAGGCCTCACCTGTGACTGATTCCTTCTGATTTTACTTATGCAGGTGTAAAACGAGACCCTAAATACGTTTGTTAAACCCCCCCTAGGACGGACCTAAACCGTCCAGGCCAGAAATGCGAAGACGGCAGATCACGGGCTGGGGAGAGACACAAACCACATGAGGAATTTTTCTCATTTTACTGATTTATTTATCAAAAATGAGGAGTCAAATTAAAATGAAGTTCAAAACGAAAAAAAAAATATCTGTTTATTTGCAAAGTTTGATTAATAACATTAATTACATTGGAAAATCCCAGTGGTAAAAAAGTCCTTTAAAGGGGCACTTATCTACTCGGGAAAAGAGTGGAGGAGGACACGTGCCATGGTGCCTCTTCCCCAGTTCTGTCGCCCCTGCAGAGAGTAACAGCAACAGTCGTGTATTTTGCCACCTGGGTCACAAGCAAAGTTTGTCGTGAAAGTCGTCAAAGAAACTGTGGTGTTGCTAGCCCTTTTTTAAATGAGAGAGAGA